>VDFB02274816.1:0-382884 GCA_007258455.2 Sequoia sempervirens
TTTTCCTCAGATGATGATGATTTAACCTACACTCACAGCAAATTCCAACACTTCCAAACAATAGACAATTTCCTCTCAAGACCCCACTTTTCCTCATACAGAAATAAACAATCGGAACTGGTAACTACAGAGGAAATTAACAGTAGACGTGTGTTCTGGTATAACACTTCTTCCCTACACTTAGAAATGGATAATCAAACTGATGATGGTTTGGAGCTGATAAAATATATGAAGCTTTGGTAATTCAATAATGAAGAATGGAAATTATGATCTCAAACTCAATTCTCATAGAACTGCGTATTTCAGAAAATATGGAAGAATACATATGGTGAATGCTCAATCAAAAGTTGAGTGAATGCTCTCAAAAAGATAAGTGAACAATGAAGAATGGGCGGCTATTTATAAAGCCCCATCCCCAACAAATTCCTTCTAAAAAGGCATGTAGTTTGCCACCATAGAAGTGTGAAGTATTCAACCCAGTATGTGGCGCATTTCCTCTCCCTTACTCAGTTTCAACATGGTGAGTCGGCTTCCAGAAATTGGCAGCAAAATGGAGACTAATTCCATTGCACATGGTGAATTTAAATTGATTGACACCTACAGGTTTAATTCATAGATGTGGCGCCAGATTCCAATAATGGCGGATTAGATATTTACAGAGAAATGGTCAATTTAGATTACAGAACACATAGCCTCTTTTCCCAAGCTTAATCGGCAGAGTTCTCAGCTGTGTTGCACTTTTCCCTGAGATCTGGTCAAAGCCCACACAGATTCAAGACGCGTTTCAAGGTTTCCCTACCTATTCTAGATGATGCGCGACTTCTTCAGTGCCGTTTAATTCATATTTTGTTGCCAGAAAATATTGATATAATATTTGTTTCCAAGTTTAAATGCTACAGAATAGAAATATTTCGATTTACATAAGATTGGAGAATAACGTATTTCAATTTCCATTGTCAATGATAAATATTTCAATTTATTCGATTCCCCTAGTTTGATGATCAATATTTAATTGAATATGAAATAATCCGATTCCCATAGTTAAAAGATTAATATCAAATCAATATGGGAAGTAATTCGATTTCCCCCTATGAGACTTTAATATTAAATTTATTAGGAAATAAATCGATTTCCAAAGTTGAGAGATTAATTTAAATCAATTAAGAAATAATTATATATTTTATTATATAAATATAATTATAGTTTGTAAATATATATATATATATATATTTAAATACCCAAGTATTAACATATATATATATATATATATATATATATATATATATACATATTTTAATATAACTATAATATATACATATAATTTTTAATATATAATTGTATATATATATTTTTAACAAATATATATATATATATTTATATCTCAAGCCAGTTAGCATACATCCGATATATATATACAAATTCAGGAGGCAATAATAATAATATATTAATCTCCACATAATACAGGATATGTGCATATATACATATATATATATATATATATATTTATATCTCGAGCCAGTTAGCATACATCCGATATATATATTATATATATGTATATATACAAATTCAAGAGGCAATAATAATAATATATTAATCTCCACATAATACAGGATGTGTGCATATGTACATATATATATACCTGTATATACCTCTATGTATATATGTCCACATCTGTTTCACTTACATCCATTTACGTTACAATCATAATGATCGTAATACCATAAGACACATACATGGATAAACATCACTCATAAAAGCATACATAAGTAGACAAGACTCCTAATGCCAACATACAAGCTATGGATGACTTACCTATAACCCACACAAACTGACTCAGTTCACTCAATCTAAGGTGATGTGTGTGTATGCTTAGATAGTTTACTTTACCTATTACCCGACCAAGCTCCTCTCCCGAGTGATACTTCCCCTCCGCCTGGAGGAATGGTTCATATACCTGCATCCACTGACACACACTTTCGGAAGTCATATGTTCATAACATAAGCAATATACATAAACATTTCAAAAGTTAGAATATTCACAATTCAATAACCATCTATTCTCTTTTATGTAGTATTTCACCATGAATAACATCAATTGAGATAACATTCATATTGAAAACAGGGTACACGCATCATTAATTCATCTCTAAAATTCACATTACATTCATTTTTACCCTATCTAGTAACGGTAAATAGTTACCTCACAATTTGGGGTGTAGCACACAATCTCCTCATAAGTCAGCAAATAATCTTCTTCATGAACCTGGTGTATATGATGTATTTGTTTTTCTTTTACTTTGCACACACACATTTCATCTCTCATACTTCTCTCTTTTTATATGTCCATATTCATTGAAGGGACATACCTTTTGAGATTAGATATCTCTAAATGAGACATGTCTTTTTATAAACATAACTCTTTATTATAACAAACCACCTTTTATTTAATTTCATCCTTTACCAACTTATGTTTATTGCTGCTCTTTAAATTAATCTTTAATTTATGGTTGCACCCTCCAATACCTCAATCACACCTTTCAAATGCAATCACTGTTTTAATAGAACCGCTTGTATTATGCTATTGTTTATAACTAATATATGTTCTTTCAAAGCGCTGCCTTTCTTCCATAAAGTCGTTGCCTTTCACAAAAATAAACTTTGCCTTATAATGAATTGCTGCACTTTGTCTTATATTTTTTTTTGTCTTATTTGATTTTTGTCCTATATGACTTTTGTCCTATTCTGATTTTGTCTTATTCGATTCCTTATATTATCGCTGCCTTTCTTGACTTCAGTGCTCAATATGAGTTGCTAAAATTTCTTTTTGGGCAACCATGATGGGGATCAGCCCCTAAATAAATATGATTTATTTATTTTAAAATCCTTTCTAACTTGGGTTTCAATAAATATAAATTTATTTATTGAAATTCTTTAAATGTCTATCTTGGGCAATAACAAATAATAATAATTTATTTATTTAATTTCATTCAAATGTCCACTTTCAACTTGGTAGTTGGCCTAGATTTTTTTTTTCAATGATTAATGGCCTTTGATATCCTTTGACTTTGACATCAATGACAACTAATCCAACACATGTTGTGGGTATATGATTGAGGGAATTTAGAGTGTTAAGACAAACAAATGTGGCCATATTGAGAAAATTTGTTGGGGTGTTTGGACGCTTTGGATACATGACAGAATACAGATTTGGTAAGGCCAAATTTCTGTGATTCATTTCCCTCCTGACCTTCATAGGGATAAGAAGGAAAAGCATCAAATCCAGGGGAATGGTGTAAAATATTAAGAGTAACTTGATTGTAAGACTTATGAATCTTGATGATAGCACCCATTTAAAGCTAAATTATTGTTTTGCTGATGCTCAGAAAAATCCCTAGATCTGAGCCTGGTTCATTCACAGTCAGGTTTCACGGTCTGGTCCATTGTGGGTGCGGGCAGGATGTAGACTTTGGGCCCTGGATTTGGTGAGGGGCAAATCTGGGATCCAAATTCCATGCTCAGAGCAAACTCTCTGGAAACCATACCTTTTCTAATTTAATTTATGTTACTTTGGCATTTTCTTTGCACTTCAGTTTATTTTTTTGTCATCACATTTTATGAAAAGAACAAATAAAATGCTCCCACCCCTCCATGCTATGATTGTTGATTTTCTGTTAATGTGGGGGACTTCTACGAATGGAACTGTTACAGTTTGGAAGCCGAAAAGAATGGGTTAGGAAGATCTTTTTTGATTTTTCTCTAAGGCTTCTCCTTCCACTTCTTACTTCTCCTTCCAGTGATGGCTGATGAGTATGCATGCAAAATTTATGGTGCTTTGGTGGTGTTATTATTGTTGATGCTGATGCTGTTTTAAGTTCATATGTTTCACTTTTTTCTTTTTCTTTTTCTTTATTTTTTTCAGTTTTGGGGATTTGTACAGCTGTTGGGAGGTTTTATGGCTTATCATTTTATGGTAAGTCTTGGAGTGTCACCCACTGCATTTCTCTGTAAAAAAGCGATTATTACTGGTTTCACATTATTAAAAACAACACATGCTTTACTTTTCTAGTGCCTTTAAGTGTACACCACATTGGTATTGTAGGTTTTATTTTTTGTGCTTTCATAGTTCACTAAATTTCATCCTAGACACTCCCACCTAAGGTCAACATTTAACAGAGCTCTCAGTGGGATCAATACAAAGTCGGCTACAACTGTTAATATTGAGGTACATATGATCTTATAAATTTTTTATGGTTGTTTTGTTTATTCTCTGTATGTTGTGTGGTTTATGTGAATTTAATTCCTGTTTTTAGGTTAAAATATGTATATATTTATTATTATTATATATTTTTTGTATGGACATATCCAAAACATACCCAACACCAATTTTTTGCTGTACTGGTGTACCCGAATCCTTGTACCTGAACCTGAACCTGTAACTTAGATATAAAGTGATAGATATGATATCTATACCATTGATTTCTTTTTGTCAATGATTCTGGATCATCTGGATGAATTTTATTTTTGCAATGACTATTGGTATAGTTTTTCAGTCTCGATTAAGCTATAGATCATCTTTCACATTTCCAGTGACAGGTAAAACATCATTCCTCTCTGCTGTTATTAATTCAATTTTCTGATCAAGATCAAACTATTGAGTCTTGGTGTATGCAAGTGGTGATTTCCAAATAAACTGGAGTCAAGCAACAACCAGCAAAGGAAAACACCTTAGAAGGATTCCATATTTACCCCACCCATTGCAAATGTGCTACTAGAGTATTTTTCATTATGTTGCTTTTTTTTTTATCGTCATTTAGAAACCATGCTAGTTACATAAATGAATTACATAAGTTAATGAACTTAAAAGAGATTTGTTTGAAGTTGTGAAATCTAAATTCATATTTGATTTTTTTCCATTTGCAGCCAGACAGCATTCGTGTTATGGGTGACAAAGCCACAGCTAGGGAAACAATGAAGAAGGCTGGTGTTCCAACTGTACCAGGAAGTGATGGGTTGATAGAGGTAAGAATTTGATTTTTTTATGTCAATGTATTTACAGCCCTTCCAATTTATGAACTTGGCTCTGCATAAATGGAAATTTCCATTGATATGCCAAGGTTTTGCAGGCTTTTCATTTGTAATCAATTTAAACAGATTCTCTTTTTGTCTCTACTAATCATCATTCTGTATTTGGTATTGTGAATGCAAATCGACAGTCAACAGAAGAGGCTATAAGACTTGCTGATGAAATTGGGTTTCCTGTAATGATTAAGGTATGTGCTTTCTTTTCTTGTTTTATATTATCGGGATGAATGTAATAAAAATTAATTTCAGATTCTTCTGAAGAATTTTTTTACATTGCTAATGCCATTTTCATCTTAGATTGTGCCTTTTTGTGTTTTTGGGGACACTTAATAATACAATTCATACATAGGTCTCCAGATAAGACCTAGTACTTAGTTAGAACTGATCAACTTTGGCTGTCAAGATCACATCTAATCCAAACAATCAACTGTATATATTGGCTTGATGAAAATATTTAGGGTTTTTTGCGTGAGTTTTTGTTGCCTAATCTATACATTTGTTAGACATTGGAATGAACTGGTATTTCGATGTTTTATTGACTTATATTGATTCTGTTTCAATAAGAGTTCTCATATAAAACCTTTAAAATAGCCCTCAAGTATGATGGTGATGATTGCAAGTCTATATGATTTATAGTGATTTTGCCAAAGCATCTTAAATGCTAGTGGGGACTTACAAACAATGATTCCATTTTATTGGATGACAAAATATTTGTTTGCTTTAATATAATAGATCACTCCAAGCTTGTGAATGTGCATTAGAGTGACACATGGTTAAATGTGCTTAAACTAGCTATGTGTAGGATTTAATAGGAGAACCTAAATCTTTGATCATTTAAACTTGCAACTAAACTACTGTTCTGTTTGAGGAAAAGTGTTTAGACTCTAAAGTAATATCAGGTGTATAATATAAGCAACAAGAAGGCTAACAGTTGAGATATATTTAAAATGCGGGTATGGGCAGTTAATTAAATTAGCTCCATGTTCTTTGCAACAATGGGCAATGATATTCGATGGCTGCAAAATCTGCAAGTTCCTTTAATTGAGATGTCCTCTTTCATGCAATAGCTCTCTCCTAGAACCTTTAATTGTTGCTAGTGCTTCTTGATATACTGCTGATGTATGAAGTTGATAATCATTCTCCTTTGATGCCTATTGCTACCCTTTCATAAGGACTTGCTTTTCTGTAGCAAGACACCTCTTTTCATTTAACTTGAAGTCTTAGTTTACAATATAGTTGACTGAAAGTACGCTTTGTAGTTGGTCTAGTCGGCCGTAGTCATAGTCGGTTGTAGTCGGCCGAGAGTGTACTTGGTTGGCCGTGAGTCATAAGCAAATAAGACTTTAGTTAATGTTAATAATTCATGTACTTGTATTATGTACTTGTCATGTTGGTTAGTTGTCTCGGGAATTAAGTTCCTAACGAAAGTAATTAGTTGTAATGAAAGGATGTGATGGTCGGTCTCTCAACCACCTCCAGTGTACTATATGTACTTGAGTCATGCATTCAGGAAACACTGTTGCTATGATTATTAATGTTATGATTGTACTGGCATGCATTTTATCAATAAGGACAAGTATGATTATTCTGTGCATTATCTTATAGTACGTACGTTATGTTTTATAAGTTATTTCCGTTTACTCACATAGTACGTTGGAATTCATCCTAGTGAGTAAACATTTGGCATTGTTGCCTAAGTGAACGTAGGGAAATCACCTGATGGTAGAATGGTGTCGTGATGGGTCGACCAACGGAGGATCCTGTACAAACAAACGAGGAACGAGAAGATGACTTGACACAGGACCTAGTCAACTTGTGGGACATTTCGTTGAGGGAGCACATACGGAGGGAGGCTCTCAGCTGAGAGATCCCCCAGTTAGCCATCTAGGATAGATTGAACATCAACCCAGAGGTCGACCATCTCCTCAAGCGACTACCAAGGTTGCTAGTGTGTCACTTCATCATCCTACAAGATTTATGGGCAGAGAGTCACCAAGAACGTTGAAGGAAATAGTTATTGCAAAGGTACGAGGAAAGGACAAAGTGGGAAGAAGAGGAATGGGATACTAGCCAAAGACGTACTCTCGGAAACCAATGATCGTACGACCAACATGTAGTGCCCGTATAGCTTAATAAGGATAAGAACTGAGTACCAATCGGGCAAGAAACACCAGAAGAAAAGGTACGGTGATCACTTAGGTTACAGGAGCAAGAAAACCGATGGCGAAGGCTAAAACAAATTGATAAAGAAATCAATGAAGATATAAATGACATAAACCAATCTATTACAAGAGTGCACCAAAACCTTGCTGAGGAAAGGGATGAAGGACCCTTTAGGACACTGTGTGTAGAAATATATAGAATTAATGAAAATGAAAATGAACTAACTGAAGAGCTTGAGGGCAATATTCAACGCATTCGGGAATTGTCCATATTGGACGATGACGAAGGGCCGAGGACTGGAAGAATTGAGCCTAAGACCCTAGGGTAGAGGGAGTGCCAAAACGAACCCTAGGAGACTCGAGGTGTAGAGGACGTTGACCGAGGACGTGGGGGAGACTCGTATGTGGCTGAAGTGCAAGTGATGCACTGGGATGTAGTGGGAGAACCAGTCCAGTCAGGTCCAACACATAAGGAGGGCATCGAGGAAGGATGGTGACTCCGCCAGTTGAGAGGCAAAAGCTGCCAAAGGTCATAGGGAACGGGTTGGAAGATCCAGTATGACACTACAAAACATGCGAAACTATTTGGATAGCCAATGGGCAAGACGATGTGGACAATTGGCTGAAAGCATTCCCAGCGATGTTGAGGGGCGTAGCCATTGATTGGTACATCAAATTGGATGCAGTCCATTGAGTGTCATGGCGAACATTGAAGAGGGCGTTCGAGCAGAAATTCAAACTCCTTAGAGATGACAATGAAATTGTAGCGGAGATCTACAACACAAAGCAAGGGAAGAATGAGAACGTATGAGTCTGGAACTGTAGACTCAAAGAATTGTTGGGAAAACTAGAGACCCAGCCGGTCGACGGACTAAAGAAGTGATTGTTCATCGAAAGGTTGCTCCTGTCATTGAGGAATAAAATGAAAGTCGTACCTCTGTTGTCGTACGCCGAAGCATACATTCAGGTGATGGATATAGAGAGTGAAACAAAACATCCTCCCGAGGGAAAAGGAAGATGGACGAGGAGGAGAGTATAGACGACAGTAGCGACGGTGAGTCCAAGACCATGCAAGCATTGAGGAAGGACATGATGAGAATGATGAAAGAATTGAAGGCCAATAAGGATAGTACGAGGGAAGCCAAAGAATTGTGGTGTATGGATTGCAAGGGGGAAGGCCACTCAAAGGAAAACTGCCCTAAGAAGCTGTTCTGTGATATCTGCCAAGTGATGGGACATTCCATCAAGGAATGCCCCATACAACTTAAAGACAAGGAGTACACAAGTGATATTCATAGGAGAATAGTCAACCCCGCCGAATACACCATCGAAGCCCCAGTATAATAGCAATGCATCCCCTGGAGGTTACCGAAGCAACAAAATTCTGAGAAGTAGAATACAATATGATAGCAAAGGTCGACCCATGATACAATGCCAAAAGTGCAATGAATGGGGCCACTTCGCCAAGGAATGCCAGAACGGTCAAGGTTCAGGGGGAAGACTATGCAAGTGGTGTGGACCGGGTGATCATGAAGACAAGGAATGCCCCAAGCAGAAAGGCATCCATATGTTAGATGTGGAGGAGCAAGAGGTACTGGTGATTGCTAGAGCGCAAACGAAGAAGGCTTTCTACCTAGATCCACGTACAAAAAAAAAAGAATGATGGAAGCAAAAGCAGAAGTGGAATTGGCGATGACGAAGGAACACAAAACACCTCTGGAGAATCCAAACACCTCTTGGCAGTCAAAGGCGGAAAACAACATCGTATGACAGATACTGCAGACCACCGTACCCATAAAGGTGACTGACCTTCTCCAGACTGTGTTGTAGTTGGGACTGGGGATCACAAACGTAGTCGGTGATGACCAACGTTAGTGGCAGGAAGGCCAAAGGAAAGAATTGATAGTGGAACCACCACCATATGGAGAACAAACCATCGACCCAATACTGCTGACGAAAAACATCAGGAGGATGCCAGTGGTCGTGCAAATGGAGATCGGAGGGAAAATCTTGACAAACACTATCGTCTATGGGGGATTGGGAGTCAACGTATTACTTGAAGACACATGCAAGAGTCTCGGGAAGCCTACACTCTGGTCATCGACATTCCAATTAGTGGGTGCTAATTAGCACGACATCAAGCCATTGGGAACATCGATGGCGTAGAAAGTCTTGATCGACACACAGCAGTTCCTATTGAATTTTGTCATCAGCCCGCTGGAGAAGAAGGCGTACGATGCATTGCCGGGAAGAGGATGGCTGATTGCTGCCAAAGCAAATCATAATTGGAAGAGGAACACACTCTCGATCGAGAATGACGAGAGGAAGTACATGATCGACTTGAAGAACCAAGCCGTTAGTAAAGAATTGGCATCTTCTGAATCAAAATCCGATGGGGGAGAGTCAGACAAGGATGAAGGTAGGAAAGTGATGGAGCCGAATGACGAGGGCGTACTTGAACTTGAGAGTCGCTCAGAAGATGAGACAAGTTCGTTGAATGGCCTATTTCATTGGCAAATGGAGGATTATGAGGTGTTACACCGAGAGTGTAATATGCTTTAGATTAGAGAAATCTAGGAAGAAGAGGACACGTCCAGCCAGACACTTCTGGCCGAAAAAATCCAAGAAGAGAAGGGCATGTTCAGCCAAACATTTTCGGTCGAGTACGGTGAGTACAAAGAAAGAGTACCAGAACTGGATGATACGCCAATCCACAAGTTCAAACAAGTACGAGGTGAAAAAATTGTGTCGGAGCCAAAAAATGAAAAAATCGAAAAAATAAAGGAAAAGTTGGAAGTTGGAAAAAATGAAAATATAAAGGAGAAGAGTTAAAAAATGACAAAATTAAATTGGAAGAGTTGAAAAGTGAAAAACTTAAGATGAAGGAATTGAATTAAAAAATGGAGAAAAATGGAAAAAATATTGAAGAATTAAAAAATACAAAAAGGAGAGAGAAAAATGGAAAAGTGTGAAAAAATTTAAAATTAGAAAAAAGAAAAGGAGGAAAAAGGAGACGAAGAAAGAAAAAAGAGATGAAGAAGAAAAGCAACAAGAAAAAATTAAAAAATCAAGGAGCCCGAAAGCATTCAAGTTAAAAATATTGAAGAGACGAACTATAAAAAGGACTGTACGGACCATTAAAGAAGTCACATAGGGAAATAAAATTGGACGAACTAAGGCAAAAGAGGAGATGCCGTACGATCAAAACAACTATGCCAAGTGTACCATACATCGTACAAACAAATCAATAAAGATAGTTGAAAGGGCTTAAAGTTGTGAAAATTTCAAGGGATAGGAAATCCGTACGAGGTATTCAAGCAGCCGTATGAGATACTCAAGCAGTCATACGAGGTAAAGAGCCAGCCTACGAGGTAAAGAGCCAGGCGTATGTTGTGAAGGGGGTCTGTATGAGTGGAGAATCACAAAAAGAAAGGCTGTACAAATCTATAATAGTAATTCCATACGATTTTAGGGAGGTACAAAGGCTGTATGAAGTGAAGAGTTTGCCATACAAAGAGGTGAAAAAGAGATCGCCGTACAATATAAAGAAAGAGAGTTTGTTGTACGAAGAGGTGAAGGAGAGTTTTCCGTATGAAGTAAACATAAGTTGGCTGTGCGAGGTAACAAGGGCAGCCGTGTAAGAGTTTATAGAGGTATTAGCATATGGAGACTGGCGAGCAAACAACAAGTGCAAGACGTATGGGGAAGAGGAGAAACTGTACAACGTACAAAGAGGACCATTGCGAATAAAGCATTGTAGGGAGAAAAAAATTCTTTGCCAAAGGCAACCAGGTCAATTCCATACACTTTGAAGAGGAGAGGCATCGAAGATACTAAAGGCAATTTCGCATAGAGAACAGAAAGTGTTACCACTATAAGGACCACATTTAGGAAAGACAAAATCAAAAGGAAGGTTGTACACAGGAGAACCGTATGGGTGAAAGATGCACTAGTTTCACAGAAGGCACAAAGATAATGGCATACGGAGGTGCAAGTATGATTGAAGAAAGTTGTGCGGAGGAGGCACTGGATCAAATGGTTAAACACGCCGAAATCTCTAATTTTGGGCTTTGTCAGCAATATTTGGAACCTCTTGAAAATTTGCAGTGTTCCACGGGGATGCGTTCCCCCCCCAAAAAAAATCTCACGTTTTCTAGATGGGGACGTCTCAGAGACTTGGGGACTTGGGGGGGACATCCCCCCACTAGCCCACCACCGACTCCACCATCCCACCACCTGTGTTGCTCTCTCCAAGACGCCACTAAGACTTTGAGGATGCCGGGGTGTCCTCAAGACATCTAGGGGACTCCTAGTTGTCTCCAAGATGTATAATTCTTATACTTATACATCTTTTTATAACTATTTTTTCAAGTACTATATGTATTTCAACAGCTTGCCGCCCCCAAACTTAGACCCTCGTCCCCGCATCCCCAAAATGCATACCTTACCGTTCCCCTGTCCCCATCCCCGAAACCTCGTGGAACACTGAAAATTTGTGAAAATGATGCCCCAGGACCCCGCTAGGGGCGCTGCCCCTTGACCTCGTTGGGGGCGCTACCCCCAAACCCCCGCAAGAGGCATTGCCCCCAAATCCCTGTAAGGGGCATTGCCCCTTGACCCTGCATAGGTGGTCAGGAGTAGAGACGACCGAGACTACTAGGCGAGACTTGGCAGGCTACATTCAGAAGTCACAAGAGGAATTGGATCAAGTGATGGTTGCTAAGCGGACGGGAGTTGCCACTCTCAAGGAGAATTTGATAGAGAAAGACAAAGTATTGGCAGAGAAGGATCAGCCGTTGGCAGAGAAGGATACACAGATGGCCGATGCGCTGCGACTTTCGGCTGAGAGGGAGAGTGCTGAGGTAGTCCAAATGGTGGATCTTGCACATCTAGGGTTGCCTTCTCACCCTCCCTCTTCTTAATTTCCCTTTCTGTACCCTCGGTTTTGTTTTTCGTTCGTCGTCTAGAAGACGACTACTTTTGTGTGGGGGGAGGAATGATGTAGTTGGTCTAGTCGGCCATAGTCATAGTCGGTTGTAGTCGACCGAGAGTGTACTTGGTCTGCCGTGAGTCATAAGTAAATAAGACTTTAGTTAATGTTAATAATTCATGTACTTGTTGTGTTATGTACTTGTCATGTTAGTTGTCTTGGGAATTAAGTTCTTGACGAAAATAATTAGTTGTAATGAAAGGACGCGACGGTTAATCTCTCAACCATCGCCAGTGTACTATATGTACTCGAGTCATGTAGTCAGGAAACATTGTTGCTACGATTATTAATGCTATGATTGTATTGGCATACATTCTATCAATAAGGACAAGTATGATTATTCTGTGCATTATCTTCTAGTACATACGTTATGTTCTGTAAGCCGTTTACTCTCATAGCACGTTGGAATTCATCCCAGTGAGTAAACACGCTTGGCTAGTTCTGGCACATGTAGAACATTTTCATCATGCTTTACAGTTTATTTTATGCACTATTTCATCTCCAAGCACTATTGCATCACCAGCTCCAACTTATTTGAACTTAAAACCATTCTCTACCACACCATAATTGTGTCATCTTTGGAAGCTAAGGCTGAAAGAAGGAGCTGCCTTCTCTCTCTTTTTATTCTTAATCGATTTTGCAACCTTCTCAACAAATTGACCTGATTGTCTACATGCTATTTATTTAGGACATGAGGAAGCAGAATCATCAAATTTGTTCTTACGTAGATATTTAAAGTGTCCCTGTTTTTCACTAATAACAATATCCGATTCTTGTATGCAAATGATGTGTTGCTGTTTTTCCATTTTGATTTTACAGATTATCTTTATTCCTCATATTTTTGGGTTAACTGTTTGTCTGCTTGACCTCTTCTTTCGTGCCTCTTATCTATTCAGTATTGCTTCTTTTAACTTAAAGGGTAAATTTTGTCTTTTTACCTCTAAGTATGATCACATCTCTTACAAAATCCTTGATACAGATGAGGAATAATGTTGAATGGGATTAGTGCTAATTCTTTGGCTTCAACTTCAGATTTTGTCCAACTATACTTAGGTGGTCTTGTAGGTTCTTATATTGTCTGAGAGTCATGGCTTCTCCTTCATTTCATCCTCATTTTACTGGTTCCTTAGGTATGGAATTCTTGATGTATAAGCTGTCTCAAAAGTTGATTTGAGGATGCCCCATACTTCTTTAGCAATATTGCATTCCCTGAGATATATTAAAATGCTATTTTTGTCTGAATAGTTTATTTTAATCTGTCCTTTCTCTCATTAAAATTGAGTTTACTTCTCAGCATGGTAGAATTATACATACATGACAATGTGAAAGTATAAATAGAATTCAATTACACAGGTTTAAATGGGATAAACATGGTCAAATAAAAAATGCTAAACCTTAATCCCCAAACCCTAAACCAATGCTTCTTCTGAAAAATCAAGGAAAAACCCTCGGTTTTTTCACTTGCATGTGTCTAAGACTCTAACCTGTAGCTTTTTTCAACTTTGACTTTTTTTGGCAGGTTGACCCGATTTTGACCAGTGATGACTAGTTTTTTGACTGAACTGGGCATGTTGGTACTGATCAGCATGGGAAACTTGCCAGGTTTTCCCAGTTTCTGATTCTATGTTTCTCAGTGTTAACCCATTAGCATAATCTCATCTCCGGTAATGAAATCCCACAAATCACTCCATGAGTAAATTATCCATCTTGAATTTTATGGTACACAAATTATAATGCATGCTGTCCAAGTTATTTGCTTTAAGTGAGAACTGAAATGCTGAGACTTGTCATGGATGCAAACTTAGATTTTCTATTGTAGATCATCCCTTAACTACTGGAGTCTTTGTTCAGAGCTTTAACAAATTATAAAAATTACTGGCTTGTCCTCTAAGGTCTTCAAACAGCTCTAGAATTCAGAACAAAAACTGAAATTATATTATTGTACATAAATGACCAAATGAGCACCCAAAAAATGAGCCAACTCCAAATATAAAAAAATAGTTAAAAAAAGAATTTGGAAACATACCAAGTACAAAAGCTCAATAAAAGTATAGCAACATGATATTATATCCCAATATGGAGATACAAGGGGTTTTCTAACCTGCTAAAAGGTTTTGTAGGGAATTTCTCTATGTGCACACTTCTGAATTTTGAAGGCACTCCTGGCCTAGATGGATTGGCAAGGGCCCTTTTTTCCCTAAGCTTGATCACGAGGTCAAAACACAAAGGTTGTAGATCTTGAACAATGTGTATGATATAAAGTGAGGAAGTCCCCTTGTTCTCACAAGGGGGGTCACATGTGCCTAGGAAGTGTGCTGCTTAAGAAACAATGACCCTAATGGTGGTGGCCAATGTCTCACTTTGCACAATTTTTCAAAAGCACAATAATATAGCAAAAAATCTTGAAAATACTAGAAAATCTCAGGTAACAGATTTTAGAATAAAGATAATCAGTTTCAATAATATATTTTGACATGACCATACTGGGCGATTCCTTGCTTCATATGTGTTGCTAATGGTGGGCCAGAGCACTTAAGTATTAGACAATATAGATAATACACAGAAAAAAAAGAAAGAAAGATACCAGGTTGCCTCAAAATTGAAGGATTCAGTAATCTACTTCTGTAGAAGATTCTAAATATTCATGACATTACCCTTTTTTCTTGGAGGAGGCTGATATTCAGGAGGGTGTTATGTAACATGAAACGTATTAACATGGCTTACTGATATGGCATAGAATTTGCCATTTAGGCAAAAATACCCATTAATTTTGTAACAGAGGGATGACAATGCAAATGTTATTTGGTTGTTGAATGGATAGAATAACCTATAAAGTGTTATAAACTCTTAAGCATGAGGAATGTCTTTATGAAAATAATTATAAATAGGCAATAGCATATGTTTAGGTAACGGATGAGACAACTCTGAATAGAAAAAAATAAAATAACAAGGGAACTTTAATGTATATGTCACTGGACGGAAGTAGTCAATATAACAGCCTCAGAGATTCTTGCATTGCATGTGCTATATTGAGGCATCCAAGAATTGCTTGTTATGAGTGTTGGTTCCATGCATCATTACTTTTTTTTTTGATCTAAATCCATTGAAAAGGAAAGAGCTATTAATATTCTGATGCATATATCCTGACCTCTAACTAATTTGGGCATCTTTATATCTTTCCTTAATGAGCAGTTTGTGCCAGATTGTATGTGTTAAGGCTTAACATATCCAGACTAACAGCTAGTTTTTGTTTAGATTGATAATAATTGTTGTCTCTTTATCTTCTGAAGGCAACTGCAGGTGGTGGAGGTCGTGGAATGCGCTTGGCAAATGAACCTGGAGAATTTGTAAAGCTATTGCAGGTATTTAGCTGCACCTTATTTCCTGTAGGTGCTTTTCTTGTTTCTAGTGTGGCCATTTATATAGCAAATAATTATTGTCTTGATCATATTCTACTAAGTAAAAGTGTCTCCATTGTTACCATGATTCGTGAAATACCTAATGGTTGGCTTCCTTCTAATGAAAATGTTAAATAGAAATTGTGAACAAGGTTGAAAAACATGATAATAAACCATGACTAAATGCAACATACACACAATTACATATACAGAAAGCATGTCTTGGCATGTCTATGCCACATTAAGACATATTTTAGTAATCACAGTAACCTTAGTTTCTAAAACTACATATAGCAATTATTGTGGAGTTCACCAAAACACTTTTATGCTATTATGAAGATTGATCTTTCTCAGAATGCATTAATCTGCACCATACTAGTGCATTCAGACTTTTCAATAAGAAGTAACAGGAAGATCTGTAAGGGGTGATTACGCATAGCGTGAACATGTAGACACTAAATCTTATTTTGCTGCTATCATTAATCGAACTGCTCATACTCGTTGATTGGGTTTATTGATTATTCTTGTCAATATCTTGGTGATGGAGACTGATCCTTTGCTTGATTTACTGTTGACGAATTGTGAACAATCTTAGTCCCAGAGAAAGGACCAAGTTTGATGCTTTTGTGATAATAAATTGTTATCATATCTCACATCTGACAGTAAAATCCATTCAGGTGTAAATATGGTCTGGTGTATTAAAACTTTTTAGAAATAATGGATGTGGACTCAAAGTCAAGAGTCATTGCACCAGAGCTAGCCATGTCTTGGAACATGATCACACTACCTGGAATTTATTTTCCAAATAGCACATCCTTAGATATGTCAAACATGAGATTATTACCTATCCATATTTTTCTGAGTCAATGAAAAAGTTTCATCAATGTAATGCTTGCATAACTTATTTATTCCATGATTAGGATATCTATTCCAAATAGGCAACTGAAGTTTTTTAACTTTGTTTTCGTATTTTCAGCAAGCAAGAAGTGAGGCAGGTGCAGCATTTGGAAATGATGGTGTTTATTTGGAGAGATACATAAAAAACCCTAGACATATTGAATTCCAGGTAAATAGCCTTTCTTAATATGTGCAGTTTGTTGTGAAGAATGCAGTGTTGTCATTTTACAACTTTATTTTTTTGGCAACCTTCTGTTGATGGAGTAGTTAAATGTCCATCCAATCGCCGGTTCACAAGGAAATGGTAAAATTACTGAATCTGAAAAATTAAGGAGGGATGCATTAAAGCACTTTGCTTTGTCACTTTTGATAATTCTAATGTTAATTAATTTTTTGAGGCAATGATTGAACCTCATTTTCAATCCGAACACTTACTGGGTGTAATTATTCAAATCTTGATTGGCAGATTCTTGCAGATAAATATGGTAATTGTGTCCATTTTGGGGAGCGTGACTGCAGTATCCAGGTATTACATTTTTTAATTCAACTAATGCTATTACTGCTGTTAGTTTTAATAAAAAATGATAACTGAGCAAACAACCAGCTAATATTTAAATTGTCTTTGTATAATTTTCAGTCGAGTTTCAAATTGCTTTGTCTTCTTTGTGGGGCACATTTTGATCTGCAATTCTTACTATAGAAGTGCAGTTCCAACTTCATGGACAATTAAACAATACAAATGCTTGACTTCAGATGTTTTGACAACCTCTTTAATGGCTGTCATTGTAATGTTCCTTTTTTATATTTTTTGCTATTTACCGATTTTTCTGAAACAAACACTAAAGTGATCAAATGATGAGATTTATGCAATAGGGCTGTTGGTAGGACACTCCCAAAGTCAGGTACATAAGTATCTGATGTAACACTCTATTGACTGTTACAGCACCTTCTATGATTGATGTAACCCTCCAAAATGTTGGTACAGCACCCTAGATCTGTGGCAAGGCTGGAAATGAATGTTGGCGGCTAGGAAAGGGTGTAGAAGTGCTGCGTTAGCCTTCAAAGCTTCCCAACTGCAGATCCACCTCCAGAAGGTTGTCCAAGAGGTAGATCACCCACAATAAGAGGCTGAAAATGATATAAAATGCTGTTTGCTGCCCTCCAATATGATCCATCCTTCAAAGCCAATGTAAATTGCCTCCCAAAATGGTCAATAATGTTGTTAATACCGGTTTCCCTCAATAAAGTACTGATTTGCCTCTCTAGGAAAGGTATGACAGCCTCAAATCATGCAAATAAAGTCTTCAAACAGTAACAAACCCTGAAATCTGCCAATAGATAAATATAATGACCTCTCAAAGTGTGGTGCTCAAGGTGGATGATGGAAATCTACTCCTAAACAACAATCTATGATTTGCTTGCAAATATCCTTTCACCAAAACCTGTAAATGTGCACAAAATCTCCAAATCAACACAACATGCAACTCCCATGTGTAATTGCCAATGATGAAAAAGTAGGGTTTTCGTTCTATGTTACCGATTCGTCACTCCCAGCCTCTGGATATGATACGATTCGTACCGGATTCAAAATTCGGATTTGGTACAATTCAAATTCGCACAACGTACAAAAATTCGACTGTGGATATGCCACAAATTCAAAATGCCTTTGCGGATTCGTCTAGGATACGCCCAACCAAAGCCGACACGAATTTGACTCGAATTCAGATGTCAAAACCCCTAGGCCGCGGAAAAAGTGTCATTTTTTGCAATTTTAAATTATTTTTTTGACTAAAAGTTGACTTCTAAATAATAAAATATTCATTCCAACCCTAATCTTTGCCTCACAAGGACCTGAAGGCTTGACATTTTTCCCCATCTGTGCAAAAATTGGCAACATGGTATATTTTTTCATCATGCAGCGAGCTGTTTATATTGGTCTGAAAAATGATAGATCCCTCAACCTCAATCTAGAAAGAACGAACATATTAAATCCTTAACATGAAGGTTCCTTTCAAGCAGATTTTCATACTACTGTCCATCCATTACTGCCAATATACATCAATGAGAATCAAAAGTTTATTTCAGAATGTTGAAAGCAACACAGGAGTATATAAATAATATTCTATAGAACAGAAAAGGAGTTTGTATGGAGGGTGAAACCCTAAGCTAAGTTACCGGTTCGGGTTCGGGGACGGTGCGGGTATGAGAACCCAGTATGTGGGTACGTGAAATTTTTCTTTAGGGGTTTGGGTACGTATGGGTACGTGTGTGTGTGTGTGTGTGTGTATATACAAAAAATAAGAGAAATATACAAAATTGTAAAATTAAATCATTTCATAGTATGATACTTGATCATTGATCAATGCCAAATGCCAAAGATAAATATTCACGATCATTGATCATTGATCGAGCAAGATTCATCATTCATTTATCCTGGCCTATGTTACTGGAATCGTGGCTTTACCCTCCCGATTCCGGGTACGGGACGTATCAGAATCGGATACCTCCCAGATTCGCTGTGGAATCAGGTAGGATTCGAAATTTCCCTGGCAAAAACGCTTCCACCATGCCCTTGACGAATTTTGCGTCACAAGAAAACGCGCCTTAACCCTAAGCCGTATTATTCTGCACGCAGCACACTTGTTTCTTTCGGTTTTTTTTTCTGAAAGCTCAGCTCTTTGTGGACTCCGTCGAAGCTTGTTGCAGGACGACGCGGGCTGGGAGATGACGCAGGTTGGGAGACGACGCGAGTTGCAGGTTAGGGGTGGGTTGCAGATTGCTTTGCCAGCCGCAGATTTTTTGAGGACCGTCTAATTTTTTTTTTTAAATATTTATTTTCACACTTTAAAACTTCAAACAAATGAGTGGGTCGGTTTTAAAATATTTTTAAAGGTTTATTTATTTTTATTTATTATTTAATATTGTGTGGTATTATACAATCAGAAAAGAACTTATTAAATTATTTATTATTTAGTAATTTACACTTATATTATTTTATTTATTATTTTAATATAGGTATAAATATTAAATTGAATTATTTTATTTATAGGTATAAATAATAATGTTTAATTTGTTTAAATTAAATTATTTTATTTATTATTTTAATATAGGTGTAAATATTAAATTATTATATGTATAATGTATATAGTAATATTATGATATTAATTATATTATAAAAATTATATTAATATATTGTAAATTTATAATTATACTAATTTTTTATGATTTTTATATGTTTTTGTACGGACGTACCCAAACGTACCCACACCAATTTTTTTTTTTTTTGCCGTATCGGCGTACTGTACCCGTACCCGAACCCACGTACCTTTACCCGATTCGGTAACTTAGATCCTGGCAAACACATTCCTAGGTCTGAGATATTTATAAACTCATTGTATTACTTGTAACTGCTGTTCATTCTATTATTTGCTGTTATAAATCAATGTATTTGCTGCTACAAACAGACTGTGAGAAGTTGTAAAAGATTATAACCTTGTCTTAGATTGAGTACAGACTTTCTTCTATCTGCTGTTAATTTTCTGAGGATTAACTTCATACATCAGCTCTAAACAGAACACAGGAAGTTCTTGCAATAAGTTTGGTAAACTCAGTCCAATATTGAGTACTATGTTTCAGATTTGGGTTATCAGATTTACTATTAGTACTGTCACGTCAAGTCTATGGAGTGGAGAGTAATGTTGTAATGTTGATTATTTGTTGTACTGTTATCTACAAATTTTTTTTGAGGTTGCTGTCAATTCTGGTCGTTGTATGTAATGTCTCTACTGCAAATATAAGCTTAGTTTGTATCACTGTGGTCTGGCATAGTTTTGGAATACTGTGATCTGCTCTTTGTTGGTTATTCTAAGTATGTATAGGTCTGATATTAATTTTTGAGCAGTTATCTATTGTGTATCATATTTGAAAGTTGGAATGGCTTAGTATTGATTCCCAGATTTGCATCTGCATTACACATTGAATTATCACAATGGAAATCATCACTATGAAATGATCAATGATGAAGTACATACTATGAAATGATCAATGCCGTTTTAGGGTTAGGGGGAAATTTTTTTAAAAAAAAAAGTTTTTTAATCAAGTTTGGGCCCTTTATTTTTGACTTGGCCCATGGGTTCGCCCGGGTTTGTTCTGGGTACGCACAGGGTGCGTGCCTAGCACTGTGGGTTTGTGGGTGTGCGAACCTTGGCAAACCCACAGTGCTGGGCGTGCACCCTGTGTACCCAGCATGTACTCGCAGACGAACCCGAACCGGGTGTGTACCTGAACCGGGTTCGGGGCCTGCGGGTACGAACCCTGCATCATAGACCCTAAGTGAGACTAGGCAGCAAATCACCAACATTAAATATATATGGATATAGCTTTTGCATGGGACAATATGGATAAATAAGTGCTGCTTCTCAAGTGAAGATAGGTTAGTATGATATAGCATCTAATGATGTTGATGATGCTCTTTTTGATGACCCATATGATTTAGATTGATCAATGATCAATAATGGCTGATTGTAAACACTTGACATTTTTATGTTTGAAATTTAATACCATGACATTCGAGTATCACTAATATTTTAATATTTGACTATGAAAGTGATGTATTTTTGCTATGTTATTTGACTATTAATATGGTGGTGTATTTTGAACTTAATTACTGCTGCAAATATGTATATATTTCTGATTTTTATATGTTTTTTGTATTAACGTACCCAAATCGTACCCAACCCCCAAAAAATTTTGACTGAATCCTGTACCGGATTTGCGTACCTGTACCTGAATCCAAAAACGAATCGGTAACTTAGTTTCGTTCTCACCTCCAAAAATGGTATAATCCAAAATGGTTTTTTCCTGAAAGTTTTTTGAAATCAGCCAAAGGATTTTGTCCTTGGATGAGTAGAATGAACACAATGCTCATTTCGGAAAGTGAATGAAATGCTAAAATGAATGCTAGATGCAAAATGAAGTGGTAATCAATCTGAAATCCTACAAAAAACATAGGTGAGATGAGTATGGAAGTAGTTGAAGAATCATCTCCTATGATCAAATCACTTCTACCAACTAGCCTCAACCATAAAGTACTCACTGCTAGTCTGAAGAAGCTATCCAACTTATTTGCGGACCAAGAATTGAAGTCATGTATTGGCTGATTGGAAAGTGGACAGCAATACTAACACTAGGATTTTGCCCACAACTCCAATTCTGAGACAACACCTCACAACTAGGAATTGCACTTGGATCCCAAATCCTGTGATCGACTCCAGTCTCATCATTGGGATCAGAAAGAGTTTCATCATCCAACTCAAAGGGGTTATCAACAAATTGAAGATTATCGTTAACTCCAAAATTAGACCAATCCTCTTGCTGATCCAAACTCCTATTTTTAGATTTTTTGGGGCAATGTGCAAGTTCAAACTCTTGATGAATGCAATCGAGCTCCTCCATTACTTGCCCGATCTCCTTAGCCCTTTATCTGCTCTCCTTCTCCTTGAACTACCGAGCCTCATAGAGCTGATTATTTGCTTCAAGAAGTGCCTCTTGGACACTTTCCAAAGCAACCTTTGTGGAATTAAGCTCAATGGCGAGCTCACTAACCTCTCCCCTTAACTATTTAGTCATGGTCAAAGTCTCATTTGCAAATGTGATGGCTAGATCTCTATCATGCATCATGTGTAAGAAAACTGATTTTATTCCCTCTATAGTGCTCTTGATCATTTGGAAATCAGCAAGGGGAAAATTTTGGTCATATTGGTTTCTTGGGGTCTTGAAGATGAAATTTTCACCAAGGCTTCTAATGTCATCCAATCTAGATAATGTGTGCACTTCATTTTCAACAAACACCAAAAACTGACTTTTCCAATCATGTTCATGCAAATATAGTAAACTGCTGCTATGATGAAAACTAGAACCAGAATCTTTGTCATACCTTTCAGTAGTGATTCCATGGCTGCCCGAAGTCTCATGTACCTCCTTTTCGAAGCTAGGCCCACGATCAATTTTAGTTTCATGCATTAAGTTTTCTGATTTGCATACAAAGTTATTTCTTACAACTTCACCTTCCTCAATGCCATTCTTTATGCATGACTCCCGGGATGAAGTAAAGACATCATTACAATCAAAAGGAAATTCATCCCAATGTGGATCCTCATCATACTTAGGTGCCAACACACCCGGATCCCATGTGTAGAAGGGTTGATCACTCAATTCAGAGATCAAGTATTCATTGTGCTCCTCGTGAGTATTGGCCTTTTTGAATAAGCCACTCTCCAACTCACTAGGACTGAAATCATCATAAGCATCTCTCTTCATAGGCTTGGTTTGGTAGTTGTCAGCGAATGAATTGGAATTTATTAAAATATTAAAATAACAACTCCATAGCCCTGCTTATAAAGGCCAATATTGCCAACAGCTTTGGAAATATCACATTTTCATTTGTGATTTTTCTTTGAATTATTATTGAGGTACAACTCCCTCGGGATTATTACTATATTTTATAAAGTTTGCTTTTAACCAGAAAGCAATGAAAGGCAAACAAACACCAACCCATAAGTATGGAATTAGTGCGATGAACTGAAATAAACCATTAACGCATAAGCACAAAGACTCAAGAAAATAATAGCAGATGAATATAATACTAGGAATTGTCCCTAATCACAAATAAATGAATATAATGTGAAGAAATCATCCCACACAGAGAATAAATCTAAGTTATTGTTCTAGTCGATAGACTTGCTCAATGAAACACTATATCCATACTTCTAAATTCAAAGATTCAAAATAATCTGCAATTACAAACACAATTCCAAAATTGTTCCCTTTTCCCTTGTTACGTCACAATGCACATCAAAGAAATCCGGGCCCTCATTGTATTCTACAAGGTAAAATGTATCCATGATCTGTAATTCTCACGGGGAAAATTTCTTTTATATCATTGATCTAATGACCCTCCTTGTACTTAGTGAGGTAAAATTTACCCACAATCTATAATGCTAACGAGACCCCAAATTGTGGGCACCATGAGCATTACTTATCCTAGGTATATTTTACCTCATGGAATACAACAAGGACTATTAGATTATATTATAAATCAATGGTGGAACTAAAGATTATAATTATTGTCCTAAAACAACTAATAATTATGATATACTATTGGCGAATTAATATAGATTTTTACTATAATTTATAAAATTTAGGCGAATCTGATCTAATCATGTATTGAATAATGTGGCGAATTTTTGAGTTAAATTTTTAATAAAATAAATTCTTTGGCGATTTAAATAAGACTATAATAAAATTTTATAAAAATGTGGTGATTCAAGTCACATTATAGCTCAAACTATTAAGCCAATTTTGGATTCCAAAATTTCAACTATTAGCCAATTGGCGAATATTAGCCACTAAAAAAATCACTAATGAGCGAGATTGTTGAATTGATTGCCAATGATGTCAAATGAGATCTATGTCAAAGTACTCATAAAAAGTTATAGGCCACTAATCGATGGACAGGTTGGCAACATACAAGACCAAGCAAAACCAGATTTCAACTATGAATTAATGAAGTAATGACCATATCTACATTATGATCTAGAATAGATCATAAAAGATAAAAGAAAAAGACATTATATATTATGAAATAATATATAAAGTAATGTTCATATTTACATTATGATTGCCCAAGATTAAAGCATATCTAAATCTGCATTGATCGCTCAATTTAATTTAATTATATATGAAAAGAAGCAAGAAAGCCAAAAACAAAAGCATGGAAGACAAAAGCACAAAAGACAAATGCCTCATAAGACAAAAAAACACACAAGACAAAAGATGTAGCAATAAAAAGGGACAGCAATTATCTTGTTAAAAATTTAAATAAGGATTAATAAATAAATATTAATCCTTACTAACGGCAGCGGTCACTTTCATAAAGAAAAGACAAAGGCATAAAAGACAAAATTTGTCTTATTCAAAAAGGTGAAATACTTTGTCTTATTGACATGTCATAAAAAGAAGTATAAAATGCTGCAAATTACATGCACAGCAAATAGATAAACTATTGTTAGAGCAGCGATAAGAAAGGTGGTGAATATGTTTAAGGCATCGAGTATTTGTTTGTAATGAGCCTAACCCAATCTGACTTAAAAACTCTTCACTTGCTGCCTTTGGAATTTTGTCAAACAGTTGGTGTGCAAGCTGATATAGGCTGATAAAAACTTCTGATTGCTTTTGTTTGACTTTCCTTGTTGCCAATGATGTTTCTTTGAATGTTTTCAATGGTACCAATGATTGTAAATGACAACTATGAATGTTTCCAAGATGAAATGCAATTGTTTTTATGTATTTTTGATGCATATAGATGACTGAAACTACTTGTAATATGCAGCTACAACAATTAGGAATTATGACAAACACTTTGGATGCAACCTAAGATGGCATATGTGCAACTATAGCCAAGTGGCATTAACACAAACACTTGGCATGCAATCTTATAATAATATTTATGCCAAAATGAGAATCTACAGCCAATGACATTTTGTCAAACACTTGGCATGTAAACTAGAATGCAAACTTGAAGCATATCGATATGGACATTACATCAAACAGTTACTATGCAATTTGTCACTCCTTTATTGATGTGCAATTCAAATTACATTGCTGAAGAGCAGCCACTCTTGGCTTTACAATAATTTTCCAATGCAATACAAGTCTGATATAAAATGATCACCTACAGCAGCAACTTATGCAAACTAATTTAATAATGCAAATACTCCAAAAAAACATGAAGGAACCTGATTGTGAAGTTTGGAATGATCAGCCAATGCAATGATGTCTTTCTCTGACTTTATTTGAATGTTATTGAATCTCCTTGCATGAAATCGCACCTCCTAAAGTAGCCGCCCTTGTTTCAGTCTTGCAGCCTTAACAATAAATAATTGAGGCCTTCAAATGTCTTCCATTAGCTCCCAAAGTCATCACCATACATCAAGAAATGAGGCGCCTATATGCCCATAAGAAATCAACCCCTCATTAGCATGATATGAGTGAAATCGTGGATTTCCAATCTGCAGCAATATGACTGTAAATGATGAACAGCAGTGCCTTCAATCGATGCTCTTCAATGCCAAATTGTCCCTCTCCAATGGTTACAAATCATCAATACAAAATCCTCCAAACTTCTACAAATGCAGCTGTAGATTATTTTCCAAAATGCTTCAACAAGCTGATATGGAATCTGTAGAAACCCTAGGTTTCCCCCTGTTACTGCTCTGACTGATATTTTTAGGTTTTCTGACGTTTTCTGAAGTTTTGTGATTTTTTTGCAATTTTTGTGTTTTCAATGCATTTAATGATAGTACGGCTTTGACAGAAATTTAAAATAAATTCAATAAAAATCCTAAGTCTTCATTTTGCTTGAGAAAATACAATAATAATGAAGGCGTATCCTTTATTAATTCAATGATTCCATATAACAATGATCTGACAACATGCAAGATAGAATATTGATTTTTATTGTAAAAGAGAACCTGGTAAATCTGCTTGCTGTTGATGCACAAATTTGTACGGCTGTGTCAATTCCTTGCTTTCTCCCTCCGTCTGGCAAGCACAGTATGGTCCAGTGATCCAGGCGCCTCCTTTGATGCAGACTAGAACCCTCTGATTAAGGCGTTTATTTTATTCTGATGAGTACGGCCTAGGAACAGTGGTACGGCCCTGACAGCAGGTACGGCCTGTCAGAATTTGTAATAAATGTTGTACGGCTCCTTCCAAAATCACTGTCTGAAGCTCAGAATATGGTGCGCCCAGTTGTATGATGATCTCTGGATGAAAATAACTGAAAAGAACTGGATATGGTGAATCCTCTGAAGCTCTGTAGTTTCCTCTGAATAAGAAAACCTCTGTAGGCAATAGATCAGTGATATTGCACACTCTCTGAATTGCTTTCCGTTGGAGATGGCTCGTTCCCCAAGGCAAACGAACATGAAACCCTAAGTCTCAGGCTCAGACCAAAATTGATCAGTTTCAAACTCAATAATCACATAATGCACAAATCCCAATGCAAAATCCTCAAATACACTGAAAAGTGCGATTCCCTTGAAAATAGGGTTTTAATTAATATTTGACTTTTAATTTTCTTATTTCTCCATAGTTCTCCGTCAAATATTTAAATCATATTTTAAATGTTAAACTGGCCCCCTTTTCATGATGGCGCACCCCTCAAGGAATAAACACTTAAGTTATAATATTAAATTATAACTTTATATTATAAACGTTAAGTAATTAATATTTAATCAATACGATCAAATATTACATTCTCGTTCGTTCCAATGATCGATCCGTCGATCTTCGTGAACTGAGTGGTATCATACAACCCATCTTTAAAAAATAAGGTCCATGCTGCCAAGGCTAAAAATAGCAATTACGCAAACGCTCTCATTGTGGCGAAAGACAAGCCATCATCAGCCTGCCGAGCCAAGCGAAGTGACCCTCTATCCAGTCCATCGGCCACGAAATCGTATGATAGGCCAATCGCCGTCAGATGTCACTAGGGATCGACAGAATCTATCTCCAAAACTTGGCCAAAGGCCACAAAGTTTTCCAATGTAAGCACAAATTGAACTTCTGAAGTGAAGCCCACAATGAAGCAATAATTCGGCTGATATTTCACAACCTCAAAATTGCATAACCAATGAGAGTTTTTGTTCCCAATGGCTGGAAAATGGCATAAACCCTAGCTGACCCCTTCACCAAACAATATCTTCAATTCAAATGTCAATTCTTGGATGATTAGAAGCTTGGCTTGATCTTCTTTTATACTTTTTCAATCCAACTTCAAGAAGCTTCTAGAAAATATTATTTTTTTTAGTGACTTTATGATATAATATTTTATTTAAGTCACTTTACTAAATTAATTAAATATAAGGTCACCATTTAAATGTTGGAAAACCAAATGTTGGAAAACCAAACGCTGGAAAACCAAGTGCTAGAAAACCAAAGGCTGGAAAACGCTGGAAAACCAAATGCTGGAAAACCAAAACTCATGTTGGAAAACCTTACAAATAATTGACTTAATGATCTCTCCTTATTGCCCCAATTCAACTGAAACTAGGAATGGAAACCATCAATTGACTAGATATCTGCCGCAAAGGACCCCCTAACCATGCTCATTAGCCTACGAGGGTTTGGAATAGGCTAAACCATCCAAAAGCAACGCCAGGCTAAAAAGGCGACATTACATTGTTAAGGCAGCAAGCATTTGTTAAGAGTTCAAAAATACAACAATTAAAGTAATTAAAGAGATAAATGAATATGTAATAGGGCAGTGATTATTTTATTTGGAAAGAGCAGCAGTTAAGGTTAAAACAACAAGGCTGTGATTTATATTTAGCTGGGCAGCGATTCCATTTATGAAGTAAATGCAACAAACAATTTATTAATAGGAAGTGATTTATTATGAAGAGCATATTATAAAAGAGCAGCAATTATATGGTGAAGAGCTGCGATTAATGAATAAGGAACAACAATCCTTAAAAGGCAGCATTTGGAATTAAAAGAAAGAGTAGTTTAAGGCAGTGATTATTTCTTAACAAAAGGTCATATCTTTCTATAAAGATATCACTCTTCAAAAGGATGTGTCTCTTTATAGAGACATAAGAATATAAAATGGAATTGTGTGGAGAGTTGTGGAAGGATGTATGTGAAAGTGGAAGATAAAGAAATATATCTTTAATACACCAGCAGAATCAAATGAAGAAAATACAATAGAATATCATAGCAGACTTGTGTATGGAAGATAAAAAGATATATTATTCATACACTAGCAGATTTGTGTGAGAAGAGGGAGGTTGATCAAAGGCAGATTTTGTGAATAATTATAGCAAATCTTAGAGCAAGATAATAGCAGATTTGTAATCATATTTATAGTAATATTTTAGAAGAAAGTGTATGACAGTAGTTGCATCATCCAAGAATAGTTTGGTGAATGAGGATAAATGAAGATTTGAAAAGAAGAATATAATGCAGATTTGGTGACGGAGTTAAATGAAATCATCATGAAGTAGATCACTAATATGGAAAGAGGAGAGTTATAAATAAGATACATTTGGAGATCATTCAAGGAAGATAAATCCAAGAAGAAGAGTGGTATCAAACAAGAGATCTAATTGTCCATCATCCGTTGAAGGTGCAACATCCAAGAAGGTGGAACCAAGTTTTGCTTTGGAAGTTGGTGCTTCCTAAAGGAGATATTGGTGCCTCTAGTAGGTTAGTGCCTACGAATTCAATTGAATGAGGAGTTGGTGCCTCTAGTGTGATATCCCCAATAGGATCTACCCTAAAATTCTGACTTTTATTTTCAGAATTCTGCCCTAATTTTCTGCACTTTTGTTTTCTGCTAAAACCCTAGAATTCTGATTTGATTTTTTGCGTTCAAACAAGTAAGAACAGCGAACATATATGCATCTAATATGCTCAAATAATAAAGCCATAATAAACTCTCATGATAATATCTTCAATCATGAACTCATCCAACAATTTATGACATCCAAATGTAAACAAATATAGGGACAAATCTGACTTCTGAATTAATCTGTCTGCTGCTACTAATCAGAACTTCTGAATAGGCTCAAACATGCCGAATTACATCCCATAATTCTACCAATCACAAATCAGACATCATAGTAGGTTTGTACATACCAAAATGATGTAAAATGATGCTTCACAAACCCTCTACAATGATGGCGCTTGAGCTGCTGCTAGGGTTAGGGTTTAGAAACCCTAAACAATGATGAAATCGCCTCCAAAAAGCCAAATTGCCCTTCTCAAAGGTGGTGCTCCAAGTTAGGGTGATGCTCTAATGCAAAATGAATACAAAATTGTAAATACCACCCAAAGCCTGCTCCTCTAATCTGATCCAAAAATCTGAATATGCAAATTAGCTCCAAACCTCGAAAGATCTCTAATTGAAGTCCAAGTAGGATTCTGTCACGAATCCTCCACAAGGTGAGCTAGGTTTTCGTTGAACTCCCCTAATATGTAACAGGGTTTTCGTCCTAATGCATAATCCAAATATGCTCTTAAGGAGAAGAAATCTGTTGGAAATAATTGCTTGAATAATGGAATTGAACTTCAAGACTCCTTGTATATATATATGCAATAATTTTCTCCCTCACACCTAGGCCGACTAGCTTGAGATATTTATTTTTATCTTTTAAAGCCACATCAAGGCCTCAAAAGGGGGATGACCCCTTCTCCTTAATTAATTTCTTTTTTATTCCCTTTTTTCTCATCCAAACTATGCCGTCCCAAAATAATTCTTATTTTATTTTATTTATTTAAAATATTATTATTATATTTAATTAAAAAATGAAAACTAGTGTTCAAAAACACTTTTTCCCGCCCTTGCAAAATTTGAATTTCAAATCAAATTGGGGACATGACAGTCCTCCCTTCTTGAGATTGCTTGTCCTCAAGCAATACAAACTTGCATCCTCCAAATCTCCAAAGGCTACATCCTCCAAGAATGCAAAATCCATCAAAGGTCCAACCACTACACCAAAAGACCGGCCTAGTAGTGAAGGCGGCTACCTAGGGTGTTAAGGGTGAGGTTTGCATCCCACCAGCTTTGGAAGTGAAGGCATAGAAGCCACGAGCACAGTGGACACATGACCGTGGAGCCCCACCATCTTGTTATCAAGTACACGCCTGCTAGCACGACATGTTAGGATCCGTCGGGGTTTAGCCCTTCACGCAAGGGACATTACATTTAGTGAGTTGGTTCTCACAAAGTGAATGAGGAGTTGGTGTCTCTAGTGGGTTAGTGCTCACAAATTGAATGAGGGGTTGATTCCTCTAGTGGGTTGGAGCCTACAAAATTTGTAAATTTTTTATATGACATTTTGTCATGGTTTTCTCCCGTAAGGGTTTCCACGTAAATATTGTGTGTTATTGTGTTCTTCTCATGTGCTTGATTATTGATTTTGAGTAAATGATGTTATTGTTATTGATCAAGTTTTAAATATGGTATTAAGTTTGAAAAAGTAAAATGTATTGTTATGCTGATTCACCCCCCCCTCTCAGTATAACTGTGTGCTCATCATTCTAACCATTCATGAAAAGCTGTGTAACATATAACATGTGGAGCAGCAGCTAAATGGGAACATAATATTCCCACAATAAATTTCATTGACTGGTCTTCCTTGCCACGCAAGCTATTGAGTGGGTCAAAATGGTGGCGACAGCCTCTTATTAAGGCACTACTTCCTTAAGTTGGTGATTAAGATTTTTTTTATATTTTATCAAACTCTTGTCCAACCTTGCTGTCAACCAAGGCTCATGCGATTAGCATACCTTCATCGGCCCTTGTTGGAGTCTCCACAAATGTAATGAGCCACCCCTTTTTGCAAGATTATTTTTTTTTTTGCTCGACAATTCCCAGTTAAATAGATGATCCATTTATCAAACTCTTTTCATCTCATTGCAAACATTGAATATGGAACTCAGATGGATTACATAACAGTTTTCAAAGAATAACATCAAGACTTCAATCTTTCACAATGTACTATTACACAGTGATATGATTGCAAACGCACAACTCCATACTAATACAATTCCATTCTGAGCAATTAAAATGAAGCTACTGAGCATACAAAGTCACTCAGAAATTAACTACATCAGTGTATAAATTCGTTCTGAGTTATAGCAGCAAGAAACTATTGCTTCTTTCCTTACTGACTGATATTCACTATTCAGAGATAGCTCACTGCTGATAACAGTTAACAACCTTACGCAGACCCAGATTGAGTGCTAGATGAAATCGGTATACTAGTAACACTTTCAGACTTGACCTCTAAACAATTACACTATCAGAAGAGGCAGAAATTATAGTCTGATTTCAACTTAGAGCACTCAGAATTATATTTCAGAACACTAGCATTTACTTTACTGATATTTCTGATCAGAAGTTACAATGGTTAAGGATGTGAACAAACAATACTCAAGCCTGGAGACGATTGATGGTCTGAAATACACCCAACAGTTTGTAATATGTCTGAGACCTCCAAATAGGACCATGTCCAACAGAGACAAGCTTTTGAGTATGATTGCCCTAAGTTTGAAATCCAATACCAGCACCCCCCCACCCATGTTACGTATATAATCTGGCTAGTGAACTATGAGGGAGCTAAGACAATAAAACAGGAGGTCGGATCGGAAAGAAAGAAAGGGCGAGAGAGGAAGGCAAGCTGGACCAAGGGATAGTTACTATTACCGGACCATCGGAATCTATAGTAGTTAGAAAGTAGGCTACATGTTTTTCTAGTGTATGGAGTAGGATCGATCAATCTACAGTTTCATCCACCCACCCACTTTACCTGAGGCCAATACCACCCGCTATCTCCGGGTTGGGTGGGGATTATAGTTCCCATTGAATAGCCGAGGTAATCAACCTAACCAAACCGGGTGGGAGGAATTGAATCGTTCACCATCCATAACTACACTATCCTCCAACACAACTAAAGAAAGTTGGGAGGATATTCTAGAAAAGGTAGGTTTAGCTAGCCAACTGGGGAAGAATTTGGGAGAAAATGGCGTCTAGTTGACCTAAGGCGAGTATGGTAGGGTGCGATTCTATACGTAACATGCTGAACTGTCCTCCCACAGAAACGTGGGATGTGCTCACTGAAGTTGAGTATCCCAGTGAAAGGTGGAGGAAGTAGTTCATCATTACTCCTCCCACATTACTACTCTGATAACCAATGGGTGGAATAACACTACTCTGGGTGAAAGGCGTCGGTTGGTGGGAGGCAATATATATTTGTTGGGCTCATTACTCTAGCAGGCGAATTAATCTGGGGTGGGAACTTAGGAGGACTTCTATGGGGTGGCTCCTACTATTCTATGGCATGTGGATGATAGTTGGGTGGGTGGGAGGAATAGAAGTTGGGAGATGAAAGTTCGAGGTGGGCTGGGGTGGGAGGAAATCGACGTTGGTGGGAGGCCCTTCAACCTACCGGGGGGCCCTATGGGGCTCAAGGTGTACCTGCGGGGATTGTTGGATTGAATAGGGATAAGAGAACCTCGGTGAAGTGGCACTCTAGGAGGAAGGATTGAGCCGGTCATATGGAACACCGACACATTGAGAAGGAGCTAGCGGAATCGGTTCATGGGTGATCCTGTTCAGAAGGGGCATAAATCATAGTTTGATTTCAACTTAGAGCACTCAAAATTATATTTCAGAACACTAGCATTTACTTTACTGATATTTCTGATTAGAAGTTACAATGGTTAAGGATGTGAACAAACAATACTCAAGCCTGGAGATGATTGATGGTCTGAAATACACCCAACAGTTTGTAATATGTCTGAGACCTCCAAATAGGACCATGTCCAACAGAGACAAGCTTTTGAGTATGATCGACCTAAGTTTGAAATCCAATACATAGGGCAGATAAGAGCCTTTGCAAGAAGAATAAGATAACGTACAGGTCTGACATGCAAACGCCAATCACCACTAACCCTCATCTTGCCTTAGGATCAATGCCTTTTTCCCAAAACTCCCCGAAAATGCACTAATAGTGTGCTATTCTCCACGCCTAATAAACTCAGTGACTGAATGAATACTTTGGTACCATGACTAGCACACAACATCAGATAAGATTTCTAGAAGTGCCAATAATGGCAGCCTCAGAAGAAGCTCTTCACCAATCCAACGCCATTCTTTGTGATGTCCCCGCTCTAGCCAGTTCTCGGGAACAGTGTGTTCGCCCTTTCTTGGACCCTTGTGGGCTAACTGGTTTGGTTAGAGGGTCAGTGGTACTTTCTGGAGAGCTTGGCCGTTCTCGTTTTCAGAGTTTTGGGATTAGCTCACTGCAGGCCTTGGCAGTTCAAGAGTTGATAGCTTCTGACGGCACAGGATTCTATGAAGTTTTGTGGAAGTTATGCTTATTTGAGTGAATTAAGTTATTAATTAACTTAATATTTTATTATAAAGTCAAATTGACTTTATCACTTTATATCACTTAAATATTTATGGAAAAAGGGTGATTTAAAATTAAATCATTAATACCTTTAAGTGGCGCCAATTATTTAAATCTCAACTATTGAAAAGGACATAAGAATATGTTAAAAGATTTAAATGATGAGGAAGTGCATTTTTTCTTGGAATTCGTGCCTCTTGGTTATATAAGGCTTTTGGCCAATGAGAAACTCATTATTGATTATTTCGACTTTGCCTTGGGTTTTCCTTCTGTGCTTTTACCTGTGATTAGGGTTTTGAGCAAACTGCCATTGGAAAACGACATCTCTTCAATGTTGAGCACTTTTGAGACTGTGAGAGACCAGTCGAATTTGTGCAATTGAGAGAGCTTCATACAGAGGTTCTACATGCTTCAATCAGGGTTCTGTTATTTTGTATTCAGTTGTCTGCAATAGGGAAAGGGGGTTTCATCTCCAGAGACGCCATTATCTACAGATTTCAGCTTTCAGAGTGTTCTTTTGGGGTTTCTACCTTGGCCGTACTACTTGCATTGGGATATGTGCCCATTTAGGGAGGCGTGTGAAGTAACTTGTTGAAACTGTCATGTCCCCAAAATTGTGATATTTAGAAGCATTTAACCATTTAATATTACGTGATTATAATGGTCTATGATGAGATTACATCGTAAACATCATGATATAATAAATATCAAAGTATATAAAATGTTAAGATAATTTAAAATATAAATGTAAATATTAACATTTAAATAAATATATTAAATTAATGTAAAACACGGATATAAAATAATTATCAAATATAAATATCGTGATTAGGATAATATTATAATTGCTGAATATAAACAAATAACTTAATAAAGCAATATATATATATATTAATTTATCACCGAAGTTTTAATAAATATTAATTAATAAACAAATAACCGAAAATTGCAAATTATCGTGCCTGTGAGAAAACGCGTCACTGTTGGCGAAGGGTTCTTCCAACGGTTTTTGAGAGATGATGTCTCACCCAGGAGACATGGCATTTCACCCAGCAGTTGTATATTTAAATGACGTCTTTGGTGGAAGAAAGGGCATGGATTTATATTGGAAAAATCCTTTATTGAATTCTTAACTCTTCCTTAAAAACATTGACGGAAAATACATTCAAAGCACGACCTTGACTCCTCACGCGGTAAGCAAGTTATTGCCATACGAGAAAGGAACAAACAGAATTATATACGGACAGACTCCAGTTCGCTGGCTCAAACCCTAAACCGTGAATCTTTGATATGTGGAAAAAGACATCGAATGGGAGGATTAAAGAACATATGCCAATACCATCGTGGCCGGTGAGGGAAGAGATACGGTGGGAAAAGGCAGAATAGTAACTGCTTCTGCAGACCGAGCAAGGTATGGTAATTATATGTTTAATATTTATACAACGTATTGATTAGTATTTGTCATATATGTTTGATATATATATATATATACAACAAATATGAATATATATATAAAATATAAATGTGTTATACATATATAATTCATAGGCTAATAAATGTTTTGGATAATTGGTGAGTATTACAAAATACGAGTTCTTAATTACTTGGACTAGCAAAGGTGAGAATAAATGATTTAAGTATATTGATTAGTGAATATATTACTTTGAAATTCTTTAATATATTAGCATTTATGAATATATTTAAATATATAATGGTAAATGTATGTACAATAGATATGGAAATTGTGATTCACATGTACATCATGGGTGATTGATGAATCTAATGTAAATTTATAAATAGGTATTATTTATGATCATCCAAATAATGATGCTTGCAACAATTATTAAGCCCTATAAGTAATAATGACTCTATTCATTCGTCACTATGATAAGTAGTATAGTAGGATCCCATCCATGGGATCTGGTAGGACGTGAATATCTACCCCCATGTACATAGGAAATATATTTTAGAAGAATCGCTCATAGTGAGTGAAAGAATGTGATAAATAATCCTTTGACATAAATAAGATATTTATGATATTTATGTTTCCCTTTGATCTTATTGGATATTGACATTGAAGTTTATTTGTCCATAATATCTCTAATGTCTCTTTGAGGAACACTTTGACCACAAGATTCAGGTTTAAGCGCATTCACCTAGATAGGGGACATTACAGAAATGCCTTCCTTTTGGCTGCTATTTGTCTTCCATCACCGGCGTCTACCTTTTTCAAGAGCTTGTATCCAGTTTCGAAGAGGGAGAACTCAAATCTGGAGGCCAGGCGACCTTATATGCTAGTTTTCACCATTCTTGGCTGGCGAGCTGGCTTACTGTTTTAAATAAATAATCTGGAAACATTCTGGTATGTCTATCACTTGTGATCTAATTGTTTCAATAAAATAACGCCTTCTGCATTTCCATTTTGTAGGAAATAGCTCTGCTTTATAGTTTATGAGCTTTTATATGCTGCACCCCTTCTCTTTTGTCTATAAACTTTCTCTAAAAAACTAAAATAACACATTAAGACTTAAGAAAATACTGGGGTTTGAGTTGAGAGCCAGCAGGGCTCATCACATTCTTAAACCAACAAATTAAGTACTCCTTCAAAACTGGAGCCATGAATCAAACACACCAAAAATTAGATACCCAAATCAGAATACTTCATAAATCTTCATATTAGAACCCTAGAACAAACAAAACTATTGAAAGCAATGGCGATTCCTGATGTAGAATCACTCCCTCCAGCTAGGGTGGATCTCTCACCACCGAAACTAGTGCTAAAGATGAGGGTTTTTGTCCTCAACCAACTGCAAATGATAAACTGGAAACAATCCAGTAGAGTCTCCTTAAGTTGTCAAATCCATCATGTCCAAATGAGAGCTAAAATGAAGTTTTATGGAGAGAGAGGGAATTAGGGCAACTTTAGCTTTGAAATGCTTTTTTCCCTCCAAAATCCAACGCCCCCCTTATGAGCCTTATAATTTTTAATAAATTAAAACATCATATTCCTCCTTGGGCGTCCTTGCTCACAAGGAAACTATTTTGCCTTATTTAGCCTTCTAAAACAATGTTAAGTTATCTCATTAGGCACCAAGGTACTTTTCGATGACCATGTACCCCCTCACTTAAGTTTTAAAGTTATTTTATAAAAATAACTTAGGTGATTGATAAAAAGCAAGTATTAAATAATCCAACCTTAGGCTCTTCAATGCCGCCATAGAAAAAACACTGTTGAGAACATAGTTGCAAGACTCGCCAAAAACTCGCGAGTTTTTTGGCCTGGCGAGTTTTCCAGGCAATTGTAGGCTTGGAAAACTCGCTGTACTTTTGGCGAGTTTTTCCAGAATGTACGGCGAGTTTTTGAGAAAACCCGCGCAACTATGCACATGCCCAGGCAGCCGCTAAAAAGCGATTTTAAGTTGCTTTTTTTCATTCATTCTCTTCTCACACTCAGCAAAAAACCTTTCCAAGGCATTGTGCACTCATTTGCAGCGATTTTACATCCAAAAGACAAGATTTGAAGGGCATTTACATCGAATTTAGAAGGCAAATTGGATTTCCAGGTAGGGTTTCTCATTTTTTTTATTCTTTCTTTTTTTAATTTTTTTTTTTCATTTTTGTTGGTTCTATGTTTAAAAATCATCTAAATGTAGTGTGAAAATGATTTAAATGCATTTAGATTCATCAAAACAAGATTTAGATTCATGAAAACAAGATTTTTTTATGAATTTTTCTGTTTTTTTACATATTTTGCTGATTTTTTCATTTTTATTAAATTTTCTTAAAACCCTAGTTATTTTTTTTGTTTTGAATCCTCTTTTTTGTTGAATAACATGCTTACAATCTTTTAGATTAGCTTAATTTTTTACTAGTTTGAAGTAATTTTCAGATTTTTACATTTTTTCACATTTTTTTGAAACCCTAGTTATTATTTTTTTTTTAAATCCAATTTTTTTGTTATGAAAATGTTTAGAATCTAGTGATAGATTTTTAGTAATTTAAACTTAAAGTAATCTCTTTTGATTTAATCTAATTTAGCTTGTTTTTAAATTTTCTATCAAAAACTAACAAGTTGTGCTTTGACTTTCACTTTGTGTAGGTTAATAATTAATTGATAATGGCTTCTGAACCCGCTTTTGCCTCAGGCTCTGTCCCATCCGTGCCTGCAGGATTTGTAGGCAAACGTCCTCCAGGAGCTAGAGATCCTGCCTGGAAGTATGCTTATCTAGGACCCATACCTGGCACAGTATATTGCATTCCATGTAAAAAAATATATCGTGGAGGCATCAATCGCCTCAAGTACCACCTTGCAGGCATCCCTCAACGTGATGCTAAGGAATGTCCTGAAACCACAGAAGAAATAAAAAGACATATGAATGCCATACTTTCAGCTGCAGAAGAAAAAAAAGTGCAAAGAGAGAAGGAAAGAGCAGTAATGCAAGCAACCATTGCCTCTTCTCAAGGTGCTCCAATTGAGTCGGATGATGATTATGATGTTACTTAGGAGATAGTGGGTTCTCTTCGTGGCCCACGTGTGCGAAGGTCAAGGCAATCCGTTAGCACCTCGACCTCCATCCCTTCATCTTCCTCTAGTAGAGCACTAGGGGCAGGGGCAACTGCAGGACCTACACGGTTGGATAGTTATTTTGTGCCTAGAAACACACCTGGTGCACAACCTTCCTTAGAGGCGACTGGATGGAATAGGGAGGTGCATGAGCAAGCAGACATTGCTTGTGCAGATGTTTTGGTATTTTAACAATATCCCTTTCAATGTGGCGAGTTCTTGGTCACCGCATTGACAGTTGCAGGAAAAGGCTACAAGGCGCCTTCTCGCACAGACTTGAGTGGGAGGTTAGTTTATGTTCTTTAATTTATGATGAATTTAAGCTATTTTTTTTGTTTACAAATTAAAATTGTGTACTTAATTTCACTTTGAACTTGTAGGTTGCTTGCTAATGCAACTGAAAGGGCAAGTGCAGCAGTAGAGGAGCAAAAAGAAAAATGGCAAAAATATGGCTGCTCTATTCTTTCTGATGGGTGGACGGATGGAAAAAACCGTACCATCATTAATTTCTTGGTTGCATCCAAAGAAGAGGTGGTGTTCTTAAAATCAATTGATGCCTCCCACATTGTAAAAAGTGTAGAAAATTTGGCTAAGATGTTGGAGGAAGTTTGCATGGAGGTGGGGATTGCAAATGTTGTGCAAATCATAACTGATAATGCAGCAGCAAGAAGACTCCTCCAAGATAGTGTTGTGACCTTTTCACACATCGCCCCATCGCCGATGGGGACCCCCAGTTGTCTGCTTTTTTATTTAGGGTTTTGTCTCCTTGCAACGGTTTCGTGAGGTCGCCTTATTGAGAGTTTCAGGTCAGTTTGCCGAGAGTTACCCGAGCCAAGTCAGTAATCCATGCTTAAATCAGTGCGTAGACGTCATGGAAGCGCTCAGAAGGCCCAGGAAACGAAGATCGCCTGTGAATTCGGCCAATTCTGAGACTTCCTACTTTTTAGGAAAGTTTGCTTTTTCGCTTTTTCATTTTTGGCATTTTTGGACCAAACAAGGTTCCCTATTTTTTAGGGTTTTGCTTTTTCTATTTTTAGAAAGTTTCTATATTTGGAAAGGTCTCGAATTCCAAAAATGTACTCAGAAGTTCAAAAAACTCGATAGAACTCTCAAAAAATCAAAGAGAAAATTGGAAAAATCATTGAAAATCTGGAAAAACAAAGTAAAAAGCATGAAAAATCAGACCAAAAAAACATCAAATTCTGGAAAAATCACTTCAAAATGAAACAGATCTGAGCAAAATTACAGAAAAATCAACTCAAAAAGGATGAAATTCATGAAAATTTGGTTAAGTCTGAAGAATTCGCCATAAGAAAGATGGTCCTTGAAATGTGGGACGGAAGAAAGGAAGGAGTGTCAAACACTAAGGAAAGTCCACCTTGCAATATCCTAGCCTCCTCCAAAGTCCGCCATGCTCAAGGATGTCAAGTGCCAAGAACTCATGAAGTCCGCCATAGATGATGCCAAGACTCTTTGAAGTCCGCCCTAGAAAAGAGGGACGTCCAAGATGCTTGTCCAAAAAGGTTTGGAAGTCCGCCCCACTTGTCCAAGATGCTAAGAAAGTCCGCCTTGACTTGAAAGGAAGTGGCAAGAAGCTAAGGAAGTCCGCCATGTCTTGCCAATAGGTTGGAAAGTCCGCCTAGGCACATAAAAGAGAAAAAATAAAAAATTTCACTAAGTATTGGTGACTAGTCAAGAGAAATTCGAAAATTTGCCTAAGTATAGAGGCCAAAAAATTAAGATTTTTGGCTAAGCGTTATGGCATTTTCAAGAGGCAAAGTGCTAAGTTTGAAAGGAAAGTGCTAAAGGAAGTGCGCCATGGTATGAGAAAAGTGGAAAAGACTTGAGAAAGTCCGCTTGGGATATGGCAAGGGATGAAATGAAATGTGCCTAGCATGAAAATGGAAGAGAAATTAAATTGCCTAAGTATGGGTGTCTGGAGAAAATGTTAAGAAATTGACAACTTTGGCTAGAGAAAAATGCACAAGGCAAAGAGGTATGAAAGTTCGCCCTTGGCCAGAAGAGATGGAAATTTGTCGAGCATCACAGAATTGCGCCTAGCAAAGATGTCCTGACAAGGATTTTGCCTAGAAAAATTCGTCTGAGCGAGGAAAAAATTGACTTTGGCAGAAGAAAATAAGCTCAGTGCAATTAAAATTTCGCCTCGGCAAAGAAAAATAAGGATCCGGCATAACATTTGACGACGGAATGGCATAAATTTTGACTTGGCTAGACGAAATTAAGGACAAAATTGGAAAATAAACTTTTAGCCAAAGAAAACGAAGAGAGAATCAAAATAGCCATGGGTCCAAAACGAACGGGTTGGAATAAATTAAATTTTTTTAATATTTTAATAATTTATTTTCAACTACTCGGAAATTTAAATGCCTTGGACAAAAATAAAGTTTGCCAGCGATGTTTCGGAAGAAAATAATTTGTGCTGGCCGAAGATAAAATCCAACAGGCAAAATTAAATTCGCCATGAATTTTTGAAACTTGAAAGGTCGAATTTAATTAAATATTTAATGTTTTCTTTCAAAATTCGAAAAATCAAAGATAAACATTAAGCCAAAAATCGAATTTTTTGAAGATCAATAAGATTTGCTTGGATAAGCTTGAGACGGATTCTTTTCGAAAAATAAAGGAAACCTGCCTGTTTGAACAAAAGAAAACAAATCGAGATCGAGAGAGAAGATGGCAGTTGCTAAAACAAATCAGGCTCTTCAGCATTATAATGAGTTTCAGCAACTCATTTTTTCACACACAGCTGAAGAGAAATTTAATCTCTCTCGGAATTCTTAGGCAGTTGATTGTTTAGTAGGCAAGATCAAATTTTCCAGAGGGAGAAGTAATGTTATGCTGAGGAAGAATTTTTGCGGGAAAGGAAAAGATTTATTTGAATTCTTCTGTGCAAGAGGGGCACACTTCATTAATTGCTTTTTGGAGTAAATTATCAGAATTTAAATCTGATTTGCAGCCAGCAGTTCTTCATTGAGGTTTGATGTTCAGTCAAATAAATTCGCCATTCTTCTTCTGTCTTTTCATCTTGGCAAAAGTTCTGGCCAAAATTTTAACTTCGTCCATTTACTTTCAGCTTGTTTTTTTCGCAGCAATTTAATTATTTAACTAGCTGAAAGTAAATTTTCGAGCCCAAGGCATGAGAATAAATTATTTAAAAAAGTCTTTGTATTAATGTTAATCTTTTGACTGCAGGTTGACGATCATGACAGGCGAACCAAGGCGAAAATGAAGTTCGCCACCAAAGGTGCTCAGCGGGAAACTAAAGTCATTTCAAAATGGAAGAATGTCGTAGACACCGATCTCGGACATGTCGACTTTGATGAGTTTAAGAAAAGAATGTATGGACAGAATGGACTTCCCACACGGATAGCCAGACGGATAGTCAGAAACAGGATTTTTCAGGCAGCTGGATTCCCACCGGCAATGGATTGTGCAGAATTGATGGTGGAGTGTGCTATCCACTATGATGCTCAGAAGAGGCAGATCATCGCACCTGATGGAAGAATCTTGGCACACTTAGGCGAGGTGGCGATCCAAGAAACCTTCGGCATTCCAGAACATTCACGGACGGTCTATAAGACCAAGGAAGAAGCCAAGAGGTTATATGACAGCAAACCAGATTTGTACGCCACAACTGTTAACAAGGTATGGATGGACAAGCCTAAGCCATCAATAAAGAAGATGCCCAAGAGACCCCGCCGGACAGATTTCAAAGAAGATTTTGGAGACATCATCTTGATGCTGAACAGAGTAGCCGGCAACCCGCAAGGCACCTTTTTCGAGAGCTGGATGTACTATTTCATAGACGAGATCACTTCTGGCGTCAAAATGTTCAACTGGTCACGGATGATAAGTGACAACCTCCACGAGCAATTGATCAACCTCGAAGAGACTAAGTCTTTTCACATGAGCTCGTATATTGTCTACTTGTTGGCCAGATCATATAAGTATCCAGGACTAATTTGCAAGGGCAAAGTCGGCAGCGGGGAAAACGAGCTTAGGCCTTACGACTGCTACCCACAACTCCAGTTGAAGGAGAAATCTCATTTCAGAAGGGTGCATGATGCCTTCCTAATGCATATTACCAAAAAACTTCAAGGAGGAGTGCATCAGAGGCTGAGTCATAAAGCGAAAAGTCTAATCAGTAAATACGGATCTTGGTTCATCCAGTTCCCGAAATTCACATATGTCAGGATCCAGGGATTTACTGGAAATCCCTATAAATTGCCTATTTATCAGACAAATCGGATGATTTTGCTCGAGGTCCTGAGACAGTTAGAGGAATATTAGAACATCCAGAGGCCAACCAAGAAGGCATCTGTCACATTCCCATTTTTCATCGGGAATATGTTGGAGTATTGTCCATCAGCACAGGCAGCTGAGAGTGCAAGGTTGGAGATCCAGTGGTATCCATTTACAGCCTACAAGTCTAGGGTCAACTTTGACCCACATCATAATATTCGGACAGTAGAGGGGAGAAGGTACAAGCACAGAGTGGAGTTGGAAGACTTTTGGGCAAATGCTGCCGATGAATATGAAGTCAGAAGAAGATTATGGTCCAGAATGCCCCTAGACTTCATGAGGACAATTGAGTTTTGCCAAGTACCTGACCAGTTGCAGGACGATGGGAACTACATCCAGCCACGCTTCGAGGAGAGTCGACCTCTTCCTCCCGTGAAATGGTCAGAACCCGAGCATGCAGACTTGGCAACCTTGATGAGACCAGTGACTAAGTACTCTCAGTGGTGGGTTGACCATCATGCCCAAGAAATGAGACAGAGAAGAATAACGCTCACATATGATCTACTGAGCGAGTCAGAATCGTATTCTTCTAATGCCGGTGCATCCCATCAGGATTTGGTCGAGATCAGAGAGAAAAGGAAGGAAATAGTCCCAAGTACAGATCCTGCTTCCAAAAGGCATAAGGGAGAACCATCTCGTTCAGTAGCATCTCGAAACATTGACGAGCTGGTGGCTACAATAGATGAGTCCTTGGTGGAAATACTTGTACCTCTTGCAGTTCAGGAAGAGAAAAATGAACCTATTCAGCTGGATGATGAGGAGCCTTCGTCACCTACGGGCACGGAAATCTTAGGTTCAGACAATGAGATAGAAGTCCGAAATAATGACTTCGAGGAGGGAATGATTTCCGCTCTCAAAGGGGTTGTGGATGTTCCGAATGAAGAAGAGGTTCAGGTAGAAGATGGAATTGAGTAGCCGACCATTCCAGATTGGCTGATAGAGAGAATGAAGATTCAGGTACCTGTAGAAGCTCAAGAAGAGGAGGATGATATTGCCGATTTCTTGGCAAGGTTGGAGCAAGTTGCAATCAAGAAGCTTGCCAAGAAATTCTCTACCATTCAGAGGAACAAGACAGGCAACCGTTCCGTACACATTGCAGTACCCACGGTGGACAAGCCACGAGACGAGATTACTCCTCAAGAATATGCCATAACCACTGTAGATCTTGGCCCGACCTCAAAAGGTCAAGAAGTGGAGGAATTAGATAATTCCGTCTCGACCATCAAAGCGAGACTGGAAAAGGAAGTGGCTAAGAAGAAAGAGTATAAGAAGGAGGTTGAACGCCTTAAGGAGTACATACAGCATTTGACCCAGCCACTTGATCAGGGTAATGTGGTAGCTCCTCTCCTCAATTCATCACAGGAGGTGACCAAGGATGTTGAGCACGGAATGGTAACGGCCAAGGAAGCTCAGGACTGGATGGCGAGCGAGGGCACTGAAGCGGCATTGTTCATGGAGAAACTGGCACTTGCTTATGGGCAAACATCATATTTTCTTTCTAGACTTATTGATATGGCGGAAACATGGGAATGTATTCCGGATATGCAGGAGAGGCTTATTCCATGCCTCAGGCTATTGAAGGGCACTCCAAGAGAGGAGTTGGTCGACAAAAAGGTGATTGCTGCAGGAGCAGCATATGATTTCAATCACTGGTTTTGGGCAGTAACTATACGTAGAGAAGTTTTGGAGAGGGTGAAAGTGGATGGACTTAGAATTGAGGAGCAGGTAAAGGAAATTCGAGAGAAAATTCATATGACAGCTGCAGAAGTGTTTGATCAAGAGATTGTCTCAGAAAAGGACATGCAGCTGGAGGAGCTAAAACGAAAGGTTCAGGAGGTTTACTTCTCGACTATTGGACCACTTCTAAGATAGGATTTTGCAAGAGTAGCAAGTCTTTCAGCCATCTAGAATGATTTTGGGAAGCAGGAAGCGGATTGGGCAAATACCTTTGCCAAATGTGCAAAGAACTTGGATGAACTTGAATTCCAAATCAGCATGCTGCCACCTATCACGATGGAGGAGGTCATTGCAGTAGTGTCCAGGTTCGTCGAACGCAATGCTGCTCAGAAGGATAAGGACGCCTCTCCTTGATAATAGCTTCAACTGCGTCTTTACTGATAGTTTACTGATGGATGACTCATGTTATTTTGGGCAACCCTAATTAGGGTTGGGTTGTAATAATCTTGGCCGTTGATATTGTTTTAATCTCGGCCCTTCATTTCATTCTTGAAACTCTATATAAACTGATGATCTCTCACTTTCATTTGTGTGGAGACAGTGTATGAAATTGTTGCATTGAGACTATTTTGAATAATAAAAGCTCTGATGCATGATTTGCTTTGAATAAATTTTATTGTCAAATAGTAAGCGAGGTTGCATATCTTCTTCCGCCATAGATTAAAGTTAGAACTAAGTTAAATAGAATTTGCTTTGAAAGTTGGTTAAGTGAATGATAGATTGATCGTATTGATTCAATGGTGAAGTATTGCTCATACTTTCTTCGAATGGATGATTTGCATTCGATGCGTAAAGTTAGCCTGAGCTTATAATCGTGAAAGCTTAACTTCAGCCTCATCCGAGGTTTGAAAATCATTATCACACCCCTTGAAGATTGCACCCACTTTGCGTATGTTGTCCTGCAGGAGGCGAAACAAAGTGCGGTTATTTCCCTTCATCGAATCTTTACTGTCTCTTAAATTCTTAGGCGTAGAATAGATTCCCTAAACCCTTATCCTTTTGCCATTTTTTTGAGATCCAACTTGAAGTCCCGATTGAAGAAAGCCTTTAATGATAAATTCCCTAAGTCCTAAACTTGTGAAGATTTCCTTAATGTAAGTCCCCTTGTTTATTACCAGCAAATCACAACGCCCATTGAACTTATCCACATGTCAAGACCTGACTAAAGAAACCTTGGAATCGCCAATATGATCTTCTTGCAATCTTAGCATACGTGGTGGTTTTTCAAGAGAGGATAGAGTGTCTCTGGACATTTTATTCTGAAGTGTTCGGTGGATGATAAAACGTACACCGACAGATAGACACCCCTCAATTTTTTGGACACCATGTGCAGCCCATGCCCTTGACCTTCTTTTGGAGGACATAGGAAAACTAGATTGGGTCACACCAGTTGTAGAGGACGCGAGGAGGATCACTAAATATATCTACAATCACCCTTGGGTTCTTCGCTTGATGAGGGAGCACACCCATGGGAAAGAATTGGTGAGGCCAGGTGTCACAAGGTTTGCAACGATTTTCTTAACGTTGCAAAGCATTCTTAGTTCTTTGACTTCTTTAAAACAAATGTTTGTGAGTCAACCATGGATGGACTCAACCTATTCGAAGAAGCCAGAAGGAGATAAGGTGTCAAAAATTGTGTTTGATACCCAATTTGCACAAAGGGCAGCAGAGATTGTGAAGGTAACTTCAATTTCAAAACTTTGAATTTGAATTCAAATTGAATAAATTTTTTAATGTCTTTCATTGTAAATTTGAAACTCTAATCTTTTTGCATTTTTATATTGTAATTTGTAGGTGTCGGAGCCCTTGGTTAGAGTGCTCCGCTTGGTGGATGGGGATAAAATCCCAATGGGATATCTTTATGAGGCCATGGATAGGGCCAAGGAGGCTATAAGAAATTATTATAAAGGGGACAACCTCAAATTTGATCCCATTTGGGAGATTATTGACAGGAGGTGGAACCATCAACTCCACCAACCCCTCCATGCAGCAGGGTACTTCTTGAACCCTCATTTCTTCCATTCAAGCACCTACTCAGATCCTACTGGAGAGGTTATGGAGGGCCTCATGAAGTGCATTCAAAGGATGTCACCTGACCTTGACGCGGGAGACCTCATTGTTAATGAAATCCAAAGTTATAGAGAAAAAAGGGGTGCACTCTTCTCTTTAGAGCTAGCAAAGAGAGCAATACACAATCAGCCACCAGGTATAAAATTTGAAATTTACAAGTTACAAATATTGATAATTTGATAAAATATGTTTTCAACTTTTGAGTTTTGACTTTCCTTTCTAAGTTTCTAAGTTCTCTTGTAACTCTTAATTTGTTTTTTGTAGATGTTTGGTGGTCAAATTGGGGTGGAAATACCCCACATCTCCAACAATTTGCCCTCTGTGTCTTATCACAGCCTTGTAGTTCGTCCAATTGTGAGCGTAATTGGAGTTTGTTTGAGGCCATCCATACAAAGAAAAGGAACAAACTAGCTCAAAAACGCCTGAATGACCTTGTATATGTGCAATATAATCTTCGGCTGCGCACAAAACAGGTTAAGGAAATATCAGATGATCCAATTGATTTGGATGAGATAGATCCATACAATGATTGGACAGGGCGAGATGAGCGACCTTCATTGTTTTCCGAGGATGAGATCTATGACTTTGAGCGACAGGCAATGGAGGAGGGGGGTGGATTTGCATTCTCATTGGATGACATTGAGGATGATCCTGAGGAGGAGTCATTGGTAGTGCTAGAGCCACCAGCAGTAGCCTCTACATCTAGGATGGGGGTTGAGCAGCCACAGCAGATGCCTACGACTACACCCTCTCCCGTAGTGAGAAGTACTAGACATGGGAAGAGGAAGATGTGAATTTGTAAAAGCTGAAATATATTAATGTTGTATTTACTTTCAGTTTTACAAAAACTATTTGCTATTTTCATTTTGTTTCAGACTATCAGTATCAGCGTATTGAGCATTCCACATGGGGATGCATTTTGTATCTAATTTTCTTTCAAATCAATCAAATATAACTAGATTCAGCTTGTTTCTTCTATGTACTCATTTTATTGACTCATTGGATGCATCTTATCTTTGAATTTTGCAAAAAAAATGTGTTTTTAATGATGTTTAAGCAATTTTTTAAGTTGCCGAGTTTTTTGCCGAGTTTTTTACGTACCGTATTTTCCGGGCTTGGCGAGTTTTTGCAATTGGCGAGTCTTTCAACTATGGTTGAGAACACTATAGGCCTGAGACCAGTTTTCCTGAAATAACCTTACTATAAATAGCAATTGCTAAAAATAGTAAGTACTCACCAAATATCAAACTGGCACAAAACATTCGATAATCAAATGAGCCTCCAAAATTGTATTTTGTATCTTCTTGTGAATAGGTCCTCAATAATATTTTCCCTCCTTTAATAATTTAAATATTTGAACTTTAGAGGGAAAATATAATATTAAAGTGACTTTTAATATACTAATATTTCACTTAGGTCACTTAATAAATATTAATTAAATGATATTATTCATAACATTTGACTTTAGGATGTATAATATTAAATAATTAATAATTGATTTCCTTAATTAAAAATAGACCATGGGAATCGTATAGGCTATTCAACCTCAGGATTTGCTAGTTGGAAGGGGACATTACATTTGGATAGTTGGTCAATTTCCTTTTTGGAACCAATTATAGTCTTCTATATATTTCTGCTTCTTCACAATAATACTTTGCTCATTTTACCTCTTTCAAATTCACTTTGGTTTTGTAGCACTTTAATTTCGTGTGTGTGATCTGTGAAGCTCATGGTTGAAAAAGCCAATAGGGGTATTAAAGACAACACAATGCCGAAGGGAGATTAAATGGCAAGAGGATTGCACTTCCAATTCTTGCAATTGTGAAGAAGAATTCTTTGTATTGCAAAAAACAAAATTGCATCCAAATCTTTGCAAAAGGTTTCAAAATTCGTGTCTAATTTTTTGCACAAATCACTTTGAACTCATATCCAACCTTCGCAAAATTGCAGGTGAATTTTGTTTCAGTTAAAAAAAATGCATGTATAGACAAATGTGTGTATAGATAGATGCAAAACCCTAATCTGTGCGGGATAACAGCCATGGATCGTGGGAAAATAGCAGTCCAAAAGGACTTGTGAACCTTGACTTGTGTTCAGAAAATTACATCTAAAAACCTGCTTGAAACTTGTTAATGTTGTTTGAAAGGGTGATTTATGTCTATGTGGAAGCCGCCAAGGCTTGTAGATTGTCGATTGCCATTCAAATCTTTTTGGACATAAAGTATAAAAAGTGCATTATTTTTTAATGTCTCATTTTTTTATGAACTTTGAGATATGAGGGATAAAAAAAATCACTACGAAAGCTTTATTTTTTTAGTCTTCAAATAATAATTTCATAGAATTATTTTTAAACAAAAAAATTTCTTTTCATTTTCTAAATTTTTTATATCCAACATAAAAAATACCTGAAAAGAAAAGAAAGTGCAAATAATAGTCAAAATAAAATAAAAGTTAAAAACTATATTATTTTTGTTTATTGCACTTATAATATTATTTTTTTGGAGCAAAACTTTTTCTTCAAAAAGTAGAAGCCGTTTCCTTGTTATATTTAACAAAACATTGCAATGTTTGGTATATATAGTGCCTCTACTTTGCATTTATGAGTAATGTTGTGTTGAATTACTGCATCTAACACCTAAAATAGCTACAACGACGTCTGTGGCATTGATATTATAAATTTCTTTTTGAAGAGATAAGGACTCCCCAAATCCTATAAAATGGCTTCCAATGCTCCAAAAAAGATGCTTCGACTCTCAACTATTGAGAGGTGATAATTATTCCACTTGGAAAACCAAGGTGCAAATTTGACTTGAGTTTGAAGATTTGCGGGATATAGTTTTTGGACAAATCACCGGACCTGCACAAACTAGAGTTGAGCAAAACTGATAAGGTAAAGCCAATCAGAAGGCCAAACTGATAATATTGTTCTATGTTTTTGATGATGTTCAACCTCATCCAAACAACTTCCACTGCCAAAGAGGCTTGGGATCACTTTAAGATAGTATACGAGTCCAAAAATCAAAACCGAATTCTTCATCTGTAGTGTCAACTACATTGTTTGCAAATGCAAAGTGACGAATGAGTGGAGATTATTTTTTTAAGTGTTGTAGAGATTAGGACATGACTGTAAGCATTAAGGGAATGTGTTAGATGACTCTCTTAAATCATTGTCATGATAGCACTATCACCTTTGTTTCGCGTGTTTGTCACATGTTTCAATGTTGCTAGCAGAAAGCCATCTTTTGAGGAATTGGTGAATTTGCTTCAACAAGAAGAGGCAATTCATGCTGTAACCTTAACTCTCCAAACAATTAGGCCCTCACATCTCAACAAAAAGGAAGGGAAATTAAATAGTGAAGTGGTCCATCAGGTTTATCCAAATCTAAACAAGAAGACTCATTTACATAGAAAAAGAAGTGTTTCATTTGTGGGAAGAAGGGACACAATCTCTAAGAATGCTAGTACCATTCCTTTGCCAATAGTAAATCTGGTAAGTGAGCCAAAACATTCTTAGGGGGACAAGAAGAAGAATCATTGTTGGCAATAAAAGCACAAGTAACATGTGTTGCTCACATAGGTGATTTTGATGATAATTTCTTGTATGTTGCGTAGACAAGGCTCTAATTTTGACATTCCTTTTTGATATGTTGATTTTGGTGCATCCATTTATATGACAAGAAAACAATGAGTGGTTCTACAATTTCACCCCTTCATCTTCATATGTTCAAGTTTTCCTTGGTAATGATACCATCCTATGAAATGCAAAGTATTGGGGACATTTTATTACCACTCAAGACTCACAAGTGTTGACTTTACAAAGATTTTATATGTTCTAAGACTCATGAAGAACCTTTTAACAACTTGAAGGTTGAATTTGATTGACACAATGTGAGAAACTCTCATTCTAGACAAGATTTACAATGGGAAGTTGTTGCTTTTGTCTCATAGGTCGGCAAATTGTGTCTCATAGGTCGGTAAATTTTTTCAATTGGTTGATGTCACTCATGTAGACAAGGTCCTGTTGACGTGGTTTTTGAGACCGCACCAACACAAAATAAAGTCTCCCAACGGACGCTCTATCCTCTCTTGAACAAAGTATTCAGCATGCTAAGATTGCGAGTAAGATCATGCTTTCAACTCCAAGGTTCCTTAAGTGCGAATAGGCTCAGTTTGGCTCGATGTGATATTGCTGGTATGTCAAGGGGACTTACACAATTGTTCGGCGGTTGACAGCAGACAGCGGACTAAGGGTTTTCATGTAATTCGATGATTTGGCAATGAGCGCAAGTTTCCTAATTCTAACCGGAAATGAACTGAAAGTAAAAGGGGTTAGGGCCTAAGAAACTAACATTCTATTCTAAATGCAGGATATGTGGGGCTTCGTTTCAATAGACTTCAACCGGATCTCACCTAGCCTCCGTCGGACAGCCTCAGTAAAATCGGTGCAATCTTCAAGGGAAACAGCGAAAGATGTTCAAGTTATAATTTAACATACATACACCATCAGAACGACGCATATAAGTATATAAACCACAACCGAAGTTAAACACAAAATAATGTCCAGTTGACCACACAAGGCGAACTTATCATCAACAAGCCGCTAGTGGTATGGAATAAAGCGAAGCTATCTCAATGAAACACCACACATCAAAGTAAGCTACTTGCATGAATTTAAACTACTTGGATACGAAAGGAAGAAGAAACCTTGCTAGCATTTCATGACAAGACGAATTCCATCATCAATGAAAAGATCTATTATCATAAAATGTGTTACACAACAATCTCCTCAAAATTTTTCAAAGGGAAAACTTTCTCTCTTCTCCAAATTATGCAAAAATGCTCTACAATGCTACACTATCTAGCTCTAATGCTCTACTACTCCAATGTCTACTCTAATTCTAATTTTCTAATGCCTTCAAATGAGGGGGACTCCCCCTTTATATAGCTAGCCAAGTCCCAAAAGACGGCTAGGGTTACAATCAATAGAGTGGCCGAATCGTGCCACCTCAGCCCTAAATAATATTGCCCTAAAACCGCCACAGAGGAGAGTGGGGTAATAAATGCGCCATAATGTCCACCATCATCCTTCTAGAAGATTCCATTTGTAGACGCGTTCACACTGTTCTCGATCTTCTTTCTTGGCGTTGTTCTTTGATTTCTTCCACTTGAGGGTCTTCATCTTCGTCACTTTGAGTTATACTAAGTCTTAACACTTAGCCATTTTCTTGCAAATTTTCCTCCTTCGAGATTGTAACTCATCTTCATCGTGCTTCCACTTCAAGTCATCGTGCTCTGGCCTCAACATTTCTCCTGCAAAACAAGCAAGGAGAGGGGTATTAGAATACTTCATGATATAAACTTAACTCACTTACCTGATTTTCATGCTTTGATCTCCAAGCGTTCATCGCCAACTTTGTGTTCAAGTTCATGCCTTAGATAAACTTCATCTTTGGGAAATTCATTTCACTACCTGGGGCTCCGATACTCAAATTCGTTCAACTCCGGCTCTGGAAGACTATCTTTACGAAGGGTTTAAGCAAATTCACATAGGCAGTTTCTTTCAAATTCATTGTCTGGAGAATTTCACCTTGAAAACACATTTTCTTCCCACTTGCCTTAGAAAATTTTCAAATTTCCCTTAGGAAATTTATCAACCTGATGCCTACTTAAAATCTTCATCTCGGAATCCTCGACAAGCTGTGGAAGACCTTAAAATCAACTCCTCATCGATAAACTTCAATACCCAGAAGAAAATTTTCTCCAGAACGCATCGAACCCATGGGTGCACAACGAACGGGTTCATTTTATTTCTCTGAATTTTGAACCTTAGAAAATTATTTCCCTGTGAAATTTAAATTCATTCTTCACATCTGTGAGTATCCTGTGTTGCTCTGACTTGGAAAAAATTTATATCAACCCGTGCAGCTGGCTTTCACTAACTTCATCTTTGGCGGCCCATCTGTGCTTCAAGAAAAATTCCATCACCTCTCCAGACTTAAGCATTTTTCTAAGGGAGAAAATATTTTGTGCCTTAGAAAAATTTTAAAGCATCTTGGAAATTTTGCCTTGGAAATTTTGTTTCATTCGCCAGTGGGGAAAATTTTATCAACTTCATTTTAGAAAAAAAATTTCATTCACAGAGATGCCTGGCACATTTTATTTTCTAGCCACCACTTCGCATTTCACTTCACACTTGAAAGGCAATATTCCAACGTCTTAGGAAAAATCTTCATCACATCATCTTATACCACGCCTAGCATCACACTTGAAGGTGAGTATTTTTCAAACGCCCAACAATATTTACCTCCCCTTTACTTCACACCTTGCATGGCGCACATCACATTTCATGGAGGATATGTTAAATTTCAACGCCTTGCACTTGTCATCTCACCCTCAACACTTTTAGGCGCATATGGCATATGCAAGAGGATACGCCTAGCAATTTTATTTTCCATCACTCACCACCTTTATACTTGAAGAGGAAAATCACGCCTTAGAAAATTTTCACACTTCTCATGCCTTAAGAAATTTTCTAACACTTCATCACTTATCACCCCTGGCGCCACACACTTGAGAGAAATTTCAAAAAAAATCACGTCCAATATTTATCCTTACTACCTCACACGTCTTAGGAAATTTTCTCACCCTCAACACTTTTATTCCATCCTAGGCGCATAGCACACTTTGAAGAAAAAATTAAAAACCACGCCCAACACTTATCATCACCACCTCACACGCCTTGGAGATATTTCTAACACCTTACAACACATGCTACCATGAGCGCACCTAACTCTCATGTAGAGGAGGATGAAAACATTCAAACGCCACCAACAAGTGACCTTTCATCTCCCATGCTTTTGTCCTCACATGCCCCCTTTTGGGCGCATTTCACCTAGGCAGCAGGATTAAAAATGTTGACTACTTTGACCTCATCTTAGCTGGGCGCATTTTGTATGATATAGTGGATGAAGATTCCAACGCCACCTTGACTTCCTCATTTTTGTCTTTACATGGCCCATTTTGGGCGCATTTGAGCATGCAAGGAGGATGAAAACTGTTGACCACGTTGACTTACTCCCTCTAGGCGCATTTCAGCTTGCTTAGAAGATGGAATCTTCTCCAACGCCTTAACCTTTTGTCTTTACATGCCCTGATTTGGGCGCATTTTGCATAGGGAGAGGGATAAAAGATGTTGACTCTTTTGACTTTTTTGAGAGATGGGCGCATCTTAGCATGTGAGGTGGACAAAACTCATACTTAGAAAAATTTTCAAATACCTTGCACCAACTTTTCCTTGGGCGCATTTTAGCATGGGAGGAGGACAAAACTCTTTCACTTGTTTGACCTTCTCTCAAGATGGGCGCATTTGAGGCCTCTAGGAGGATGAACTTCATACTTAGAAATTTTTTGAATGCTGCTAGCTTGCATGTGGGCGCATTTTCCATGTGATGAAGGATGAAAAACATTTTCTTGACTTCCAGCTTGATGAGGGCGCATTTAGCTATGTGTGCAGGATGAAATGCTTGCCTTAGAATTTTTTATGCTTCAACTCCATCAACTTAGGCGCATTCTGGGGTGGCAGGAGGATAAACTCATACTTAAATTTTTTTTATGCCTCCTTACTAGCTGGGCGCATTTCCTTATGCCTGCTGGATGAAGTTCCAGACTTAGACAAATTTTCTCGTTTTTTCGCCAGCTTATGTGCCCTGCTATTTATAGTAAGTCTTCTCAATTTTGCACTTCTGAAGCTCGGAATGACTTGAAATTTTGAACGCAGCATCCTCATAGCCTCATTGTCCTGTCTACACTGCCACTTTTAGCTAACTTGCTATTTTTAGCCCATTTCTGAAGGTGGCTTACTATAAATAGTAAGCTCATGTTTCTGATAGCTCCCAAGCTCCGATCGAGTTGAAATTTGAATGAGGCGCTCCTCACCACGTGACCTGCTGGCTGACACTGACGCATGCACTGGATTTACTATTTTTAGCCAGTTTCCAAATTGACTTACTATAAATAGTAAGTGTTCCGATCGACTTGAAATTTCACCAGCAGATAGCCTGAAGGACGCTGATCGCGGTGGTTTACACCGGTTTTCGAAAATTTTGACTTTTTACGCCTATTTTTAGGCTCTGAAGCTGGAAACCCTAATTTGCTTTGCATGCATATTAAATGAACTCTATTTGCCTTTGTTTCTGCGACACTGCGATCAGCTCGTGATTCTGAACTGCTGGGAGGCGGCTGCCGGGACACACCTGCTAAAAATAGCAAGTTCCTTACTGAGTGAGAATCTCCATTTGCATGTCACACCATTGCAAAGCTCTCGAAAAACCCATCAGGAATCACCTGACATGCAAAAGAAACCCTGACATGCAAACCCTAAAAATAGCCTCGGAAGGCTGAATCCTGAAAGTGGTCATCTCGGCTTGCATGTTACATCATCGCGAAGGTCTTGAAAACCCAGAAGGAAGACATGCAAAGAAAATCTCTGCATCTGGACCCTGAAATTCGTCCGGAAGCCAGACTGCTAAAAATAGTAAGTTGTCCGTTTTCGCTCAAATTTTGCACATGAGTAGCTTGATATGTTCCGAATGCAGTATGACGATTGGAATCTCAAAAATGTTGACGAATCGCCTGTAATCTCACACTTACTAAAGATAGTAAGTACCTCAGAATCTGATGAAAATTTGCCGGAAGCCTGCTGGCAGCATACTGACAAGAACGTTAAGCTCAAATTTCAAGTTATTCACCTCGTTTGACTTCAAATTGGCTGGAAAGACTCAAACCCTAATTTCAGACTTGGCCAAATTCATGTTGAAGCTTGTAGACGAGAACGTCCCCAGAAAGCAGACCATCAGAAAAGAGACAGAAAGAGAGAGAGAGACCAAAAACCAAAGCCAAAATGACCAGAATGGAGCAAAAATTAGGGGTCCCCACTTGAATGGGGCGATGTGTGAAAAAGGTCACAATAGGTCCTTGCAGAAAAATTAATTCATCCACTACTCTTTGGTATAGAAGATTTGGTCATCTCAATTTGGGCTACTTTCTTGCATTGAGTAACATAGACATGATGTGAGGACTTTCTCCTGTGAAGAAAACAAAAGTTCTTTGCTCCAATTGTCTTGCTAGTAGCAATATCTGGCTCCTTTTCTTGTTGCAGAAACATGAGCCTATAGTGCCTTGGAGTAAGTGCACACCAATTTGTGAAAACCTATACACCTATTCATAATTATGCCTGATATTTTTGCTTTTTGTGGATGACTTTTATAAAAGTTTGGGTCTATTGCTTGACTCACAATTTCAAAAAATTCAAAGCATGCCAAGCACATGCAGAATGGTCTTCTGGTCACTCCCTCAAGGCCATCCGCTTAGATTGAAGGTGGGATTCACTAGCAAGGATGCAAGCTTGACTTGCAAAGGTCAAGCTTTCAAAAAATTAAAAGCATGTAGAATGGTCTTCTGGTCACTCCCTCAAGGTCATCCACTCAAATTGAGTGTTGGAATTCACCAACAAGGAGTTTTCATAGTACCTACAAGAACATGGGATCAAAGGATAATTGACCTTTGCATACAGGCCTCAATAAAATGGTGTTGTAGAGAAGCTTCATTGTATTATTGTGGAAATGGTGCAATGTATGTTAAAGGATGCAGATCTAGCTCCTACATTCTGGGTTGAAGAGTTTCATATAGTTGTGTACTTGTTGAATCGAACACCCACCAAAGTGTTTGAAAACATAACTCTTGAAGAAGTATTGACTAGAAAGAAGCCTTTAATTTCATATTTGAGAGTGTTACGGTGTACAACTTTCATGCACATTCCCAAGGTGCAAAGAACAAAGTTGGATGGAAAGTTTTTGAAATGTATTTTTCTTGGGTACAGTTTAGAGTTGAAGGGATATCAACTTACAGACTAAATACAAAGCAGGTGTACATTAACAGGGATGTTGTTTCTAATGAGGAAAAAGGGTGCAACACCTCTTCCTCACGATCTCCTGTTAGATCTCAAAAATTGAGGATTACGGAACCTAAAGATGGGGCACTTGTTGAAGAAAAACAAGAATAGGCTATGTTTCCAATGGACCAATTTCCATTGTGGTATTATGCACAAAAATATTCTCAAGTGGTATTATGCCACATTGAAGGATGCAAAAGAAGATGTAATTGTATATAAGTTTGACATTGGGCCAATGGCTTGCAGCAAGTCATTTGAGAAAATAAATTTGGCTCTTATGTGCATATTTATTTAGAATTCTAAACCAAAAACAGCGTAGCAAGCTCTTGAGTCACCACCTTAGAAAGATGCCATGGATGCAAAATATTAGACATTGCTAAGAAACAATACTTGGGAACTTGTTGATCTTCCCCTAGGGAAGAAAGCTACTGGGTGCAAATGGGTTTTCAAGATCAAATACAAGGAAAATGGTAGCATCGACAAGTACAAAGCCCAACTTGTGGCTAGGGGCTATTCTTAGAAAGAAGGTATTGACTATGAGGAAACCTTTTCCCTTATTGCAAAGATCAAAACTATTTGAATGGTTGTGGTTATGGTAGTACATTTTGGTTTAGATGGATGTCAATAGTGCTTTTCTCAATGGAGATTTCAAAAAAGTCTATATGACTCAACCTGTGGGGTATATTGCACCTGGACAACAACAAAAGTTGTGCAAACTTTTCAAATCCCTCTATGGTTTGAAGTAGGCTTGTCAAGCTTGGTATATCAAGATTGATGAGCATCTGCTCCAACATGGATTCACTAGGAATTCATATCCCTATCTCTACCTTAAAGAGCAAGAGGGGGAAATTGTGATTTTAATTGTAAATGCCATTGATTTGGTCATCATCAAGAATTCTCCATATCTGATTGCAGTAACAAAGAAGGATTTCAAATGGTCATTTGATATGATAGATCTTGAGCTCCTGCATTATTATTTTGGACTTTGAAGTGTGATAGAAGAAAAATTAGATTTTTGTACCTTAGATGAAATATGCCAAGACATTGAGAAATTTAGGATGGAATATTGCAAGCACTCATCAATACTTAGGGAGATAGGATTGCAACTTTCTTGTCACGATCCATCAACTTAGGTTAATATCACTCTTTATTGACAGCTGATTGGGAATCTCATTTACTTGACCTCACTAGGCTAGATATCAGCTATGCTTTTAGTTATCTTTTTAGTTCTATGTAGGAATATAAGGCTTTGCATTGGAAATCAGCAAATTGTGTTTTGAGATACTTTTGTAGTATAGTGGAGTATGGCTTGAAATATAAGTAGATCGGACATTTTTCTTTGCAAGGATACATAAATGTAGACTATGTAGGTTTTGTGGATGACAAGAAGTCTACTTTAGGCTTTATTTTATTTTTAGGATATGGTCCAATATCATAGGGGAGTAAAAAGCAAACTACTATTGCTTGCTCTTCCCTTGAAGTTGTTGGATTATTGTCATTGATGTCAAAGGGCAAGTCAGTGTGAATTTATTAGAAGTCAAACTATGCCAAATTTATGGCACTATTATCAAGATATCATTGGGCAAGGAGGAGTTAATTATTCTGCAAAAATAATCATTTGTTCTATACATGGGCCGACCCATGTCTAGTTCCCAAATTGGAGGTGTTAAATGAAATAGAAAATAATATTTGGGACAATCGGCTGCCCCAAGGAAGTAAGGTCCATCAATACTTGAAACTAAACTGTTAATGAATGGATGATATCTAATGCTTGTCAATCCATCCATGATTATGCTGTAGCCATATGATATCCATTTGGCATTCTTCTCCATTTGTTGACTAACCTTGAAATTAACTTTTTTCAAAGAGAATGGTTCTCAATCTAGTTTGGCTAGGACCCACATAGCCATTACTGACTTTTCCTACCTTGGGGATAAAATCTTTGTAATGATGAGATCAAGCAATATGGAAAGGAATACCATTATCAAAAAATAATTTGGCAACAACCTCATTTGCATCATCCTTAGCCTACACATTGAACATATTTGTACTTCGGTTAAGTGATGATGAAACTATGTACCTCCTTTTTTTCCCTTGAGTTCACCACTCACCTCAAACGTCAAAAATGCAAGTGGTCTATTTGAACCTCCTGGTGTACTACCATTGGTGTAGTGACGACCATCTGATTTAGAGTATCTTAGCTCTCTCTTCAAGTGTAACTTTGTCACAACCACCAACCCCGTTACTAGGGGTATGTAAAAAGTGTGCAATAACCTTTGTATTGCCCTTCTAAACCTCTAGGAAAATATTGCATTTCCAACATCGATTCCCACTTGAATTAATTGCACTATTAGTGTCAAGCAATTTTGCAAATTGGCACAAAGGAGTTTTTTTGTTAAATGGGCCTCTAGAATATGGTGCCAACAACTTGGAAGGGTAATTTGTTTGCAATGCACTACCTATTAAATTGCTTGTGCTTGTGTCTAGGGTTTGGTTGACCTTTATTGATTTCCCTAGAGTTTTGTTAATTCATCATCAAAATCAAGGTTGTCATCATAGTTTGCAAACTTGACAAGTACTCAACGAGTTCTCAAATCATTAATGAATTTTTCTTGACGCCGAGTAATCGTAGGATTTTGGTGCTGAGTTTTTATGACTTTTATAAAAAACTCGCCGAAAACTCAACTAGTCCAACAACTTGACTTGCCATGTTAGACTGTAGAAAAAAATGTGGGTTAAACACTCCTTTTGTTTTGGCTTTATAAGCATTGCTTTTTGCCTTCTAAAAAATTATGAAAATGGTGTGTGCCATGAATATTTGTGTGGTTTTGAAGGTCTTCATTTGGGCTTGGTGGTGGATGTGAGCTTTGTTACGTCCAAAAATTGTGAGGGCACTACTCCCACCAAACTCATTTGATACATTTTGTAATTGTATTATGCATAAATTTTTTGTTTTTTTGAAAAATTTAAGTGTTTTTTAAGTTGTCGAGTTTTGCTGAGTTTGAGTATTTTGGCTTGCTAAGTACTCTTTGAGTCCAAGTTTGTGAACTATGGTTGTCATTGCCATTGGATGAACTCATCTTTATCTTGAAAAGATACAACAAAAAATTACAATATGAATATAACAAAGAACAAACTTTTTTATACATCTCAGCTCAAAAAAAAAGCATGCCAAAAACCTAAAACAATAGAAAAGAACAGCTTATATACCAGAAACAATAAAAACCAACAATTTTGCAATTTTGAACAAGTTAAAAAAATGAGACTTGATGGTGTGAACAAGTTAAAATTTGTAGGTTAGTGAGGTTTGGAAATAGAAAAAGTATTTGCAACTATGGCTAAGTATTTGACATTTCAAAACAAAACAAAAACATTAAAAAAACCAAGGATATGTTATGTACCTTCTTTCTACTTATTCTTTATTTTTTCCCTTTACCTCTCATCAGTTTTCATTTTCTTGAATTCTCTTCTTGCATGTAAAACCAAAATTCTGGAATGCAAATGAAAACAAGAAAATGATGGTGTGCTAGAGAAATATATATATATATATATACATATACACACTACAATTAATCTAGCTCGATCATATGTTTGACCAAAATTGGTTTTTAGTTAACAATACTTAAATTCACTTGTGCTGATAAGTTGGCCGAAAGTGTGACACAACTTTGTACTTTTACCCATGTATATGTACCAAAAGTTATTATAATGCATATAAGATATGTTATGATTGATATATGTATGAAAGATTATGAACGTATATTTTGTTTATTTATTTATGTCATATTCTACCCATCCTTCTATATTTTTTTGAATTTTTAGTGAACCTACTCGTAACCCTCTTACTAGGGTATAAATACAACACTCAAGAAAATCAATCTTAGAACTTTGGTATGCACTTATTTATATATATATGATGGGGGGCTCCTCCCTTATGGCTCCCCCACAATCCTTTAAGGCTTTGATTTCTTAAAACTTGAGAGTTTTTTTTTTATGTAGTTCAAGTGGAACCCCACATGGGACCTTGTGGATGTCTTGATTTCCCCCTTGGTGCCCTCTCTATGGGGAAAACCTCAAGAGATGACCCCCATATTGAAGGGGCATCCTTAGGATGTCCCCCAAAATTTAGAAAAGGGGGAATGAAGTGGGGACATACTGTCCCATTTTACCTGTCCTTGAAGCTGCTTGAAAACCTTGGGGAAGACTAACTCCCTTTGATCCACAATGAATGTGTAGTTATATTTTTGTTGACTTCATGAAGTTTGACGAGTACACGCTTATATTGAGAGGGGGGGCCGTGAATCAGTACAAGCTAATCTTTTACTTTTTCAAAACATTAACCACAACAATAACAATCACACAATATCAACAATTAAGAACACAATATTTTATGTGGAAACCCTTTCGGGAGAAAACTGCGACAAAAGATTGCTTATATAAAATTCTCTTACAACTTTGTGGGCACCAACCAATGGAGACACCAATCCCCACTGTTGAACAATTTGTAGGCACTAACCTACTGGAGACACCAATCCCCACAACTGAGCATCAACTCAGCAAGAGACACCAATCTCTTTGATATGAGGCATCAACCTCCAAACAAAGTTCCACCTTATGAATGTTGCTTCTACAACGGAGGATGGACAATTCAATCTCCTTTATAAGAAACTTAATCTCATATGCATATCTTCGATGAATGATATTCATGTAAACTCCTTCACAAAATCTGCCTTGAACAATTATTCTTCTCTCCTCATCAATTTCCTTGTGTTTGAATAATGGATCTTTACATAACACACATTTTCTTCACAACTCCGCTGATGTATATTTGATATAACTTTTTAACTCCGCTGATGTATATTTGATATAACTTTTTCACTCCACACTCTCTACATCTTCATTGCTTCTTCACAAAATCTGCTGCATTTATTAGATCTGCTAATAAACCTGCTTTAATGATCTTTTTATATCTTCATTTTCAGTTCTGCTTTTATCCTTAAGAAATCTGCAGGTGTATGTCTGATTTTTCTCTTATTTCACACACATCCTTCACCACACGTCACAACCATCTTTTATACCTGCTTGGAGAGGAGTGATTCATACTTGGAGTCATATCTTTTCATAGGAGGAGGCGTCCTTATATATGGACGTGTCCCTCGGTTTTTGGTGCTGCTATGAAAGGGGTCGGCCCCTTTAGTAAGGTATTTATTTGACATTTATATTTCCAATTTAAATCCCAAAGTAGCGCCAATGAAGAGTAGGGTTGGCCAGCAATTAAATAGTAAATGTTCCTCATGAAAACTCAGCACTGCCATGCATGTGAAATTGGCCAACAAAAATATAATGGAGATATAAGTGCTTTCCACAAAGTCGGCTAGGAATGCAACAATCACATTTTTCGTTTGACATCAATAGCAATTTTCCAACAAGGTCTTCATGGATGCTAATTGCTACATCCCAAATTGTGACGTACTATTTACCATTAGTAGATAGAGTAAATGTGAATTCTAGAGGTGAATTAATGATGCTTGTACCTTGTTTTCAATATGAATGTTGTTTCATTTGATGTTATTCTTGGTGAAATACTGCATAAAGGAGAATAGAAGGTTATTGATTTGTGAATAATCTAACTTTTGAAATGTTTCATGTATTCTGCTTTGTTTTGAGCATATGACTCCCGTTGTCGTGTCATGATGTGCAGGTAAGAGGACTAATCCTCCAGGCAGAGGAGAGATATCACTCGGGGAGGAACTTGGTCGGGTAAACAGTAACGAGTACCAATTGGCCATACACACACATACTATAGACTGCGTAAGCTAAGTCATTTGTTGAAGTTAAGGGTAAGTCATCCGTAGGCTTGTTTAGTATCTTTAGGAGTCGTATCTACTTCTGAATGTGTGAATAAGTGATGCTTGCCAGTATAACCATATGTGGGATAACATTTCTGGTTGGAGATGGGCATGTGTATATGTATATATACATATAAATACGGAATGAACAAGTGTCCATAAGTATATTCATGTCGATACAACGTATGAGAGCAGATGGATATGCCATACGTGTGCGTCGATATAAATGTATTTATGAATACTTATACATAAAGGAGATATACAAATATATATACATGTATACATACCCACAACTAACCTGTCATGACGATGTTACCTCAGAACTTACATATACACATATATCTACATATACATGAGTACGTATAGTGAAAGTATGCTGATTGGCTCACAGTATACGTACGTATAATTTAAAATGTACAAGTATATACATGTATAAATGTATAGGTAAATATATTTATATATTTAATATTATATTAAGTATGTATATAATATAGTCTTTACAAAATATAAATATGTATACGAGATTATTTAAATTATTAAATTTAAATAATTATACATAAATATATTATGTAAATTAAAACTATATTATATAAATAATTAATATAATAAAATATATATAGATATATTTAATAAAATAGAATTGAAAATCAAATGTAGTTTAAATAAACATTTGATTAAATATTCATTAAGGAGATGAAACTAAATCACGAATTTGGAAACATGACGTTTTTCTCAAAGATGAATATTTCTTTAAAAGTTGAAATCAAATTATTTTGACTTCTAAATTAAATCAAATTTCATTGTCGAAATGCGTCAAAATTCAAATATTTCCTTTTGAACTATATCGAAGTTGTGAAGAGTAAATTAAAATACAATGGTATGAGTTCATACTCGTTAAAGAATAAAAATGGCGAATAAAATGGAAATCGCGCAGGAAGAATCGCGTGACCAGGGCCAAGCAACTGAAAACGGCTGAGATAAATTCGTATGCAACTTAGAAATGGAGATGTGGATGCCATCCGACCTAGGAAATAGTCTTACATTAAACCGACGCTTATCCCTACCTGTTGAATCGCGCCAATATTAGAAGGTGTCGCGATTTGATGAATTGGGCATGTGCGAAATGAAAATACCTCATTGCTGTCAGCTAATGGAAGTCGAAATATTCTCCATAGAGCGACACATTTCTCCATTGAAACATTCTAAACCCCGTTGGCAGCACAGACGCCTTGAAAAGGGAAAGTGGTTAAATTTCTAACACTATATAAAGGCTGCGAATGTTCATTCTTAACACATGAAATTGGAAATCAGAAGTTCGTTTTTGTTCATTCAAGAGTGAGATCTGTTTCTGTTGAGAAAGCAATTATCAATTTGAGAGCAATATTTGAGTATTTATCATTTGTAGAGGAAGACTTTAGTCTGCTAAGGGAATATTCTGTTTGTGTTAAAAGAAGCTTTCTTAGTGACTGAGAATAGCAGTTTGAAAACTATCAACAGCTGAGTTAAGAATTTGCTAGCAGAGCCACCTGGAAGTCCTTTGGTGGTAGGCTGGAGGAGACGCATTCTCTTAATTCAACCAACTGAGTAAAGCTCTTGTCAGGCATGTTAACTCTTTTCTTTTGCATGCTTTCTGTTATTCTTGTATTTTGAAGTAAGTCTAAATCATATCCTTGACTGAAAAGAACTAAGACTGAAGGCTGATTTACTTAGGAATGAATGTGTAAAGAATAAATGATTATTAGCAAAAAGATAATTTGTGAAATAAGAAGGTTTTTGCATATTCTTTTCTGTTAGTTTTGCGTTATTAGTGTACGGAATACACTAGGCATTAAAGAGAAAATTGCATTAATTGTATTGACTCTATATATGGAGTGTATGCTTGTACATAGCTATTTAATACTAGGGAATGAATGGAAGGCATTTAATAAGTTACCGATCACAACTGGTTATAGATTAACTTAGTCAAGTTAATGAAACTCCTAGGATGAGAGCGTCCAATATAAGGGAGATAGTTGTGAGTACTTAATAAATTGTTCTCCATTCTAGTAGATAGCTTGATGTAGGAAGTCTAGGGTACGGACTACCCCGATAGACCAACCTACGCATAGTGTAAGAAAGCCTTAACGCAAATCGGCCCTGAGTAGTGCATATGATAAATGACCTTCATTCGAAGTACTGAATGATAATACTTTGGCCAAAGTAGTGAAATGTACAACATCCACTTAGGTGTGAAATAGTTGAGACTACACTGTCAGTTCATTGTGATCCCGAAGTACATACTAGTTCAAGAGATGCCGTATGCACAGGACCTAATTATGTAGGAACACAACACTATGCTCAGTTGGTAATCGTTAAAGGTTACCCTACCAATCTCTTCTTCGAAGGGAGGGCCATCTATCTAACGATAGGTGTGCGGGGGACCGCATTATAAGTCCGTGGATGGCGGAAAAGCGCCCGAGTGATGTTTCTCCTCCTCAGCAAGCGGCCGATGTACCAAGATTTGAAAGGACGGACTCCTGGACCTTCTTACTACTATTTGTTCTAAAGCTCATTGGAGCTATGTTAGTTAAGGTACGTATTCTTGTTTCATGTACTTGTGAAGTTATTATATTGAAATGGAATCTTTGTTGTATATTAATATGGCAACTTGTTCATGTTTTGTCAATAAAGAAAAAGAAAAATTCTATTGCAATGACATGATTAACACGTTTACTTACTTTTAGGATGTAATTTATGAAAATTTTAATTTTACCGAAGGGTCGGGCTGTTACACTAATTACAATAAACAACCTAACCTTGGCATATGACATGTGCAGTTTAATGGAGAATTGTCCATCACATCACACTTCACCAATTAGCACTATGCATACTCAACTAGCTGGTCCAAACACCCAACATTGCTCATCTTTAGCTCTAATGGCTAAAGGCATCAACGATCCCATCCTAGGAAACAACATGCCCCTTTAGACATGTATTGGGCATGACGTAGAAGCTTAAACAACCAAATTATGAAGAAAAAAATGCATCCTTGCCACTTCCTCTTCTTGCATGCTTAAATAGACAAAGCCATTGGTTCATGCGGACCAACGGTTATGAAACTGCTCCATGACATAAATAAAACCACTTCAATGCTCATTTTCTCCTCCTCCTTGAATATTGATGTATTATTGTAATATTTAATGGTCACCTTAGCTTTTAGTTAGTCAGTAGTTTACTTTTAGTTAACTTAGTTTGCTTCAGTTTGCTTTTAGTAACTTTCTGTTATTTGTTTTAGTTTGTTTTAATTAACGATTGTTTCTTTTCAGAAACATCCTCTTGTAATTCTTTATATACGGAGGAGTTTTCCTCTCCTTTGTAAATAATGGATATCAAATATCAATTATCATTTCATGGTATTAAATTTTTTTGGGCAGATTTTTCTGAGCAGATTTTTCTGGGCAGATTTTGCAATTTTTTAAAGCTGATTTTTGAAGGATTTGTTGTCGAAGATTTAGTGGGCAGATTTAATAGTTTTTTGAAAACTTTTTCTAGTAAAATAAAATAAAATAAAATTTGTTTGCTAGGGTTTTCTAAAAATTTGTGCCTGATCTCTGAGGATTTTGAAGAGTTTTTTGAAAAAAAATTCTATAATTTTTTTTTTTGGCTGATCATCAAAGTTTTAAAAGGATTTTTCTGAAAAAATCTTGCTTTTTCAGAATTTTTTTAAAGATTAAAAAATCTTGCTTTTCAAAATTGTTTTAAAGATTAAGCTTTTGAAGGCTTTTGAAAAGTTTTTGGAAAAATCTTGCCTTTTTTAGAGTTTTTTGAAGGTTTTTTGAAATAATCTTGATTTCCCATTAGTTTTTTTCAAAAAAGAAATCTTGATTTTTCAGAGTTTTTGGTCTTTTTTGAAAAATCTTGTTGCTTTTGAGCCTCTTTTCAGATGATTTTTTTCAAAAATAGTGGGAGTTGTGCCAATTGATCACAAAATTTACCTCGTTTTTCGTGCTTTTGGAAAATGGGAGGGATGACATCTATGCAGTCTAACCAAGCGTCTACCTCTTATGCATTGATGGCCAAACGACCAACAGATCGTGTCAAATCATCTACATGGTACATCGATTTTGGGGCCTCTTGGCATTTTACAAATAGGAGAGATCGGTTCACGGAGTATATGGCTTGCTTCGATTCCGTCATCTTTGGTGGTGGCAAAGAGTATACAGTTGTCGACAAGGGTAACATCCAGATCACATCTGGTGGGAGAAATTTAATATTTCTCAATGTATACTATGTGTCGGGCATGGAGATTAATCTGCTCTCAGTGAGTCAGATTATGCGACACAATCGGAAGTTGGACATCATTTTCAGTTCACATAGGTCCCGAGTTGTTGATAAGGAGTCCAAGAAAATTGTGGCAGTTGGGCTCGAGCATCATGGTTTGTATCGACTGCTTAATACTAGAGATCCTGTGGAGTATGTGTTGGTTGCGAGGAGTTCATCTATCAACACTCTTTGGCATCAATGGTATGGGCATCTTAACATTGCCTACCTCTCTTAGTTGGCTTGGGAGAATTTGGTAGAAGGCTTACTTGAGATTCAGTAGCAGACACATGGTATTGGCGGAGCTTGCCAAGTAGGGAAGCAACATCGTACTCCATTTTCAGATGGAAAGTCTTGGAGAGCATCCAAGGTTCTACAGCTGGTTCATGTAGATATTTGTGGACCAATGAATATTGCATTAGTCATTGGTGCCAGGTGTTTCCTCTTGTTTGTTGATGATTTTAGTAGGAAAATGTGGGTGCATTTTCTCGAGGCAAAGTCGCAAGTGTTTAATGAATTTCAAAAGTTTAAGGCATTAGTTGAAAACGAGTCCGGATGTCTAATCATAACTCTTAGGTCAAATAATAGGGGTGAGTTTTGTTCCAACTAGTTCATCAACTTTTGTGCTAAACACGGTATTAAACGTCAACTTACCACACCTTATACCCCTCAGCTGAATGGTGTTGTTGAGCAGAGAAATTGTACCATCATAGAAATGGCCTGTTGTATGTTGGAGAATAAGAATGTTCCCAAGAAGTTTTTGGCTGAGGCAGTGTATACTGCAGTATACCTTCTTAACCAGTCTCGCACATAGGCCGTGAAGAAGATGACCCTAGAGGAAGCATGGTTTGTGAGGAAACCAAGAATCACTCATCTCAAATTGTTTTGTTCGACTGCGTATGTTAGGATTCCAGATGCCAAGAGGACCAAGCTGGAATCCAAGAGCTAGAAGTTGATGCTAATAGGATACAGTGACAATCATAAGGCCTATTGGCTAATTGATGTGGCCATTGATCGTTTGACATTCAATAGGGATGTTGTGTTTGATGAGGAAGGTGGGCCCTTTTTTCTCTCTTCTCCCATCAAGAGTCCTTACGGTCAGCCTCTAAAGACCAAGGATTTGGGAGCTAAGCTTTCAGTAGCTCCACCTGTAGGGAGGGATTCAGATGCTTCTGACATTGTGGAATCTCCTAGGCAAGATCCTCTACCAGCAGGGAGGCACTTTGATGATTCTGACATTGTGGAATCTCCTAGGCAAGATTTTGTACTAGCAAATTTTCCTTAGGATAACCTAGATCAAAATACAGATGGTATTATTCTAGGCAGCCCAAGTCATGATGATGCTCATCTTGATTTGGAAGAAGATGCATCTCCTCCTCGCCCTAAGTGGTGGGAAAAGCTCATTGGTGATGTTCATGATGATGAGCTTGTTGAGGGAAGATCGTCTAGAGGCAAGAGCAGAAAGAACACAGTTAACTTTGCTCTTATGGCCGACATTCAGAATGTTTATGAGGCCCAACAATATTTGGAGGCCAAGGGTAAAGCTGAATGGGAAAAGGCTATGGATTTTGAGCATCATAGTCTATTGAAGAACAACACGTGGTTTCTGTCAGATCTTCCACTTGGGAAGAAACCCATTGGCTGCAAATGGGTATACAAGGTGAAATACAAGTCTGATGGAACATTGGATAAATACAAGGCCCAGTTGGTGGCTAAGGGGTTCTCGCAGAGAGAAGGTATTGACTATGAGGAAACCTTTGCTCCTACAACAAAGATGAGCACCATTCGACTTGTCCTAGCCATGGTAGAACAGTTTGGCTGGAAGGTCCACTAGATGGATGAGAAGAGTGCCTGTTGAATTGTATGATCAGATATTAAAGTAGAAATTTAATTTAAACTCAAACACAATAACACAACATATACCCTGGAAAAACCCTCCACTTGAGGGAGAAAAAACCAGCAACAAAGATCTCTCTTATGTATATAAACAATGGCAACAATCTTATTTACAATGAGGCCAATCACAAGGCCAATAACCAGCATCACACTTTGATGCACAAACTGAAGTAATTCACACTCCTTGAAGAATTCGCACAGCTGTAGAAGAATGATAGTCTAACTTCTCTTGATGTGGAATAGATGGGAATGACCTTGTATATATACCAATGTGAGAGAGGTCACACCTTTTCATGTACAAGGTCGGCCATAATACAAAGAATATAATTACAATTAATAAATGCGAATTACAAAGAAGGTTGGCCCAATTAGAATTTATATTGTTGCCAAGTGAAGTGCCTCTTCACTTAATTATTTCAATAAAATAAATAGCCGATAGGCTATATGCAATTTTATGTCTTGACACGTGGCTGGAAGGATGAGCCTGAAGCTGCTATAACATCAACACCCCCTCTCAGCTAGGGAGGACTACTTCCAGCTGTACAAGACACATCACCTCATCGCGATGTCAACCGCCATGGCTACTCCCATATGTGGAAAAGGTACATATTACCTCATCATGATATCAAACACCATGACTGCTCCCATGTATGGAAAAAGGAACATATCACCTCATCGTGATATCAACCATCATGGCTACTCCCATGTATGGTATGCACAAGTGCTCATCACTCAACGTGATATTGTCACCTCATCGTGACGTTCACCATAGATACTCCCAGAGGGTGAAAAGCACAAGTACAAGAAAATCATCACGGACTCTCTCACGTGATGTTGTCATGGAGTGACACACATGACATCCACCATGGCTACTCCCAGAGGGTGGAAACAAGGGCTTTCACCTCAAATTTCTCTAACAGAGAAAGATGCATTAAACAAGGGCTTACACCTCAAATCTCTCGCATAGAGAGAAATGCATTAATAAGGGCTTGCACCTCAAATCTCTCTCACAGAGAGAAATGCATTAAAGCAAATCAGAAAATCACTGATATTGAGACTCCTTCTCAGCTAGGGCTTCATTCTCCATAATACCAAGCTTGTCTCGAAAGTACACAAACTTTACTCTAGCAAGAGGCTTGGTGAGAATGTCTGCCGTTTGCTCATCAATGCTAATACACTTCAATTGGATTGCTTTCCTCAATACCATATCTCTGATATAGTGGTATTTGATCTCAACATGTTTAGTTTTTTCATGAAACATTGGATTGACAAAAATTGTCCAAACAATCTTGTAAGGAGCTTCTGAAGCTACACTGCTTTTCGAGCTGCCACACAAGCTGTAATATACTCGGCCTCTGCGGTGCTCAGTGCCACTGAAGACTGCTTCCTGCTACACCAGGAGATCAATGCAGACCCCAAACTGAAACAACATCCAGAGGTGCTCTTCCAATCAGTGACACACCCTGCCCAATCGGAATTAGTATATCCTTGCAACTCCAAGTCCACATTAGAAGAATACCTCAAGCCATATCCAACTGTGCCACAAGTATCTCAGGATATGCTTCGCTGCAACTAGATGAAATTTCCTAGGTTCACACATGAACTGACTAAGTGCACTCACTGCATAGCAAATATCTGGACTAGTGTCAACGATCCAAGCAAATGTCTGTACATAGTAGGATCCACCAGATCTGAACTAGCTGCAGCCAACTAAAACTTCTGAAAACTGGATTCCATAGGTGTAGACATGGACTTACAGTCCATCATACCAAATCTCTTCAAGATGTTAATAGTATACTTCCCTTGACTCAGAATGATCTCAACCGGCCTCTGCCATACTTCTAAACCAAGGAAGTAATGCATGTAACCAAGATCCTTCATTTCAAATTCAGAAGCTAACTCCTTGTATTTGAAAATGAGGTGATCTTCTCCAGTAAGAAATAAATCAATATAAAGAACCAAGATCAACTAGATTACCATCTTCTTCAGGTTCAGTAGGCTCCCTCTGAATCTTCAAGTACTTGCATCAATCTTTTGACCTCTTCATCCAAGATTGTCTGCAACACTTGCCTTAGAGAAATGTTTTACAGCGCACACCTTTGATATTGAAGAGAGTTTGGGATTGTCCTCTTCGACCTCATCCCAGATTTCTCCATTCTGAATAGGTTTGCAGAGCTACCAATATCAAATCCAGATGACTGTCTTGTGCAATTTTGATCTCAGCAGCTGAAGAGGTCTTCCAAGAATTTTAGCATTGGCCTTGCAATGCTGCAACCTTCACTTCTTCTCAGTGGGTCACATAACTCCCTCTTGATCCTTGCCTCTGAGATTTGCAAAAAAGACTTCTGGAAGTGAACTCCCTATATTGATAGAAACTCAATCCTTTTTCTCGATCATGCTCTCAACTCGAGTCTCGAATCCTCTCCTTCTTCGAAGTAACTAATCATAGTGACAACCTGAATAGGTTCTTCGTCTTCGAGAGATGTCTCTAGTCATCAACTCAGACCCATGGCTGCAAACTTGATCATGTCTCCAGTCGGCATGACTTCCTCACAGGATGCCTCAAGCTTTTCCTCTCTAAGCAATCTCTCATCACCCTCTTGCTCCTTGATCCATCTTGGAAGCATTTTAGAGAGAGATAACTAACAGTTTATAACTATCCAAAGAAATATCAAGGCTAGAATCATACAAGGTTTACTATCTCAAGTTATAGCATGAATACATAAGAATTTATGAACAATATTAAAAACATGAATAAAGAAATCAACCTATAAGTGAAATATGTAGCAAATATCAAAAGATTAGAATGAAGGGATAAAGAAACTTATCTTTATTGAATTCTGATACAACTTGAAATATTTCGAGCCAATTTTTTTACTTTTTCAAATTGCAGATTACAAACCAATGCACCCGTTAAGGTTAGCAGCTAAACCAAAACGTGCTGAAGCAACTCTAACCAGAATGTACACCAGGATCCCGATGTGGGCAAGGTGTGAGCATTGGTCAGAGGATCTAAATCAAAATGCTTATGCAAGAACTCTAACCAAGAATGGCGCCGATGATGGCGAGCATATGGTCAGAGGATCCCTGAATCTAATGTACTGAAAGCACACTCGACACCAAGTATGTGCTACTCACTCCAATACGGAAATGAGGCGACCATATGGCGGAGATAACAGAAATTACAATGCTTGAAAGAAATAACTATAATGCTGAAAGTACTCGACACCCAGAATGTGCTTTCTAACCCAGAGTGGGTAAGGAGCTACCATAGGGCGGAGATAAAGAAATACAATTGCAATTACAAAATGTAAATATGAGCATTACAAAACATGATTAAGCAAGATGAAAGAACTGCTGTCAGTACTACTGTCAGCTTACAAAATGATAGAGAATTCGCTTGCCAAGAGCATAGGAATTTGAAAGATTAGCATTACATCATATAAGAACTCTCCGTGGCTTGATTAGAGATGCCAGTTCAATAAATCTCTCAATGATCAAATAATAATTCTGTTTTTCCACAAATCTGCACTTTTAAATTAAAAACCAGCAACCTAGGAATTCACTCATATGCTCATATCTCTCTCATTTCTCACCCAAATGATCTCAAATCTAATGCAATAGACCCTCAAAATGATGGCGCCTAACTTAGTAATAAGAAATGGCATCTAAAAATGGTTATTAATTAATGACACGGATCCCGAGGCACTCCAGAAAGTGCGCCCTACAAGGAATGACGGATTTGCTTTATAAAATCATACGCTTCATATTAAAATCTGCAAATATTCATGAAGGGTCGCTTCCAACAGAGAAAACCAATGAGACAATACCCAGAACGACTCTTTGTGTATTTTATGACTTATGATTAAAAACATCAATCTGCTACAATGAATGTGCAACTCCAGAAAACCACTAATATGCATAAAACTGATTTACATATCCTCACAAAGACTAAAAATGCAGAAATCTCACAATAAAACATTCAAACTACACTATCTCACCACTAGTCGCTATCTTTCAAGCGAGAAGCAATGCCCAAGCTAGGAGGCCTTCATTCCTCGAAGCAATCCCAAAGCCAATCCGGCAGCATAACATTCCTGTAGATAAAAGATGCCCAAATGATGATCAAAGTCTTCCTTTTATAATTTCTCGTTGACTTCTCGAAACCCTAAACTCCTCTTCAAGTCAAAAACCCTAATCTCTTGCAAAGATGGCGTCCATTTCCTTCAAGCCCAATATTGACTTTTTAAATAAAATCAATACTTTAATAAATGCGTCCACTTTATAGCTTGATTTGACTTTGGGTAAAATATAAAATATAAAATAATCTTTAATGAAGGAGCCACCCTCAAAAAGACCACTTTTCAAAACAACATAAAGTCAATAGACTAGGCCAAGGGGTCAACGTTAAAATATAACATTAAAACATGACTTTTAATTAAATAGCTCAACTTATCTCTCCAATTGTGCCTCGAAGCCATAAATGAGCAAGCCAACTGATCAAACTGAAGTAGGAAGTCAACCATGCTGAACCCAACTGTAAAACTGCCAAAAATAGAATTTACTAAAAATAAAATTCCAGAAAATGCCAGAATGCCGAAATGAACATACACTGCGAAGCTCTCTGAAAACCCGAAAGAATCCGCCATTGAATCCACCAACTCCGAGCAAAGACATCCTTAAAAATAGGAAACCCTAATTTTACCCTTCGAGTAGCCTACGGGTCTCCGGAATAGGCCAACGGTCACTGGAAAGATCATGCTCGAGAAGGGGACATTACACAACTCTTTCTTCCATCTTTTACTCCTTTCGAGAGTTGCTAAACTCAGCACAACAAAAGACAATCTGCACAACTACAGATTTCTTGAATGCATTATGCAGTTAGCATGTAGAACCAACCCTCTCCAAGAGTCAAGGTTCTATCACAATTCATGCGTTAGAGAATGATATCGATGTGACCAACTAATCACCATCGAAATTGCAGTTCTCTTTTTATTTCAGAGTCACTCAAAAATCTTCACAACTAGCATGAAAATAACTTGCAATGAATAATTTGAATCTTCAAAGGATCTTATGCCAGTGAACACAATTCAAGAGAAACCATGATCTCTCTTTACTAATCACACATGATTCAAGTAAACAACTTTACCCTAGATTTCAGAAGAATAAACAAAAAGAATACTTATCTTGAGGAAATCAGACTCTCCTTTTCAGGTCTGCACTTTTCTTGAGATCTGTATTAATTTTATTCCTGAATGCTGATAAGCAACAATTGCTTCTCACATATCTCACATAAGCAAAAGATCCTTCTCACAACGTGTTCTCCACCAGATGTTTCAAGCAGAGATATATATTTAATAAGCCAATAGTAGATTATTATACCCAGCAACAAAAATAGGTGAGCACGCACACCCCAGGGAGTATTAGATCTGAATAGTGCAATTTGCTCCGCCCTTAGCAGTGGCGTTGCCTCTGACTAATTCCAAGCAAGATTGTAGTTACTCTCCGAGTGTGCAAGTGCTTTGTTAGTTGATTGACATTACATGTTTGATGCCCCGTCCTTAGTCCATGTAGACGCATTTAGCCACGATCCGAATTACTCCTTACTCTTTACTAGCGCACGAAAGACAAGCTATCGATCACTCTTGACCATAGACTTCAATCCACGTTTGGGAAGCAAGGCTCGGGTTGGAGGCTTGGCCAAGGCTTTATTCGATGATCTCTGCCCAGATGGTAGAATGCCTGTATGAGGAGAATTCCTCTTAAAGATCGACGACTTTATAATGGTGAGTGCCCAGGTTACAGATTTAAGTCATCAGATTTTAACTTTGCCGATTATCACAAACATCTGATTGTCCCATGAACTCACAAAAATCTTCCATTATCTTGTACTCTTCCCATCCCTACCATTGTGGAAAACTCCATTGACTTTTATGGCATGATCACTCCAAATATACACAACTGCCTGACATGAAATAGACGGAAGGCCCGATAAACCCTTTTTGACTTATAATCCTACTTCCATAAAATCCAATGGTAAGTTTATATATAGAATAAATACGACCATAAGAGATATAGGCTCACAATATCGATGATGAATTCCATCTATAGTGAGATATCCGGTAACAACAATCGCAGATATGGTCCAGCGTAGAAGTATTGCATGAATGGTGTACAGCGTACATGTTGTCAGGATAAGAAGGCTTTCAACACTATGATTGCATCTGAAGCTTTGCCTCCATCAATGGCAATAACATTGACCAAAGGTAATGAACACTACCACCACTCAGTAAATTTATCACTTAAATTCTACCATGAAATCCACAAATCTGATCGGATCTTCACAGAAAACCCGCTCTGATACCATGTTGAATTTTATGATCAGATATAAAAGCAGAAATTTAATTTAAACTTAGACACAATAACACAACATATACTCTGAGAAAACCCTCCACTTGAGGGAGAAAAACCCAACAACAAAGATCTCTCTTATGTATATAAACTAAGTAGCCGGTTCAGGTTCGGGTTCGGTTCGCCAGTTCGGCAAATTTTTTTGGGGGGTGGGTTCGGTTCATCTTGGGTTCGTTAGTACAAATTACAAAAACATGTATATATATATATATATATATATATATATATATATATATATATATATATATATATATATATATATATATATATATATATATATATATATGTATGTTCTCTAGAAGCAAAAGAAATTCAGGGATTAGAATACATAACATCATATAAAACAAATAAAACCACTTTTATAAACTTGAATGTCATTTAAAACATGCATGATAAATATTCATCGTTCAAACTTCAAGTTCAATATTACAACACTTTTAAAATTTAAAGTTTTAATCATCAAATGGATTCTCTAAATCATCCATATCAATGTCAACATTGACATTAGATGTAGGAAGACTAGATGAATCACAAGTAGTGCCAATGGCACCATCACTAGCACTACTAATGTGCCCATGCTCTTGTTGGATATCCTCATCCTCATATGCAATATGTTGGGAACTGCAAGCATCCAAGTTAGTATCCTCTGGCACTATATCCCACAACTTCGTCTCCTTCCTCAGAAGTTAGCTGTCAGGTGAAAGGAGACGCTGCCAGCTGGGAGTTCTACAAAGAAGTGAGCCCTCCGCCATGGATGCCAGCACGCGCCATTGAGTGGGACAGAAATATGTGCTCCAATTCCTCCTTTACATGAACTAGTAAAACCTATGAAGACAAAGTAAACAATTAAAAGTACTAGTAAAATGAAATTATGAAACTTTTAAAACTAAAATATGAAAGTTTATTAAACTTACTTTGTGATAAAATTTTGATTGCAAGGGGCTGCAAATTTTGGAAGTATTGTCCATGGAAGTACCACCAACTATGAGCATCCTTTAAGAACCTATCACGGGTGGCATCAACATCTAGATGATTTGAGTGCACAAAATCAGTGAACTAATTCGTGACTACACTTCGCAAATCTTGATTAGGGAAGAGTCTCACAAATGCTGCCTTGTACCCTTCAGCCACTTCTAAATCTCTATATGGAGGAAGCCTTCCTGGCTGTGAAAGAAGCTGACTGCTGTAGTATTTTGGATTCAATGCAAAGGTAAGGTGTAATGGAGTTGTCATTTTGTTCCATCTTTCTTCAACAATTGTTTGCACTTGTTTGAAGAAAGTCTCTTCAGGGTCTTGCTCTCTTGCATTTATGGTGCACTTGACCTTCTCAAGCATTGAGTCTATGCCATCATATCTCTCTCCAATGCATGGCTTGTCCATGTCAGTATAGCGAATCATACTCAAAATGGGCCTCGGGAAGGAAGCTAAGGAGATACTCCACACGCATCCCACCATGAGTCAGCCCCATTTACCATGTTCTTAATTTTGCTGCTCTTCTGGGCCTTCGCTTTGTCTATATAGACCAATTGTTAATCACCATGTTAGAAAGTGCTTTGTCAACTTTCTACAAGTCGCCTCCAAGACGCATTGTATTAGAGGCAAAGCGGGTTTCTGCAACCTATTGCAAATTAAAAAAAATAATTAATATTTAAAAATAAACTTTAAAGAAGAATTTAAATTAGATTGAACAATCAAATTATGAAAATAAAAAAATGACAAATGTAAATATTACTTCTCTTACCTTCAATAGCTCCAATTTTGAAAATGTTCTAAAGATCCCTTGAGACAAGTGGTGGTTGGTGACGAACATCTGAATGTCCTCAGCCTCAGTATACAATTGTTTGATCCATTCAATTTTATTCCCAATCGTTTGCAGCATAAGATTGAGTGAATGGACCGCACAAGGTGTCCAAAAGATATGTGAATATCTTTCCTCAACCAACAACCCTGCAGCTCTACAATTCTTTGCGTTGTCCGTTACAACTTGAATTAACGCTATGGGTTCCTACTCTGCTCATAATGTACGTAGCATTAAGAATATTAGCAATAAATTGTCCATCTTTTACTTGGCCCTCACAATCCGTGGCTTTCAAAAACATTGCCCCTTTAGGGGACACCGCTATGACATTGATCAAAGGCCAATTTTTTGAGTCCTTCTAACCATCCGAAACAATGGATAGACCTGTTTCAACCCATGAATCTCTTATAGGCTTCAATGCATCTTCAACCAACTCAACCTCCTTTTCCAATAATGTGCCACACACCTTCTCATAACCCGGGCCCTTGTACCCTTTTGGAGCTTCATTAACCGTTATCAACATCTCTTTCCAATATGGAGAACAAACAACATTGAAAGCTAATCCAAAGCATATATGCATCTTGCTACACATTGGTCAGCAAGGGCTCTACTCTCATTTTGAAATGCAAGTTCCAAAGGCCCCTTTGTTCTCTTGTTTGCAATAGGTTGTGCACTTTGAGCATGGAGATCCGGAGTGGCCATAAATGGGTGGTGTTCTACCACAATATTGGGATTAGATGGGGGCTGCATTCCCTTTGATTTTTTTTTTAACAAAGGGTGATTTCCTTTTTGGGCTTCCCATTGATCTGTTACATCTTGCTCCATAATGTATTTTGCAACTGTCTCAAGTGGAATAGGTGCACCTTCTTTTCCAGGGCAAGTTGTGATGTCTTTTCCACTTATGCCACACAAATGTGCTTTCACCCTATGGTATGAACTAGAATATGTAACTTCACACCCATTGCATTTCCAAACGTAACTGCCACCACCTGGAATCTGTCTTATCATTTCAACATACTTCCATAGAGGAGAATTTGGATTTATTTTGAACTTTGAGTTTGGTTTAGCTATGGAGCCGGAGGTAGAACCCATTGACCTTGTGATTCCTATGGCAATTTGTTTTGCAAACAACACATTCAAAATTTGAATGAAAACAAAATATAATAATTTTTTAAAAATTAAAACCTAGCTCTTTTGAATCTTACACAATGGATACATTCATAGAAGAACAGAAAAAAAAAGTATTATTCATAGAAGAAAAGAAAAAAAAAAAAGAAGAAAAACAAAGTTTATGTTTGTAAAACAAAAAAAAGAATGAAAAAACTCAAAAAAAAAGAGAAAAACTTACCTCTTTGCAAAAATATTCTTCAACAATCTTTGTGGCAGCCAATGAACACTTGCAAATCTGTAGGAATGGCAATGCAATCGTTTGTAGAAGCTTCAACAATCAATATTCAACTCCTTTTGTCAATCCAACGAGTTAAAATAAGAACTCAGCCTCTTGGAATGAAAATGCTTGTTTGCAAAATAAATGAATGAAAATGAGGTAGTTTAGGTGTTTAATTTGTTTTAGAGGTCACTTTTAGGGTTCCCTTGGGCGTGGGTCATAGTCAAACTAAAGGAAATATTAAAAAAATACAAAAAAAATTGTTTTTGGTCGCCCAGACGCGTGGGTTCGCCTGGGTTTTGCTCAGGTTCACCCGGGTTCTTCACCTGCGAACCAAGCCTCAAGTATACGGACCCTAGTCGAACCCACAGAGGGACCAGACCAGGACCCGAACCCAGTGCGAACCCGGACCAGGACCGAGCCCAAAACCAGGCGAACCGGCTACATAATATAAACAATGGCAACAATCTTCTTTACAATGAGGCCAATCACAAGGCCAATAACCAGCATCACACTTTGATGCACAAACTGAAGTAATTCACACTCCTTGAAGAATTCGCACAGCTGTAGAAGAATGATAGACGAACTTGTCTTGATGTGGAATAGATGGGAATGACCTTGTATATATACAAATGTGAGAGATGTTGATGTTATTGAGCAGCGTCGGGATTATCTTCCAGCCACGACTTCTCCACTTGGCAATAAATTAAATATAGCCTAATGGCTATTTATTGATTGATGATATTCTTGAGTGAAGGGGTGCTTCACTTCATGTTTCACTTCATGTTAAAATAATAATTAATTGATGTGGCCGACTTCTTGTGAAAGTGTGCCACACTTCATAAGTCACATATTTTCATGGGCCGACCTCTTGGAGAAGAGACAAATCCCTTGGAGAAGCCACCTTCATGTTGTATTTATAGGCGTTCACTCTCATTCATTGATCATTGAATTTACTACTTCAAGTTCGCACTTATCTTCAGTAGATCGTAGTCTTCAAGAGGATCGAAGTTTATCATCTCAAGGGGATTGTTGTTATATTACATTACATCTATTGAGGTGTTGATAATCGGCCTTGAGATTAGCCTTGTTGTAAAAGCAAATTGCTGTTCTATTTTCAATATATAAGTGGTATATTGTTGCTGGGTTTTTCTCCCTCAAGAGGAAGGTTTTCCCAGGGTATATGTTGTGTTATTGTCTGATTTTGAATTAAATTTCTGTGCTTTACATCTGATCATAATAACTAACATGGTATCAGAGCGGGTTGGATCCTAAGTGGTTGTTGTTTGAGGTAGATCACTGTTGAAGTCACCATTGCTTAAGTAAGCTACTAAGAAGCTGTATGGCAATATGATCACAACTCAAGGAGCATCGAGTGTTATGAATCCACCTTGCAGAACTAAGTCATTCTAGATAAGGAAATCACTAAATATCACCACAAGCAAATCTCCTATAGAAGGAAATAGTTCGCAGGAGGCATAAGTAAGTAGATCGTAGGAAGCAGATTTATTGAGCCGACAATCCAACAGGAATTCGATGGCTTTAGTCACACCATTCTCTATTGATGTCAGTGCTCTAAAGGAATGAGTCCAAAGTGCGACGCATCTGTTTTCCCTTATTACTGATGTGTATGCAAATGTGTCTCAGATCGACATGTCACTGTTATTGTGTATCTCCAGATTTTGATTCTTAGTGTGCACTATGGTCATTAATTTCTAAGAGATTGCCGATGCTAAATTCCATTGAGTGGTTGAACTGTGATTGATACTGGCAATATTCTTATGTGCTGAGTTCCTAATCTTGCCATCCTTTGTGAAGTTGAGCAGCAAGATTGTGTTCAGAATCTAAGCAGAGCAGCGACAAAGGTATCTTCACATTCTCAGTGACATTTTGGAGATAGCATCCAAAGGCTGCGTTCTTTATCTACATCGCTTCAGACCTCATCTTCACAGGAGCGACACAAACAGGAATGGTGTATATGCAAGGGGCTTGCAAGACATCCAGATTCCTTATTTTGGTCGAACACCATATCCAGTGCGAACTCCTCATCCTGAATACAACACGTGATCTCAGAGTATCAACGGCTATTCTAGTATTTATGCAACTTATCGATATTCTATCATGTGTTGCATACGGATGGATTGAGTGTTCTTTGCGTTCAGAGTTTTCACATTAAGGGGGGCCTGGAGTGCATCATCATAGTCGCCAGTCATTTCATGAGTTAGTTCAACATACAGGAGTGTCCACAGGATGTAATTCTATCTAGATGAGAATGATTTTTTGCAGCCTGGGCGTGTCTTTATCACTTCTGTATCATCGCACTTGTACACGGTGACTCCTAGGTCCTTGATGAGTATCGACACCAAAGAAGGAATAATGTTCATTTAGTATGTGGTGAAGCTCGATCAAATCTTGAAGCTTAGCACCAAACACTTTTTCCGTCTTAAGGCACTGTATGAAGTTCAAGAAGCTCTTTCATATTGAAGCTGCAGTTGATTAAAAGATTCATCTTCTTTAGATGGGTTATTATGAGGAATAATTCTATCAGCTGCGACTGGTATTTTCTTGTGGTACCTTCTGAACCAGAGGGAGAGATCTTGTGCCTCCTTCAATTACTTCTAGTGAGCAAGATCTCGTGAAAGTCAAGTTCAAACCTAAAAAGCGTTCAAGTGCAACACTTAAGGAGTTTTTGATTTTAGCAAGATAAGTATTCTTTGTTTTGTTTGAAATCACCTTTCTAGGCTGAGTTTCAGTTATATCATTTATTTGGATCATGTGTGATTAGTAAAGAGAGATCGTGGTTTCTCTTGAATTGTGTTCACTGGCATATTCAAATTATTCATTGCAAGTTATTTTCATGCTAGTTTTGAAGATTTCTAAGTGTGACTCTGAAATAAAAAGAGAACTGCAATTTGGATGGTGATTAGTTGGTCACATCGATATCATTCTCTAATGCATGAATTGTGATAGAGCCTCGACTCTTGGAGAGGGTTGGTTCTACATGCTAACTGCATAATGCATTCAAGAAATCTGTAGTTGTGCAAATTGTCTTTTGTTGTGTTGAGTTTAACACTCTCGAGAGGAGTAAAAGATGGAAGAAAGAGTTATATCAGAATTCAATAAAGATAAGTTTCTTTATCCCTTCATTCTGATCTTTTGATATATTTCACTTATATAGGTTGTTTTCTTTATTCATGTTTTTTTAATATTGTTCATAAAATCTTATGTATTCATGCTATAACTTGAGATAGTAAACCTTGTATGATTTTAGCCTTGATATTTCTTTTGATAGTTATAAGCTGTTAGTAATCTCTCTCTAAAATGCTTCCAGGACAGTTCAAGGAGCAAGAAGGTGATGAGAGATTGCTTAGTGAGGAAAAGCTTGAGGCATCCTATGAGGAAGTCATGCCGACTGGAGTCATGATCAAGCTTGGAGTCATAGCTTGCAACCATGAGACTGAGTTGATGACTAGAGACATCTCTCAAAGACGAAGAACCTATTTAGGTTGTCATCGTGATCAGTTACTTTGAAGAAGGAGAGGATTTGAGGCTCAAGTTGAGAGCATGTTCGGAAAAAAGGCTTGAGGTTTTGAGATCTATCAATGATAGGATTTCACTTCCGGAGGATTTCTTTGCAATCTCTGAGGCAGGGATCAAGAGGGAGTTCTGTGACTCACTAAGATGAAGTGAAGGTTGTAGTGTTGCAAGGCCGATGTTAAAGTCCTTGGAAGACCTCTTCAGCTGCTGAGAACATAACTGCACAAGATAATCTATCTGGATTTGACATTGGTAGCTCCACAAACTTATTTAGAATAGAGTGATTTGGGTTGAGGTCGAGAAGGACAATCCAGAACTCTCTACAGTATCAGAGGTGTGCTCTGGAAAGCTTTCTCTAAGGCAAGCATTGCAGGCAAACTTGGACGAAGAGGTCATAAGGTTGATGCAAGTACTTGAAGATTCAGAGGGAGTCTACTGAACCTGAAGAAGATGGTGATCTAGTTAACCTTGGTTCTTTATGTTGATAATTTATTTCTTATTGGAGAAGATCACCTCATTATCAAATGCAAGGAGTTAGCTTCTGAATTTTTGAAATGAAGGATCTTGATCTCATGCACTACTTCTTTGGTTTAGAAGTATGGCAGAAGCCGAACGATATCATTCTGAGTCAAGGGAAGTATACTATTGACATCTTGAAGAGATTTGGATTGCAAATCCATGTCTACTCCGATGGAGAGAAAATTGTAGAAGTTAAAAGAGGTTGTAGCTAGTTCAGTTCTGGTGGATCCTACCTTGTACAGACAATTGTTTGGATCGTTGACACTAGACCAGATATTTGCTATGCAGTGAGTGCACCTAGTCGGTTCATGTGTGAACCAAGGGAAATACATTTAGTTGCAGTGAAGCATATCCTGAGTCACTTGCGTGGCACTGTTGGGTATGGCTTGAGATATTCTTCTGGAGTGGACTTGAAGCTGCATGGATATACTGATTTTGATTGGGAAGGGTGTTTTATTGATCGAGAGAGCACCTCTGGATGTTGCTTCAGTTTGGGGTCTACAATGATATCCTGGTGTAGCAGGAAGCAGACTTCAGTGGCACTAAGCACAACAGAGGCCGAGTATATTGCAGCTCATGTGGCAGCTCGAGAAGCAGTGTGGCTTCGGAAGCTCCTTGCAGGATTGGTTGGACAATCAATGGAGCCGACTGTCATTCATTGTGATAATCAAGCTTGGTATGGTGGAGAATGAAGCCCTAGCTGAGAAGGAGTCTCAGTATCAGTGATCTTCTTTAATGCATTTCTCTTTGAGACAGATTTGAGGTGCAAGCCCTTGTTAATGCATTTCTCTTTGAGAGAGATTTGAGGTGAAAGCCCTTGTTTCCACCCTCTGGGAGTAGCCATGGTGGATGTCATGTGTGTGACTCCATGACAACATCACGTGAGAGAGTCTGTGATGATATTTCTTGTACTTATGTTTTCACCCTCTGGGAGTAGCCATGGTGAATGCCACGATGAGGTGACAACATCACGTTGAGTGATGAGCACTTGTGCACATTTACCATCCATGGGAGTAGCCATAATGGTTGATATCATGATGAGGTGATATTTCTTCTTTCCACATATGGGAGTAGCCATTGTGGTTGACATCACGATGAGGTGATATGTCTTATTCATCTGGAAGTATCCTCCCTAGCTGAGAGGGAGTGTTGATGTTATTGAGCAGCGTCGGGATTATCTTCCAGCCGCGACTTCTCCACTTGGCAATAAATTAAATATAGCCTAACGGCTATTTATTTATTGATGATATTCTTGAGTGAAGGGGCGCTTCACTTCATGTTAAAATAATGATTAATTGATGTGGCCGACTTCTTGTGAAAGTGCGCCACCCTTCATAAGTCATATATTTTCATGGGCCGACCTCTTGGAGAAGAGACGCATCCCTTGGAGAAGCCACCTTCATGTTGTATTTATAGGCGTTCACTCTCATTCATTGATCATTGAATTTACTACTTCAAGTTTGCACTTATCTTCAGCAGATTGTAGTCTTGAAGAGGATCGAAGTTTATCATCTCAAGGGGATTGTTGTTATATTACATTACATCTATTGAGGTGTTGATAATCGGCCTTGAGATTGGCCTTGTTGTAAAAGCAAATTGCTGTTCTATTTTCAATATATAAGTGGTATATTGTTGCTGGGTTTTTCTCCCTCAAGAGGAGGGTTTTCGCAGGGTATATGCTGTGTTATTGTCTGATTTTGAATTAAATTTCTGTGCTTTACATCTGATCATAATAACTAACAAGAGAGGTCGCACCTCTTCATGTACAAGGTCGGCCATAATACAAAGAATATAATTAGTAATTACAATTAATAAATGCGAATTACAAAGGTCGGCCCAATTAGAATTTATATTGTTGCCAAGTGAATCACCTCTTCACTTAATTATCTCAATAAAATAAATAGCCAATAGGCTATATGCAATTTTATGTCTTGACACGTGGCTGGAAGGATGAGCTCGAAGCTGCTATAACATCAACAGTGCCTTCCTCAATGGAGATTTGGAGGAAGAGGTATACATGACCCAACCTCTTGGTTTTAAGGTTGTAGGAAAAGAGCAGAAGGTATGCAGATTGCTGAAGGCTCTTTATGGCCTAAAGAAGGCAACTAGGGCATGGTACTTGAAGTTTGACAAGTATTTGGTTGCACAAGGGTTTCAGAGGAGTCCCTCAGATGCAAATTTGTATGTCAAGAACATTGGCAATGATATCATCCTTCTTGTCATCTATGTGGATGATATCATCATTATTGATAGTAGGTTACATTTGATTGAACAGATCAAGTCAAATTTTTGTCAGGCATTTGAGATGACAGACTTGGATCTCCTACACTATTGTTTGGGTATAGAAGTTTGGCAAACAGGTGGTAGTATCTTCATTTGTTAGTCGAAGTATGCCAGGAGTTTGTTGGAGAAATTTAGGATGGAAGATTGCAAAATCTCATCCACTCCTATGGAGAAGGGGCTGGGACTTTTAGCCAAATCAAACTCACTAGTGGTGAATGAGTTTGCATTTAGGCAACTAGTGGGTAGCCTCATCTATCTTACTGCTACTCGACCTGATCTCAATTTTACTGTGAGCTACATTTCTCATTTCATGACTGTTGCTAAGGCAGAGCATTGGGTTGTAACGAAGCGAGTGTTGAGATATGTGAAAGGGACACCTGACTTTGTCATTCTGTACTACAGATGCAAAGATCCTAGGCTGGTTTGTTTTATAGATTTAGATTGGGCAGGTTTAGTTGATGATAGGAAGCCCACTTCTGGGTACGTTTTCAGTCTTGGTACGGGTGCAGTCACATGGACAAGCAAGAAGCAGTAGGCAGTAACTCTTTCCTCGACAGAAGCAGAGTATTGGGGAACAGTTAAGGCCGCATGTGAGGTAGTATGGCTTCGAAGGATGCTTGCTGACATGCAAATGTCTCAAGTAGGGTTGTCACCCTTGTTCTGTGACAATCAAGGGGTGCTAAAGCTTGCTAAGAATCTAGTCTTCCACGAGCGAACCAAGCATGTTGAGCTTTATTGTCATTTCATCCACCAGCTTGTTGAAGATGTATCTGTGATGTTGTAGTATGTTCCAATTGAGGATCAAACTGCAGACATTCTCACCAAGTCTCTCAATCTGGATAAATTTGTAAAATTTTGGGATAAGCTTGGTGTAGTTAGTAGGATGGCCATTAAGGGACGGTATTAAAGTATTATTGTAATATTTAATGGTCATCTTAGCTTTGAGTTAGTCGATAGTTTACTTTTGGTTAACTTAGTTTTCTTCAGTTAGCTTATAGTAACTTTGCGTTATTTGCTTTAGTTAATGATTGTTTCTTTTTAGAAACATCGTCTTGTAATTCTCTATATAAGGAGTTTTCCTTTCCTTTGTAAATAATTAATATTGAATATCAATTATCATTTCATTGAAGGCATAATTTCTGCATATTGACTTGAAATGAGGTGCTTGTTGTCACTTTGTGCCCCCTTGTATTTCCCACCAGTTATAACCGATCTAAGAAATCTCAATGGGTTAATCATGCTCAAATAAGCCTCTAGTGGTTGTGGTTTCCCTCTCCTAGACTCTAGTCCGTTACCCATTTGCAAAAATCCAAAAAATGGCTAACATTGGGGTGTTTTCTTCTTAGGTCCTTGTCGAGCCGTGGGCCCTGACAGGAACTTCAACCCAAGTTCTTGGTTCTAAGTTTCTTTCGCCTTCATCTCCTTGCTTCATTTGTTGATTTGGAGACTCCTTTTTGTCAAAAGGCCATACCTGGTCGTGATTTTTTAGCGGATTTCATGGGGGTTTCTGCACTTCAATCCACGGATCCATCAATGTCGAGGTATGGTAGGGGTGTGAGGAATGTTTTTCATGCCTGCAGCTCAAGATTTCGTGCACACTTGTTTACATGTCATTGGTAGGGTCATGGCTAGGGTTTCATGTCCCGCCACATGATCTCTTTTTTTGTTCCTCATTTGGGGTTTAAAAGCAGTTTGTGCTCATTTTGTAAGGGTTCTTCCTTAGTTTCTTTGGCAAAGACGTATTTTTGCATCTTCTGCAACTGTAAACTGGCTCCATGCCTCTGTGTTAATAAAAACTGCTATTTTACCTCATCTCACATCTTTCATACTGTGCGAATCTTCTTGCCTCTATAATTGTACAATTTTTTTTATGTTTTCTATGTTTGTATGTTGTGTTAATTTTTTTATAGGAGCTAATTCTGAATAACTATTTCCCTCTTAGTGTTTGTCAAATCCTAACCTCCATACAAACCTTTGGGAGTTGGTATAATAGAGAATTGTGTGAGTTCATCTAGCAGTCTGGTTAGTTCACTATGCTGTAGTGGGCAGGAAGAAACTCATTTAATCTAGGCGCATCACCACCCCTTTTATTTTCTGCATGTCTCTCTCACTTTCTCTTTGTAAGCTATTTATTCAATGTTGAGTATGATCAACACTTTGCATCTAGGTTAGAAAGGAAGCTGACCTTCTTTGGAGGTCTGATTTCAACTGCAAGGGTTCCACACCTTGAGATCATTCCCATTGTGTCGTTGGAATGCTGAACCAGTTTCAGCAGGGTGCAATTTCATGTGACAACAGTGCCTTTTTTTGAAAGTGCATAAATTTTTGAGAGGAATATGAATATGTAAAGATATTCATCCTTGGATGCCACCAAAGTACTGTTTCTGCTTCTGCAAGGCAACTGCATCTATTAGGCCAAAACTATGTCTAGCCACTCCAAACAGTTTTGGATTTGAACGATTGATCTTGATGATAACCAGATACATTTTTCGGATCACATTTCTAGTACCATTAATACTGAATGAGCACTAATGTTATCTAGGTGATTCATAAAGTTTTATTTTGTATGATTTGTTCTTTTTGGAATCCTAGAAAGGAAAACCACTCATGGAGTGGTTTCACATTTTTGTGTTCATGGTTAGGGCAGTATGATGATGATCTGATGCCTTACATTTAATAAATGCTTTTGTTTTAGAATGCTGTAAAAGTTGGGTTTTGTCTATCTAATTTCAGAAGTTAATTACATTTGACTATCTCTCAGCCATATACACTAAATTGTGGTGGTACCAAAAGATGTTTTTCTTGATTACTGTTCTAAGTTCTAACTTATATATTCATCTCAAAATGCTTATGAGATACTGAATTTTTTGCTAGGATTTCATCATCTTTGATCTCTTTTGATAGTAGATGTGGTTTTCTCTGTTAATCTTCTGAATACAGAGGAGGAATCAGAAACTTTTAGAGGAAGCACCATCACCTGCTTTGAATCCTGAGCTGAGAAAAGCGATGGGAGATGCTGCTGTTGCAGCTGCTACATCTATAGGATATATTGGGGTTGGAACTGTTGAATTTCTTCTTGATGAAAGTGGTTCCTTCTACTTCATGGAGATGAACACTAGGATTCAGGTAAGACTGCATGGATTCTGTTCCTTGACCCTTTCTTGTGTGAGACATATTGGTAGTGCACTTATCAATTAAATTACAATGACAAATGGTTGAGTTGTTTATAAATGTAGGTGGAGCATCCAATCACTGAAATGATTTCTTCTACTGATTTAATTGAGGAACAAATTCGAGTTGCTATGGGAGAGAAGCTTCGGATGACACAGGTGGCATTTTCTGAGACAATAAATAGATTTGATATCAGTGGATTTGTTATTTTACACTTTATATTGAGTTTTAAGCCAATCAACTGTTAAAGTACAATTTTTTTCACATATAGGAGGATGTAGTGTTGCAAGGACACTCCATTGAATGCCGTATTAATGCCGAGGATGCTTTCAAAGGATTTCGCCCAGGACCAGGTGCACCCTTAACTCCATGTCAAAAGCTTTGGACCTTTATCCAAAGGTTAAACAGGTAAATTTTTTTCTGTATACATCACATGGCACCGGATACCGAAGTGAGCAACGAAAAATTGACAGTTGTGTTAAGTTCAATACTGGATATAAGTTACAGTTCCAGACACTAGTTTATCCCTAAAGCTTGAAAAACTTGTTGGCTGATGCTATGCACTATTCTCAAGCTATTGCTCTTGATGGATCAGATCAAATGGGCTGTGTATACTGTGTTTCAGTTTGCTAAGCTGCTGGAATTCTATCACCAAATGTCGAATAAAGTCTTCTTCCTTGTCTGTGCCACAAACGCTGCTAGTAATCATGGGGACACTGCAAGGTAGGTGTTCTTTGTTGACCAAATCTGCCCCCTATTCCCATGATTGAAGGATGGGACTGAAACTTGACTTATGGATAAAGGAGTATTTGGGGACTTGGAGGACACATTCCTGAGTCTGACAATCAAGCAATGAACAAAATGTTTTTTGACTTGTGATTGGAAATCGACTGATTTGGGATGACCAGAAGACCCTGGTATTGCAAAAACTGTGCAGACTTTCCTATTAATAATAGTTTCTTTACCTCAAGAATGCTGGCTTATATTTAGTCATGTTTTTTGGAAGGTGGACCCTGGGGTCACTCATACTAGTCATCTGTATTTGTCCCATTTAACCTTTTCTAATGCATTTCCATCTTTCATGACAGTTCATGACAGTATCTAATCCGATTTATGTTCTTTTGAACATCCATAGATATGATATTCATATAAGTCTTTCTTTACTGACAGTTCATGACAGTATCTAATCCGATTTATGTTTTTTGAAAATCCATAGATATGATATTCATATAATTCTTTCTTTACTGACAGTTCATGATAATGCATGATAGTTGATAAGAGAATCATAGGACCCTGTGAATATGAAATTTTGATTCATTATGTGCCCTCATGTGCAGGCCGCATAACAAGTTATTTGCCAGCAGGAGGTCCATTTGTACGCATGGACAGTCATATTTATTCTGATTATGTAGTTCCCCCAAGCTATGACTCTCTACTGGGAAAGGTTCTTATCTGAGCAGTCTTCATCATGCTCCAAAATAATTGTGTTTAAGATGTTCACTTCAGAAAATTATGTATTTGGAGAGTATATTCTCCTATTAGGCTGCTTTAACATGTTGAATTTAGTCATCTTTTTTAAAATTATTGACATTTTAAAGTTCCTTTTCAGATTAAGCAATCATATAGTTCCATACCAATTTCTAATTTTTATCTCATGTAACACAGTTAGGTTGTAATTTTTTATTAGGTATTATAAAGTTGTTTAACGAGCTGGACATTAATTCGTTTGAATTTTGTTTTTGTTTAGCTTGTTGTATGGGCACCTACAAGGGAGAGGGCGATTGCACGCATGCAAAGAGCCCTTAATGACACCGTTATAACTGGTACACTTCAAATTTTATCATATGTTGCATTTTTATTATAAAACCAAGATATTTTGTTCATTCTTACTTAATTGGAAGGATGGGTTCTTCAACAATTTCACATACTTAATATTATTTAATATGTGTTTGTAGGCATAATTTAAGATATTTTTTTCCATGGAAATCACAGTAATAGAGTAAATTGACTTCGTAGGAATTTGTTTTCTTTGTATTGTTGTTATTGTATTGCATTCTATTAAAATAGGTCCCAACTCACAATATTAATAAATATGATACTTCAAACGTTGCAAGTTTGTATCCATGAACAGATTTAAATGGTTCCTTTCCATACATGCATACTTATATCATTAAAAATAATCCATTAATAAATTAGATCATGAATAGATTATAATTTCATTGTTTGATGTCCATTGTACAGCACTAGAGGTATTTCAAATGATGGATTTGACAACTGTTAATGGGATCTCAATAAACACAAGTATAGGAGTGTCCTCTCCAGTATTTAATTGACAACATTGATTTAATATGCCTGGGCATATTCAATTTTCTTGCCATTGATACATCCGACAGTTACATACAGTTGTGAACAAATCTAGTAGTTGCTACATTGATGGTCTTTCAATTTCAATTTGATATAAAATCATGATTGCAGTTAATCATATCATGTTTTGTCCTCAACAATATCAATGTTCATTCTTACATTTTGAAAATCATTAACTACTAATCCACAAAATTGTAGTACCACTTAGTTTAATACAGCTTAGACATAGAAACCGGGCTGCTCTAGCATCCCAAAACATTTAGTAGTGGTGGGTATATGCATAGTTCACAAACTTAGACTCAACTCAGACTTGGCAGTTCCAAAATTTTTGGTAAAAACTTAGTAAAAAATTGACAAAACTTGGCAACTTAAAATTCCTGAAAAACAAAAAAATTATGCAAATACAGTTACAAAATGTATCAAACGAGTTTATAAGACATTGGGGAATTGTTTTCTCTTAAATTTTAATACAATATAGTACGGAATTTCATCATCATGTGAATACAACAACTAGCTGATAACTATTATGAATTTGTGATGATTGTCTTTGAAAATCATCATTATAAATTGCATATTTAGGCAAGTTACAAATTACAAGATTTTACAATTTCATCTTCCTCATTCTAGTAAAAAATTTGGCGAGAGGGTCTAGTCCTTGCACTTGGTTGTGGCTTCTCTCTTGACTTAGAATGCTTTACCTATAACTCCACCCTAGTGCTATATAGCATTGGCTTTTCCTTTGCCTCATGTTGGATATCTTTACAATGATGTTCTCCAATCCAAACTCTCTTGCTTTTGCTACACTTACACCCTCCATAGCTTGCATCTTGAAATAAGTAATTTTAATAATTGCAATTTGGTAAGACGTAAGTAAACACTCCAATTTTTGATACTTGGAGTTTGGGTGGATCTCCCTTGGATAGTTAGTGCTGAAGCAAAGAGCGTCTCCCTAGCTTGCTTGTAATTTCACAACTTTGAAATAATGAGGTCACTCACCTTAACCTTTGGTGTCATCCTCTCAAAGTATTTTGAGAGGTTCTCTATAGCCTTCCCATTAAGATTTGTGAAGCCATTGGAGAAGAACTTGGGGTTGATGTGATATCCCATTGCATGATTGGGTTGATGGATTTGATTGTTCCACATTCGCTCAATGATCTCCCAAACGTGATCAAATGTCTATATTCTTCCTTTATAGTTTTGGATTGCTTTTTTGGCCCTATCCATGACCTCAAAAATATATCCTATTGGGTTTTGATCTCCATCCACCAAGTGCAAAACACTTACCAAAGGCTTCAATATTTACAAGTACAAACAAATTAAAGTTACAAACTTGCAATAAAAATAAACTCTTAAAAATTGAAAATAAAAGATTCAGTTTGAAATTTAAATTGAAGTCTGAAGTTATGTTGATGATTTGTGCAAGGCATCATTAAAAGCTATCTTTATGGTCCTTTCTCCATGAATTTTCTTTGAATATGTTGAGTTTAACTGTGCTTGAATCACAAACATCTGCCTTAACAATGTCAACAAACTAGCAATGCTTTGCAATGTTGGGAAGTTAGTTGCAAACCTTGTAACTCCTAATTGCACAAGCTCTTTTCCCTTGGTGTGATCTCTCATCAAGATGAGAACCCAAGGGTGATTATAAATATATTTTGTGATGTTCCTTTCATGTATTACAACCGGTTTCTCCCGATCAATTTTGCCTCTATCCTCCAAAAGAAGGTCAAGGTAATTTGTTGTACAAATTGAAGAAGCAAAAAGGATTGAGGAGGATGTAAGAAATCAATTAAAGAGAAAGGAAGAGATTTGTGAGAGGTTAGAATCCGAGTGTTTCTTTGAGAAAGGAGTTGGAGAAAGAAAGCACTTAATTAAACATTTGCTTGAAAAATGAGAAAAGTACGGAAATATTGGATAACATTATCAATTCTCAAAGGCCAATGTTCGATAAGAGTGGTATCGGCTATAAAGAAGGCCAAAGTTCTAAGGCAATTCAATCATCGAAGAAATCAAATTAAGAAAAGCCAAAAAATTATGCTGATGTCCTTAAAAGTCCCATCAAAGGTGAAATCAGCAAAAAGGAGGAGAACCGGAAGCCAAGCACATCTTCAGAAGCTAAGAATAACATATTCAGGAAGCCCCTTCCACCATGGAAAGCACACTTATCGAGGTTCTATCATTCTTTGATCTTTCTTTGGTTATTTCTTTTTGTGCAATCAATTTGGTCATAAAGCAATATATTGTAAGATGCATGCAAGAAATAATCTTAGTCATAAAGTAATTAATTATGGAATATTCACAAGAATGAATTTCGGTCATAAGAGTACAAATCATAGAAATCAAACAAGGAGTAATAGGAACTACAACTCCTTTGCACCTTAATGGATTACAATATTATATGGTACAAATGCAATAATTTTAGGCATACAACAAAATTTTGTAGAAGTGGCTTTGCAGAACCTCCTAGACAAAATAAGAAGGAAGGCTATATATTAAGCAAAAAGAAGAAAATTCAAAAATTTGGAAAAACAAGAAGGAAGATGAAAAGAGGGAGAAATCCATGCTAGTTCAAACAGCTCTACATGCACAGAATGGAGACCACTGGTATATTGACAACGGGTGTTCTAGTCACATGACTGGTGTCAAGAATAAATTTCTCACCTTAAAAAGGGTAAATGGTGGAACAATGAAGTTTGGAGATAATGCAACTGCAAAGATATCAGGGAAATGCATTCTTAGCTTAGACAATGATAAGACAAAAACCGAGAATCTATATGTTGAAGGGCTGAAACACAATCTTCTAAGTGTTAGCCAAATGTGTTACCAAGGGCATACTCTCACATTTCATGCAGAAGGATGTGAAATAAGGAAAGCAGGGAAACTAATTGTTGATGCTAGTAGATCAGCTAACAATCTGTAGTGTCCCACCCCAAAAAGGATATTTAATTTTCTTTTTTTGACTGATATTTTCAGTTTGTTTGATGTTCCTCTTTATCATACTCAGAGCATTGACATAGTAGATAAGATGGTTCACAATATGCAATCATATACAACATCTGGATACATCACTGGTTTTTGCAATATAAAGAACAGCAGTACCAAAATGATTTATAACTGAAGATACAGTGATTGGAAAAGACTTGTAACATCTTTCTCTAAACCCCACACACTTCATAGCAGGGCCTTACATTACATAGCAACATCAATGAGACTGCAACAACAGATAATACACTAATTTCTGAGCATTGGCAAGACTGGTTACAAGGTATAATGTCTCAAATTTTGAACAGCAGTTCTGAGACTCAGACTTATGCAACCTTTACACACAGTTAAGCTAGAGATATGCTTAGATTACACACAGCAGTTCACCCTATTCTAACTTCTGATTACATTACACCCAAAACTGTAGCTGATACAATACAATTTCTGAGTGTTAATGATATGAGAGACCACAAAAATAAAGTATCTCGGACCTGGAATATTGATGCCAAAGCAAGGAAGGACTTCTTAGTGATCTCCAGATGATTGAGGGCTCTCCAAGAACCATGTGCCTACCTCCCAGACTGTGAGCATGTCAACAATATGTCTTCACATCAAGAGTATAAAACAACCAAACAGGTAACAGCTCTAATCCAATAGGTAATTCCCACCTATAGCTCCAAACAAATAGTATTTCATAAAATCAAGTGGTCTACTTAACCACTAAGTTACCGGGTTCGCCCCTGGGAAGCTTGGGTTCGATACGGGTTCGAAATTTGGGTCCGGTTCAACCAAATTCGATGTGGGTTCGAAAAAATGACTATGGGTTCGGCCAGGGTTCGGAACCCTGACTGTGGGTCCGACTAGGGTTTGGTTTTTTCGAACCCGGGCAGAATTTGCGCCCAGGCAGACTTTTCCAATGCCTTTTTGCATTTTTTTATTATTTTTTTGACTGTTTGTTGACTTTTAAAGACTATTTTATTCCCTCTAACCCTAATATTTGCCTCTAACACATGAAATAGGTACATGTTGTCTTCGTGTGTAGTTGTGTTGAGATAAATTTCAATTGAATACCATTAATATTTTTTTTTATAGCTGCGTGAATTGTGGTTAGACCAAAGTAAATCAATTTCTTGCATTTATTTAGTTCATAAGCATTTTGTCAAACATTTGTCAAAAATACAAAAAAATCAGTTAGGGATATTTTACTGGTATCTAAGCTAGTTTTCCTACCAGCCTGTTGGGTCTCTAACAGATTGATGCAGAAATAGACTACATATGCATCCAAGTGATAGAATAAAGTGCTATCAGATAGAACTCAAAAGGCCACAATTTCAATGTTTGGAAAATATAGAAGGATTTCCATTTGCAGATTTGGAAGTAGAAGAAATTATGGCAAACAAAGATAAAAGAAATTCACATGAGGACATTAATATAGAGCAGCAACTAAATGCACTTATACAGGGACAGCAGCAGTTGACCAAGTTATTGACACAAATGTTAAAAATATGAACAGTGATGCAATTAACTCTGCAAACAACAACAACAATAATAATACCAGAACAATAATAGGATCAGTAACTAGACCCCTGATGCCTAAATTTTGGATAGAGCAGAAGACCTAGATGGTCATAGGGACAGAAGAATGTAGGACAGAGCTATTTGGACTACCTAAATGAGTATAGATCTCTTAGGAATAATCTCATGAAACAATGTCTTTTACAATTTTTTGCCAATTGAAGCTAAGAAACAGACCCAAGAAAGAGAGAACCCACAGCTAGGACTTACAATGAAGGTTAAGCAAGTTGTGCATACCTACTTTTGACAGCTCAAACAAATGCACAACATGTTCTTAGATCCAAAATTTGGATACATACTTCTCCTCAAATCCTATGTTTGAAGAGGAAGCGATAAAATATGCCAAATGAATCTATATCATGACATTTGAGTATAAAGTGGTGGTGTATTTTTGCTATGTTATTTGACTATTAATATGGTGGTGTATTCTGAACTTAATTACTGCTGCAAATATGTATATATTTCTGATTTTTATATGTTTTTGTATTACCAAACCCAAAACGAACCCAACCCCAAATTTTTTTTTTACCGAACCCAAAACCGAACCGGTAACTTAGCTTAACCACATAGGTGAGTCTTAACCTTGGTATACCCTAATCCTGGATATAATCTAAATCAACAATTAGTCTGATTGTGTAGTTTAATCTAAACCTATGTGCTTTAAACAAAGCTCAACTACATAACCCATCCAAGTAGGTTATTCTCAACCTATTGGTTTCAATAGGTGATCAAGTAAATATTCCAACCTAGTAGGTAATTCTTAACCTAGGGTTTCATTCAATAATCAAATATACCTCTTGACCCAAATAGGTTACTCTCAACCTAGGGTTATGTTTAGTGGTAAAGTAATGATCAAGTGATCATACAAGTATAGATTAGTAATATGACGTCTCATCCTATCATATATTTCATACTATCATTGTTGATGTATTGCTAAACCTTATCATTCCTAAGGTTTCCTAGCATTATAAGCTAACAATGTCAAGTCACTTCATGACATTGATACATTTCACATTATACATGTATTGTAAACTATCTATGTATAGAAACATCATCTGAGTTTCCATATAGGGTATATAAGAGTATTAAATCACTCCCTTAAGCTTTTTACGCTTTCACCAAATCTAGTATATAATACTATTGATAAACAATCACTCCTTACTATGGAGTATGTAAAACACTCAAGGAAATCATATCATTCATGATTCTTTTCCTTTCCAAACAAACAAATAGATCACTACTCTACTTCAAGCAAACAAATGCGATTTCCAATTTAAATGCACAAGGCAATCAATCTTTCAAACAAAAGATAAACATGAAGAGAATAGAATCTCATGCCTGTTAATTGCTTATTCCAATCAACTCACTGAATCTAAAGCTTGGTCCCCTCTTAAAATCAACTTAGCAACAAATCCCTCTCAATTTCTCTCACTAATGCTTCCTCACAATAACTCTCAGCAAACTAAGTATCTCTCAATGAAAATACAGCAGAATGGAGCAGCGTAATGTTGCATAGAAGAATTGTCTCCAAATGAGGTGAGAATGCCTCATATTTATACCCAAAAACCAGCATCCTTAGGCTACAAACAAGGCTTATACTATGACACTTCTCAGCCAAATACCATCGACTCAGCTCAACAATGAAAAGGTGGCGGATTTCTATTTCAATAGTCACTCACACAGGACAGTAGGTCGACCCAATGCTTGCCAACAACATTTTGACTGGTTCATAAAGCACATGCTTCCATTTGGAAATCGACTTACTGGTTAAAAAGACTTATAAAAGAAACACAGGATTCATAATATGCCGCCAACTATTCATCACATTTCCTATTCACAAGCTTGCTGTTTAAAATAGAGGAATAATTTAGACTTTATCTGGCTGCATTTGCACATAGTCAACTTGGTCCAAACCAAAGCTATCGACACATCTCAATGCGCCGGCCTCCTTTATTATAGTGCTGTTTAATGTTTGACTTAGTACATTTGCATAATATAGTGCGCTGCACTTTATCCTTGTGTTAATAAACTTTACACAACAGATTTAAGCGCAGGTTGCTATTCACTCTCTCTTCATAATAGTTGACTAAGTCTTGGCCTATTCACCTCACTCGTTGGTTTTCTCCAAGCTATTAACATGTTTTCACACCATACTAAAAGCTGCACGTTTTTCCTTCATTCACACATAGGTTAAAAGACTTCTTTTTGCATTCAAACACATAGATACCTTTGTCTTCTTAGCGCATTATATGTGCAGAGTATTTTGTGCATTATGACAGTGCTTATTCTCCTCAATGCGCTAGATTGTATTCTCAAAGTTATGAGCTTTATCATATATATTGCGTGCTATAAATCATGCCCTTAATTAAACATTGCAGCGCTTTTATAATCATCGATATACTTCATTGATTCATATCGATTGATTTCTATCAATCGATTCCCATAATAGTAATCGGTTCTCAAATATATATATATATATATATATATATCTGTATTTAGCATGAAATGCTTTTATGTACATATATATATTTATTCATTAACAATCAAGTTCATTAAATAAACTATTTGATATACGAATATATATATATATTCTCATTCACATTTTCCTCATAATAATAATGATGCAATGGTGTGTATATATATATATATGCATATATCAAATATCAACCATTGCTTCGATAATCAAACACATATGTTTGCACACTCAACGATTAACATAAATACATGAAACACTTACTTATATGTTTTAATATGTTTATACATACACATATACATATATACACGTATACATACAATCGATTCCTCGTGCAAGTATGCTCATAAGTATTTCTACTCATATACATGCGTAAATGCAATTATGCTCTCATGCACAAGTCGTTATACATATACATATCTACACGTATACTTTTAATGTACATACAATCGACGTAAAGACAACTATTCACAAAGGTCAAAGACTCAAGGATTCAATCATGATAACTTGATCACATAATCAAAGAAGTCAAAGACATTTGCACAAACATTTCAATCTATCCTCAAAGGTTACTTGGTTCCAACCGACTCGACTCAACTAGACCAACCAATTTCAATAAGCCAAGACTAAGATGAAGGGTTCACTTACTGAATCCCATCTGGCTCAACTCTTCTAAACCAAGTCTAGGCCGTGAGTGTGTGTAAGCTCAGTAAGGTTTCATTAAGGGTTGCTCGACCAAACACTTCTCCTGAATGATACTTCCCCTCCCTTTCGGAGGCGTGAACCTGTACCTGTATCCAACTTGGCACATTTGCTTTGGTAGTTAGACATTCACATGAAATCCACATGCATCATTAGCATATTCATATTTATCTATCTCAATTTCCATCAATATAAACATATTCATTCCTTTGAAATCAATAACATCTTATTGCATATTTCAGTATTTCATTCATTTGACAAACATATCAAAGTCACATTTAGCATTTATCAATCACTTTCACTCAAGAAGATAAAAGTAACTTGGTAACCATGAAACAGGATGGGATAAATTGCATGTGTCATCACTAACCTTGATATTACTTACTATAAATAGAAAGTAGCAAATAACAAGTCCTGAAATCCCTCAGAAAGGCCCCCTAAACATCCTGTTAGCCTACGGGAACCGTAATAATAGGCTAACCCTGTCTCCTCAAATCACTGGCTAGAAAGGGGTCATTACAAAACTAACACTATTGTCCACTCGGATACCAGATTCTCTGTCAATGAATGCTGCTAACTCTATAAGTATAGCCATTGATATGAAATTGCTTGTCAAACTCCATTGTAGATAGGGGCGATAAAGATTTGCTGGACAAATGTGATTCTAGCGATGAAGTTGCAACAATGGATGTGCCTGAATTGTCTCTTAGCTTTGAACCAGCATCTGTTTCCTCCACATGTGATATAGGATCAAAGATCTGACAGACCTTCTAACTGTCACAATCCAACAGTATATATGAAATAAACTCTAGTGGTTGCCGCAATTATCAGACTCGGTGTATTGGGTTTGGCACTATTGATAACAAGGGGTATGCTGATCTTCAATAATGGAGTTTGCACCAGATCTGCAGAATGATGATTTCTGTGTGAAACCACTCAAAGGAATTGTGGATTTTCGTCCTCCAATTCCAAACCTAGAAGGTTTTTTTCCTCAGGTTAATTGATTGAAAATCCATTGCTCCAACAAGGAGTAAAAATCAGAAAATAGAATGGTTCATCAGTATTAACCCCTTCTCCTTGCTTGGCCTCTATTAAATATAATTTCCCTCCAAATGTCATGACTCTTCATATTTCCTTCATGACCCTTGATTGATATTTGAGAGGAATTATTTAAAATAAACTTTAGTTATAAGGGACAACCTTATTTTATATTTTAGCTTTACTTGAGGCACTCTTTATTATAATTTCATTTTATAATATCACTTAAGTGGCCCCTTTTATGACATTATGATCCTCTTGAGTTATTATTATACTCTATTTTCGATGCACAAAGTTCCCAAGGCCCACAGGAAATGAATGATGGGCATTTGGGTTTCAACTTGGCTTCATTTCAAAAAGGGCACATTTCAAGGTTCATGACAGAAATCACCTTCCAGCCCCACTTGAATATAATTGTCATCTTGAGATCAGCATGATCGCTCTCTTGTTCTTACTTCCAGTAAGCAGAGTGGCTGCTTGTTTACAAACAAACCTTATCATGGTACAGTCCCATGTGAGTTTAGGAACTGGAAAATTTTAAATAATAAGTGAGTTAACTTTCATTTGTTATTGCTATCAATGCATTGATGAATGAGGAATTTATGGCAATGCTAACAGCATGGGTTCGTTGTAGAATTTATGGCAATGCTAACAGCATGGATTTGTTATACGAAACATTCTTTGAATATACCTTAGTACTAATGTAATAGTTTATTTTCCTTAAGTAAATAAATAATGTCAATGATTTTCCAGTCAAGTATGCCATCATTCAATTACAAAAAATCATTTTGATTGATTGTTCATATTTGATTGCCTGTTGATTTTGCAGGAATACCAACTACAATTGACTATCATAAGCTTATTCTTGATATTCAGGTTTGATCTGACATCCTTAAAGACATGATTATCGATCTTGGTTTTCTTATTTATTATTGGGTTGCATTATCAGTCAATATCTCTGAGGACGGATGTGAATGGACTTTATTACAGGATTTTAAAGATGGAAATATTGATACAGCATTCATTCCTAAGCACGAAGAAGAGTTAGCTGCTGTATGATTTACCTTCCTTCTGGCTCTGTTTACCTTTCTGCTTTTCTTTTCATGTACACAAAACCCATTTTCTGATTGTGTTTTGCATTTTTACTAATGGTAGGAACATAAAAGCATTAGTAAGGTAAAATGATGAATATTATGTTGCATCTCTTGCTTATCTTCCATTTTGTTCTTGGATATCTAATATTCAATTGCTTTATTTTTGCAGCCTGATCAAATTGTGCGTTCACCTACAACTGTTAAGTCATTGCCTTGAAATCAAGTCTTATGACACGACCATCATCACAGGCAGCATTTATCGGTTTTTTCTCCTGTGGGAGTCATGACTAGTTTTGCAGGCTACAGTGTATGCAGAAAGAAACTAGTTAATAATTGACAACCTGTTGCCTTTAATTTCAGAAGTAAAGCTGTTGTCTTCATCCCCTTCAGTTGTATTTTTATTCTGGATGTTGAGTTGTCTGTTCATGTCAAAATTATTTTTCCCAGGCCTATTTCATGGCTGTTGTCTTCTGTAGCCATTTTGACTTTTGAATTTATTGATGCGGTCCATATCTTTTAGTCTGAAATCTTTTCAAATTTCAGTTCATCTATCTTTTGACTGGTCAAGAAGACTTATTCTGCTATGGTAATACATTAAATTCTGTGTTACCGTCTGAAAGTTGCATGTAAAATAATATCATTTGAGATACAAGGTACACATGCACCTTAACGAATTATTTGAGTTGGCATGCACAATGCTTACAAAGGAAAGATGAGAGAAATTAGAAACATCTGGAATCCAAAGCCCGTCTTGTTGCTTGGACAGATCCACTAAAAGATACTATGTTTTTGTTAGCAAAATGACCACCAATGGTGATGTGTGTCTATATAAGGCAAAAAATTAGCCACAATTTGGTGTGGTAAACAATATGCATAACCTTGGCCACATGTTGTAACAACAATTATCACAACCTTCTGCATGCTGGTTCCAAACTAAGTTGCATGTCTAATCAGTTGAAATTTCATTCCACTAAAACTTATATAACTAATTTTACACATCTATTGTCTTTATGACACCACCTATGATTTGAGCCTGGACCTCCCATGACTGGCCAAGTCGCTGCCATCACGTAGAATGTACTGGACCTCCAATATACAATGTCCAAGCCTTTGCCATAACTCAGGGTCTACCTATGATATGAACTTGGACCTCCCTCGAATACCCAAGCTTTTTATCATCACTTTGTGTGTACCAGACCTGCCATATGGAATACCCAAGCCTTTATCATTACTCAAGGTGTACATATCCATTGTTGAGGATTTCATTCAACATCTGTGTACGAACATGTATACCCTGATAATTGTTGATAGTATACAAATTTCAAGTATGTGTATACCGCGACCACATCACAAATGCCATGTTTTCCCCTTTCCTTCTATATTGATGGCCAGTGTTATCAACCATAGTTTTACCCAAGATTAAGTCATATTGTTGTTGTGGTTAAGTCTACAAAAAGAAAAATCCTACCATAAGATCAACATGCACATACAACTACAGAATACAATGCTAAAATAAGCTTTGACAATTCATTGTAGTACTTCTAGAATGGATTAGACTTAGCATAAACAACCATTTTGAAAAATCCTGTTTAAGTATGATTAGTTTCTACATGTACTATATCTATAATGTAGCTATAACTACAATTTTAGTAATATGAAGATGTTCTACGAGTGTCTTAATGTTATGCTCCTAGATCTTGCTATCAAATATGAGATAGTGAAGCTCTAGCAAACAGATTGATGACCGTTTTTTTTTTGTTTAAGTTCAATGTTGCACCGGTCCAATCAAATTATTAGTGTAGGCCGTTAACTGACCCACTTGAGCTTTGAGCTCTTCTTTTGTATTCTCATCTTTTTGCATCCTCTTTAGGATAGCAGAAACAAACATCTAGAGAGATTGCCTCTCTCCTTCCCTTGTTTGGACTCCCAAATCGACTTGTCTAATTTGGTAGTTTTTTGGCCGCATTTTAGATTCAAGCTTATCTACTAATGGGATGGCTATTTTCCTAGTTCTGTTACATTGCTCATCCATGGTGATAGTTGAGATCCTTTTGGCTCTCTTTCTTCTCCTTATAGGAGACTGGAAGGCTTCCAACAAAATTCTCAAACTTTGCTTCAAGCTACCTTCTACATACGTCCTTCATCGCCTTTGAATGGTGTGATTGAGCCAAATGAGCACGACACCAAATATTTCTCTCATAGGGGAAGAGATGATTTCAGTATTATTGGAGCCTTCTTCTGAACTAGCTTGCTCAGTCTCTCGTTGTTCAATCTTAGCTTTAATTTCTTCTCCTGGGATTTGTTCATCATGAGTCTCCCCTACTTGGTCCACTTCTTGCTCTTTATGCTCTTCAGCTATGATCTCTTTAGCATGGACCTCTCTCTAAGCTTCCTCTTCTGTGGGGACTTATCTTTGTATCTCTCCTTCTAGTATTGCTTCTTCTTCTGCAACCTTAATAGGAGTTTCTTCCTCCCTAGTTGGTGGCTCATCTTCTGGGATTGGGGGAGGAGGAGGTGGAGACGAAGGTGGACCATGTGGTGATTGTGGAGATGGACGAGGCGAAGGCATAGGGGATTCATGTGGAGGGGAGGAGTAGGTTTGTTGAGCTTCTCGTTTAGCAACTCTTTCTCAAATGGCTTCTCTAGTCCTCTTCTTTTTTACTAGAGTTTCTTCTTCTTCCACACTTTCCTCACTTGAACCAATGTCTATTGTGTTAGTTTTAATGATCAGATTAATAGCACATAAATTTAATTTAAATTCAACACAAGAACACAACAAATACCCTAGGAAAACCCTCCTCTTGAGGGAGAAAAACCCAACAACAATATATCACTTATATATTGAATCACAACAAGAATATCTCCTTTACAATGAGCCCAATAATGAGGCCAAGAATAGCATCACAATCAAATGCAAATACACAAACTAAGTGATGCAATCTGCTAATAATGATCTTAGCCTTCTACATAAAAGTCGATTTGCTCTTGATACAAACTCGCACTTGAGTAGACAAACTATGAATGAATATCAAAATGAATGAAACTGAATGACCAATGAAGAAGTCTCATCGAACATATATATATAATGAGGAGAGAGACGTGACTCTTCATAATCAACAAGTTGGCCTCTCCAAAAGTCGTCTCTTAAATGCAAGAGGTCGGCCACATAAATTCACACCCCTTCATAACAAATTGTACCCACATTAAACATGAAGTCGGCCTTAGCAAGGAGATCGGACCTCTTCAAGATAAATCGCTAACTCTATAAATTAAATAGCTTTGGCTATTATTTAATTTATCATCATAAAGGGAGATTGCTGGAAGAATACAACCGATGCTGCCATAAAACATCAACATATTGGTTCCTTTTCTTTCCTTTTCTTCCCCACCACTTTAGGGGGTGAACTCCTTTTAGCAACAATGGAGGATCCTTCACCTGCTTTTTCCTTTTTAGCTACTTTTCCCTTCTTTGCTGCTTTGGCAGGATTTAGTAGCTTCATCATGGGGGAGGGGTGTCTGAGCCAATGGAGAGAACGGGCTATGGCACTTTCTTCCCTTGCTTGTGTATCATCATTTTCATCTACGAAACAATCTTCATGGGATCCAATAGCTTTCCATCTTCTTTTACATTTTTGGAGACTCAGGCCTTCGTGCAAGATTTGATCATATGTACTATCAACCGACATTAATCTTTCAATTCTTACTTTAAACTCTTCTTCATAGTTCGCCCAATGGTCTTCTATCTTAGGCTCATGAATGAAGAAAGTGCCTATCACTTTGCCAATCTTTCCAATTGGGTTGAATCTAGTGCAAGGACCATTATACATCACTAGTACATATTTTGCCAATTATGCTTCTGCGCTCTTGGCATTTTGCATATTTGCACATAAATATACTCCCATTTTGATGGGGAAATTTGTATCTAGATTTATGTTTTCTTGCTATTAACTGGTGAATCTTAGTCACTTCCTTGCATACTTCCAATAAAATCATCTTATCTGATGGGTACCTTGGAAGATTGTAGGGAGTTTTGTGGAAGCCAACCATTTTGATGTAGGTGAAGGTTTTGAACTTGATATACCAGTTTCCCTAGCTCTTAAGTTTTTCCATGGCTTCATTAGAGATCCTTTTGGAGAAATCTCCCTCCAATCCTCTAATCACAACGTACACAAAGTTATCATTGACAACGTAGAAATGAGTGTAGCTATTCTCCAATTTCAGCTGAGAAAAAATTTCATAAATGTTTACCTCCCCAAGCTAAAAGGAACCCACTCTATCCAATCTAGGGAAAGAGGGTTGAGAAGCCAACAAATATACCAAGTATGAGGTCATGAAAAACTTGGATGTTTGTAAGACAAACTTTAGTTGCTCATGGATTGTGTCACTGATGAGAGTGGCCCAATCAATTTTGTTCTTGTTTTTATTGATGGTTATAACGAACTTAACCATCTAGGGGTAGAAGTCCCTTGTATTTGCATATCCAAATACCTTGATCAGTAGTACAATCAGATCCTTGATGTCTTCCTTTAATTCACTCCGATGTTGTACCTTGGCCATTTTGAGGGCAACTTTCCTAGGGGTGAGCAACATTTGACTGTTTATATGATTGAGGCTATTTGCCTCATTGTCTTCAAAATATTTCACTACGTTCATGTCGATTGGCTGGAGAGGCAGAAATCTTGAACACCTTCTTGAAATCATATATGAGATAACATCAAGTACCACTTCTCAAGAAGACCCCATTATCTTCCTGCTTAGATGGTTGTAGTAGTGAGCACATGTCACATCAACTCCGAGGATTGAACATTGACTGGGAAAGTAGTTGCATGTGCCAGTCCAGAATTTGCTAATGATGTAGCAACACATGTCCAAGTTTCCTCATTATAGATTCTCCTCTTGAACTCCTCCATGTTGACATGACCAAGGTCAGTGTCTCCAATCCCCATGTATGGGGAGAACATCTTGGAAGGTGGATGATATCCCTTGTATTGGTACTTCATCTCTACAAGATCCTTAGGTGGCATATCTCCTGCATATAGAAAACATCATGTGTTACAATTTATTTACTTTAGAAGAAAAGCACACCTTCAAAACCAAGGCATATTAGTCAAGATATATCCCATGATGTAAAGTAATAACTTGCTTAAAAGAAGGCTAAATGCAAAGCAAACTTTTCAGGGATTAGGCCTTAAGCCTACCCCTTACATCCTACCAAATGTTTAGAACATTCTTAATAAGAGAGTCTAAATTCTTGTTTTCGGTTTGCCAGGAGTCAGATATTGGTCGTACCACATACCTCTTGTTTCTAACAACGTAATCATTAAGTGAAAATATTGGCTAGCGATGTCTGAAAACTTGTTTACAATATGCTTAGGAATTGGGAGTTGGGTATGTCATCTACCATTTGCTTGCAACAATTTGGCGGGCTTAAGATGTAAGTCCGACCATCAATACCTGAAAAAGTCTTGTAAGGCTATCGAGAGTTGGGGTTTGGTCATGTTGTCTAACATTTGTCTTGTGAGTTTAGCATTCGATAAAGGGTACTCCCAAATCCCAACGTCTGAAAATCCTATTTTGAACTTTCGCTAACCTTTTCTAAGACCTCTCAAAAGCATGCCCCTGAAATTGTTCATTTTATTTAGTCAAAAGTAATTTTTCCTTTATGGTTTTGGGGGTCGAGGATTGGGCTTTCCACATACCTTCTACCTCAATAAGAAGTTATGTAAATGATATGCTCGATCGACAATGCTCGGAAAAGTCTTCAAACAACAAGATTTTCACTAAGTCTTCTAATCGGACTTCAGGGATCGCTCATCAACTTGTAGGTAACATGCATCAATCACAACCGAAACTTGAGTTTTTAAAAAGTTTGAAACTTGCAAGTTTTGGAATAATCAGTAGTCGAGCGTCAAAGGTTTCTTATAGTGCTTGTCATACCATCAGCTAAGGAGTAAGTCGATCACTTGACACCCGACACTCGAAAGGCTACTTGGAAAAATGCTAACGCAAGAAGACCCTAGCAAGGCTAAGGCTTGACGAACAATCGGATCACATCAGTATCATCCTCGATAGGTGTGTCGGGTGAAAAACCAATCTAGCAATAGGAAAAACAACAAAACAAAAGAAGCAAACGAAGGGAAGCAAAACCACAAAAAATAAAAAAGGAAATAAAAACAATGAACTCACTAAATCAATTTCAACGCAAACAAAAAACGAAAGGAAAACAAGAACATTAACATGCCCAAACCCAAGAAGAACAATCAAATGATTGAAAACTTGAGGGACTTTGATTCTACTTGGAGAAAACACACATAAGGGGAAAAAGAAAACACACAACACCACAAACGAACCATGCACGAGCGCGAGCAAGATTAACAAACAAGTACGAACACACGAACCACAAACCAAAGAGTACACATGAACAACAAACAACAAAGGCGGATGAATGCGCACAAGAGGGTTTTGCAAATGAAGTTGTAGAGCTCACAAACGTAAATAACAAAAGGTGAATGTCAAAATGAGCCTCAAAAACTTGATAAAACCTCTTGACGACCCTTCATTAATTGCTCATTAAACTTCTTATTAAAAACCTTGTTAGTGCCATTAATTCAATTGATGGAGTTGATTGACGCGGGGCTCGTGGCGACAAGATGTTGCCGCCATTGGGCATTCAGGGATCAAGTATTTGGTACAACGAATACTTGACACCCAAAGTCCAAAACAGCGAGAAACAACCAAACACCGAGCACTTGTCAAGTGTTGGGGGTTGGACCTAATCAATTTGGTATGCCTGAATGGAAAAGCCCAAAATCCTGAAACTCGACAAGATACTCATAAGGGGGAGAAAAACAAAGGGAAAGGAAAGAAAAGGAAGAAGGAAAGGAAGAAAGGGGAAGAAAAGGAAAAGGGAAACAAGAGAAAAGAAAGGAAAGACAAGAAAAATGACAACACGACAAAAATAAGACAAGGGGCCCCCCATTTTGTTAAAAACAAAAATGGGGTGTGCGTGCAAGGAACAACAGTAATCCTATGTCATTTGTATGTCTTCATGTTCCTTGGAATGTGTTCTAGGGGACATGAGAGAACTATTAAATTTTGGCATGTTGTAATTATATTTTAAAGAGAGGATTTAATTTTGGTTGAGGTTACACATCAAAAATGGACAAGGCATCTTTCTTAGGCATGCATAATGGAAGTTGGAAGGTTTTTGATGGGGCTCTCAAGATTGGAGAAGAAAAGGTGTCCATTGGTGTTCCATCGAGAAGTGGAAAGGCCATCAAAGCATCTTGAAAGTTAGGAGTTGGATACGCTATGGGCTAAGCATCCATATGGGAGTCTTGTAATTCCATTTAATATTTTATTATGTCTTTTGGCTGTCCATGAAGAGGGGCGTGAGTTTTTCTAGGTGTTTTTGTACCTCTTGTTTTGGTTTACCATTCAAGGTTTTACCTCCCACAGTTTCTATAAATTGGAGCCATGAGATGGTAGTTTCATGTTGAGTTATTGCAGGTATTTGAGTATTGTTGGATTGATCAATGATTAGAAGTGAAGTGCATTATTGTGTACTTCATTCGAAGATTAATAATATACTTGCCTTCTTTTCTCATGTGGAATTTTTTCTCGAAAGGGTTTCTCCACATAAATCTAGTATCACATTTTGTTTGATTATTTTTATATTGTGATGTATCTTGCAATCACATGTTTAAATATGATTTGGTAATTTGATTTTTAGATCTGAATTCACTTGCATAAGCTCATATTGTAACTTTCCTTCACCTTATTTTTCAACACTTATTTGATTGGGCATGTACCTGATTTGGTTGTGGCATCTTCATCTTTAATAGACAAGGAGACACATGATCAGGCTTCAAATACATCATCATAAATCTTTATGCTTCTTCATTTCAATTCCTATCTGAAATGGGAAGCATTCCTACATTTGTATTTGGTTTTGTTTCTTTTCAAAGGGAGACAAGGTGTTTGTTGACATTGGATCATGTTTTGTCTTCAAGTACTTACCCTTTTTGGAGGAGATTATACATCATGGGACCAGGGGGAGGGGGGGTCGTGGAGGGGGGGCTACATAGTCCCTTCCTTTCCCTCTTATAGGGGGGATTTTATAATGTATCTTCATTATGGATATAGTCCTTGGGGGGTATTGATGATTCCTCCATACATAACTCATTTCATCACTTGTACATGATGGTTTTCATGCATTCTCTTTTGGAGAGGTTTTTTTTTCCATGTGGTTTTTCTCCTTTTCTCCATTTGTGAGATAATTTGTAAATGGGTACCTAACATGGGCTAGTAACTGAGACCCATCTTTGTATATTTGCATCATTTGCATAAAAATCTACTCCCTAAGTTGCACCTAAGGGGGGTGTTGGTGTCCTAAGAATCTTTCTAGAAGTCTTAGTTGTCATCTAGATATTATCTTATATTTTTGGCATTTAATACTTGAGTCCTAGGTCATTTAATAATAAGTTAGGTTAGTTGTCACACATTATAGAATTGAGACACATGTCATAATCTTTTTTAATCCTATCTTTCACCTTGTCTATATAATCAAGGCTATTGTACACTTTGTCTAATATATCTCATAGATCTTAATATCAAGCAAGTGGTCTTGGGTGCCAAGCTAATCTTTAGATCCTACATATTGGTTGTTCAAAAGGTAGGTGTGGGATTTTTCAAGAGGTATTTGCATCTTGTTTTGGGTTACCATTGTGGTTTTCCCTCCCATCTTTTTTTATAAATTCGATTTGTGGCATAGTAGTTTCATATGTTGAGTTGTTGGATTGATCAGGGGATAGTAGTGAAGAGTATTATTTTACAAGTATCTTTGAAGATTAAAAATATTCTTGCCCACTTTCTCATGTGGAGGTTTTTCCCAAAAGGGTTTCTTCACAAAAATCTAGTGTTATCTACAACTTTCTAATTTTTATCGTTAGAGTTGAATATGCAATCACATTATATCATTTTGGTATTCTTATTTTCAGATTTGTAAACACATTGTTAAGTTATTATTGCATCTCATCCTCACCTTTTTTCAACACACATCAAGTTCACCAAAAATATGGATAAACTGTTAGCCTCATTTTAATACCACAAAATTTTAGCTTTTCCTATCAAAACAAGTATTGTCATGCATCAAACACCTTTGTCGAGTCAATTCTAGTTGTGAAATGATAGTCACACATTTTCCATATCAATTGTTATCATCCATCCTTGAAGTGTCATACTTTTTTTGGTTCATGTGCAAAGGTGTTCCAGCTTGAAGAAGAGTTGTCCTTAATTCCAATTGAAAACCCTTCAAAGCAATTACATAGTGCATCAAATTATGGAAATAATCAAATTTAAAAATCCATAAAGGTTGGAATGAAATAATTTTATAGGGATATTTTTTTGTTCATTTGACACAATGTGTAAAATTTTCATGCTAAAATTCCTTTCCATTTAGGATATTTCAATTTTACAAGTTTCCACCAAGCAATTTGTGGAAACAATTAAATTGGGAGTTTTATAAAAGTTAAGAGTAAAATATAGATCATTGTTGTTTTTATATTAAATTGTGTGCAAATTTTAAATCAAAATTTTGAATCACACTCTATGTTCCATCATCAGGATAATAAAGAGTTGTAGGAGTCAAAAAGTTCATGTAGTGTGATATGAAACACTGGTTCAAAAATTTGCACAAAATTTAATTAATAAAAAACAATGATCTATAGTATGGATTGTGGAAATATGATATCATTAATGGAGTAAAATAGTTTGACAATATCTTATGACATTATTATTAACAATGTAGCAAGTTTTCAAGGGAAAATATTGATTGAATCAAAAGTTATGATATTTTTCTCCTTCATAGTGTCGCAATTTTGACTAACAAGTTTGTTGAAGTTTTTTGTTAGGTGAAATTGAATACTTTTGAAGTTTCAAAACCTACATTGGAAAATGCTAGATTCTTAATGAGTTTTAATGGCAAGTGAAGGAATGTTTTAAATTACTCATTTTTAGTAGATGAGTATTCATAAACACAATTTAGAACTTAAAACTTATCTAGTAGTTGTGATTTTTAACAAGTTGTGAATTGAGGTTGTGGAGTAGCCAATGACTAAAGTTTTGTAAATAAAAAGGCAGTTATTACAACTACCCAAAGAAGTAAGGGATGCAAAAGTTCAAATCAAATGCATGTGGTAGGAGTGAAGCTAAACTCCACAATATACACTAGCATCCTTCCAATCTTTGCATTCATCAAACAATAATTAAAAGGTGATACAAAAATTATGGTTGTAGGCTTGTGCTAAGACATTGTTGTGACACAAATTTATATTATAACAAATATTTTGAAAGCTTAACTCTATTACACCTCAAAAGATAGTAAAATATATGTCAATAATTGGTAAGGTTGTTATCTTTAGTCAATCTACCTTTGCATTTAAGAGGAGCAACTCCCTAGTATGATATAATTTTAAGTTTAGTAGTATTTTATCCCAAAAATACCTAAATTCTAAATCGAAAGATGGAGAATATAAAATAAAGGACTAATCCAACAAATCCATGAATATCAGCTCAAACTTCCCACATATATTATAACAACACATATCAACTTTACTACAACTTAAAAAGAATACTTTTAAAAATACTATAGCAAATACTACAAAAAAAATGACATGCAACAAGAAAAGACGAATACTCCAAACTTCCCAATATTACACAACATAAATAACTTCACATGCAAAACTTAATGGTTCCATAATCTTCTTTTGAAAATATATTACAGAGAAATAGTTATTCACCAAACATAAGAAAAGTAATTAACTCGAAAAACATATAAATAACACCTTTCATATATTCTCCTTTCTCATTTCTTTGTAAAATATTTATACAACTTTCTTTTCCAAGTTCAAATTATGACAGACTCCAAAAAGTCCCCTTTCATGAGGATGAAGTCCCATATATAAATCTTCTTTTTCATAACTAACTTGATAACTAACTTTTTAAATTTATAACTTTACAATAAAGTGAAATTATCTTTGAGCCAATGTAAAGTTATAAAAATAGTTACATTTGTCATAAAAATGGCCCACATTAAAACCATGAAATAAAAGTCCTTGAAATATATTAATTCTATTGAGATTGAATATTCTCCAACAAAGTTTCCAACTTGTTTACAGGTGTCAAGGCAGCTTTACAACTTCTATATTACTTTATCAAAGGTGTTAAAGCCTTGATTTCAAGAGCCACCACATTGACCAGACATTACTTCCAAGTCAAAAGAGAATTCTCAACTTCCTTGATCTTTGCTTCAATTATTAATATTTCTTTCTTAGAGTGATCTACTATATATGAATCATAATTTTGTAATCTTGATTCCCTTTCATACCACTGGTAGGTTTACTTTATCCTAGCGAGCTTCTAGAGGATTTGGGAGTTGCTAAGAAATAGTCACAATCAAGTTGGGCACTACTATGTAGGAATATCGACTTCTCTTTGCTCTAGGTGTTGGAGTTTTCGCAAATAAAAGAAATGAGGCTTTCTATAATACTTTGGCCTTTTCCTTTTTATGCTTTATGGAAGATAACCATGTTTCTTACTTTTATAGGGTTTCCTTTTAAGTATCAAAGAAGCTTGTCAGAGGTGAAACAAAAACTAGGGACAAATCAAGGGTTCTTGTAGTTCCGAGAATGCCCAATTCATTTGAATTTTCTTTTTCTTCCTTTATGCTTCCCAAATATTTGCATTTTGATTTCTAGATGGTTAGAGATTCCTTTAGAATTAGGAACTTGACAACTTCTTCTTTGATTGATCTCTCTATCAAATCTTGTGAGAACATCAAGAACTATCAACATTCCAGGAACTCATTGGAGGTTCTTTTGGTTCCAAGAACCAATGAACTCTCGTATTCTTTTTTTTCTTTGTTTCCCTTTGATAAATCCTCAGTGTTGAAGTTTCCATGTGAACCTTTGAACAAACAATTTTTTTGCTTAGAGCCTATTTTGGGAACTAATTAGAGGTTCCAATGGTTCCAAGAACAATTGGAACTTTTGATTCCTTTCTCTTTGTTATCACAGTTTTTGTCATCTCCTCAAAAACACGTCCAACCTTGAAAAAGTTTGCCTAAGTTAAAATTTACCACCCCTTTTTGTGGTTTTTGAAACTGTCAGACGTTGCTATGGTTGTTGTAACCTCATTTTTGCCTAACTTCCTAAAGTCAAACCTAAAGTTTTATCATTTAATCGCCCTTTTGTAAAATTCTAAGGAAGGTGTCAAAGTCCAAAATGGTTTTCATAACCTTGATGAACACCGACATAAGAAAGAAAAAGTTAAGTGATAAGCAAGATTAGCATTGTTTCAGAGCCTTCGTGAAGTTTCAAAACTTTGGTTGATTCCTATCAGGGTTTTGAAAACCTAGTCTATCCCTGATGGAAAAGTTTTTCATTTAAGAAATTCATTGATTTATTAGTTTCGAATCCCCTTTTGTTCTAGATCATGCCTTAAAGGGAGATTGTGAAGTGTATAATAAGAGAGTTTTCAGAACCATGTCGGACTCTGACGGGATTCCAAAAGCCTCTACGAGGCCCGATATTGGTTCATTTACATTACACTTTTGAAATCATCATCTTGTGTTCAAAGTTTCTATTTAGTGAAAGACAACAATGCCAAAAGTGAAAACCATACATTATAGGATGAACATTGAATAGAACCAAAAGTCATCAAAATCCACCACATTGTAGAAATGAAAATGATGCATCACAACAAAAATAAATAAAAACATGAAGCAAAAACAAAGAATTCCAAATTTATCACATTACGTAGAGCAATCAAAACATGGAAATAAATACATACATACATACATACATATATATATATATAATTTCAAAAAGGGAGTTTTTTTTTAGTACAATCCCTTAAAGAGTGAACATGGGGATGTGGATTCCTTCCACAACCTCCTGAATTCTATCTATCTATGTAGGGGAAAACAAGTTTTCATTAAACTCAACATAGTGGGTGAAAGTCTCCATCACATTCCTCTCCATTCCAACACGCAATAGAGAAAAAACTCATTTGGATTGCTCATTTTGGAGAGTAGTGGCAATGCAATTGGTGTCTCCCATCAAGCCTTCCCACAGATACTCACTAAGGTGTCCTAAGACGGCTTCCACGCTATTTATGTAAGTTGGTCTCACAAGCCTCTTTGTAGCTTTGGCACCCCATCCCAGCTTCTCGAAAGTCTTGTTAATATTATACATGAAACGCTATAGGAGTGTGGCATTATGAACATGGACATGTGCAAGGAAATTCTCGCCAATGATCTTCCTTATGACTCCTTCCTCCACATCACTCCTTATAAGGAACACTTCTTTAAGTTGGTCTACTACCAATCGCTTCATCCGACTGCATTCTACACCCTCAATAACAAGGAAATCACTTTTGGAAGTCACATCACTGAAAATGCTCGACATTGTGAAAATGAAGTTGAGATGTGAAGAATAAAATAATTTCCTTCAAATTTATAGAGAAAGGGAACAACTGTCATGCTGGCAAGATAAGCTATGAGAAGATTTCTTAGTTGCAACTAATGAACAAGGACGTCGCCAACTTGCTTCGAATTAAATGAACAAAACAGATGATGTGATGGAATTGTGGTATTTTTGGTTGAATAAGCTTCAGTGTTGAGGTAGAACCTCTTAATCAAACCTTCTCGCATGCATATGATCACCAATGAATATGTAATTAAATGCAGAATTCAGAAATTGCAGGTTTTTCGCACTACAGAAAGCCACGAGGCTTGCATACAAGGAGTTGTGATGCATTAACCCATCAAAATCAAATTGATATATATGATGTAATTAGATGTTCTAAATATATCGATAAATTCTCATAAGGCTCAACTAAGAAAGAATTGAGTAATGATTTATGAAGCTCCCATTTGGAAGAGCGATAGTTACAATTCTTTAAAAAGAAACAAGTTTTCAAGAAACAGTTATAGTTATGTTGCAAAATTATAAATATGATATCTAAAGACATTTGAGGGATCCAAATTTTTATCCCCATTGCACTTTGTTGCCAGAGTGAGAATTGATCGAAAGAAGGATCGGTTTTAAAATTTTGCTTATTTTTGAAGTTCTTTGTCTTTGTGCATATGGATTTGAGTGTAATACTTAGTATTTATGAATGAGTCTTTGAGCTTTGATAGATGCTAGAATATTACTTCTCTTTTTGGATGCTATATTCTCTTGCGTTACATTCATCTTTCTTCAAAAAGGGGTGAAATTGAGGTCTGTCTAATCTGTCTACTTGTTGTTGATATCTCGGTCTTTGAGTTGTAGTGTTGGTGACATTTATCTTTTAAGTTTCAGTTAATTTTTTGGAAGTTGATCTCAATCACATATGCATCATGTTTATGAGTAAGTGTTAGTTTGGCTTTACTACTTTTTGGTTAAAGGTATACCTTCCTTTCTAAATTTAAAAATAAAAATTATATCTTACGAGGGATCTCTACCTCAATCAAAATTCAGAGGAAGATCACAAATGAAATGGTGATCTCTCCAACTATTCGTTGTCGATTCGTCCTTATTTTGGGAAATATTGAGTCATAATAAGTTATTCTTCAAAAAGACCAATCTGTCAACCAACATATTTTAGTGACTACCCTAGGGATTCAAAAGTATAAGTCGAAACAGTTGCCTCATTCATGAGAAGATATGGTCCTATTGAATGAGAATGTCTTCCCTGTGCTACAACCAGACTTCGATTGGGTCCATGTAAAACAAGAAGACACCATCTCTCAACTAAACACCTTAGCTTGGAGACAAAAGGAATGTTGCAGAGTACATGAGAGTAAACTTTGTTCTTAAAGAAGAGGAGGAATTTGCATAGAAACCAGTGGTTGTTTTTTAAATAGATATAAGGAGATTTCCTAGGGTAATAGTGGCAAGGAATCCTTACCCTCAGCCAAATCAAGATCGTAATCAAAAACCACCTCAAAATAAAAATGCACACCCCATAAACTAATTTCGTAAAAGGAGTTTGAAGATGGGAAGAAGATTAAAAAAGAAGTTACTTCCTCTAAATGGGAGTTGGAAACTCTGTAAATCAAAAATTATTTCAAAAATTTTCTTTGAATCTTCCCAATCTGAACCATGGCGGCCACTGCACCTCAGCCATGGGGGACTCATTTTGGACCTTTGGCTTTATCTCGGTACACAACCTTTCTCATGAGATCAAGAAAGAATTTTCTAAAATTTACTGGAGAAGATGCACAAGATCCAGAAAATCACATTCAATCTTTCACCGTTGCGTGTGTGATTTTAGGCATTTTTGAAGAGGATTTGTTTGTGCAGTTGTTTGTTGAATCTCTTGTTAACAAAGAAGCATGTTGGTTTCAATATTTGGAAGACAGGTGCATCACAATTTGGGACGTATTGAGGGATAAGTTCCTCGCAAGGTTCAAACCAACCATCAATATAGGTGCTTTGTTATCTTACGTTTTCAAGATTTGAAAGGAAGAGCATGAATGTATGAGAGATTTCATCGACTGATTCACTTGACTTCTGAAATGAATTCCTCGGGCCAACAAGCCTAAACAATTAAATTTATTAACTATTTTGATTGCCACACTCCATTTAGAAGTCCAATTTCATCTGAAGCAGAAAAAGGTTCGTGACTTCGAAGTTGAAAAATAGGAAGCTATAAAAATAGAGGATGGTTTATTTTTATCTAGATATTTCAGTCAATGCCAAATTAGGATATTATCAAATGAAAAATTCACTCTAGAGGATTGTCATAAACAATCAAGGGAAGTGAAATTTCCACCTTGTACAGATGAATGTCTTAATCTCATCCTATTATGCCAAGAGAATTTCTCAACTAGATCTAGTGTCGAAGGGGAGGATGAAATGCATAACAGAAAATACGTAGAAGGAGAAGAAGATTCTGATAGTTTGAGTGACGAAAAATATTATGCTTCTCCCATAACACTTTGTGCCGCATTAGTATCCCCCATCTTAGCAAGTAGGATTGTTGAGCAATCATCCGATTATATAGCCCAGGTCCCTTCTACAACCCCAAAGTTTGAAGTGTTCACTTTTGAAAATGCTAATGAATTGGTCAAGAGCATCATAGAAGCAGTTGGGGATTATGAGAAATTGGAAGGGTCTGGAAATGAAGTTCATGAAAGACTTTCAAGCAGCTTAAATGCCTTATTCTTGTTAGGTAATTCAGGTGAGGTTTTCAGAGTCAAAGATAATCCTTTATTTGAATTCTGTGATTTTGAATTGGATGACCTAGAGATATTTGTTCCTACTTATTGTAATGATCTAATACTTGGTGATGTTAATAAGAAAGGTAATCAAAAGCATGAGAAAGAGATTGAATCATGGAGATAAAAAGGAACAAACGAAGAGTGAGTTGTGCAGAGTGTTTTTACTACAAATGATTTTTCTCATTTTCCAATTCAAGATTTGGGAATCTCTGATGGTGGGTCTTTATATGAAGACATCCTATATTCCTTTCAAGCAATAGAAGAAATTGATGATTCAAAGTCTGTATTAATGAGGAATGATAAAATTGCTTAGAATTTTTTTGGAGAACTTGTGGAGATGATTTCAGGATGTAATGTGATCACTTTGGTCGGAGACAACGGTGAAGTTTTTGATCATAGTCCAATTTTATATTAGATAAATTCATCCTTTTCCCCAATTGGTGAAGAAACAATTCAAAATGTTGGACTATTTAAGATAATGAATGGGGATATGGTTGGAAATTTGCAAACTCATGTTCAAGAAGTTGTTGGCCTCCTCTAATGGTTCAATAACTTAGCCCTTAAAGTTGTAACTTAGAGATTGAATATCTACAATAAGAAGTTATCTTGCTCATCATGAAGGTTCATTTCTTTTTCAACCCAGGGATGTGAACTTGAAATAGGTCAGCACTGTATGTGCACTAGGACTCAACTGTAGTCATCCTTATCCTATGACTAGAAAGGAAACAATACTGAAAACAAAATGCTTGAAAGGAACCAACATAAATACTGAGCATGAATCAATCAACTAATCTGAACATCAACAACTAAACTAAAATGGATAATCGAAACATAAGCCTCAACAAATAGACAGGAAGTTACTCTGTCTTCCTTGCTTGCAGGAACATACACAAAACAAAGTTCCAATAGCTGCAGGAACAGACTACTAAGACTGTAACTACTTGCTGAACAAAAAGTAACTACTATGCTAAGTGGATAGAATTCTCACCAAGTGGGCCCCCTTGAATGAGTCTTCCTTAAGCTAACTCAGATGCAACAAATCAAAGTGTCATTTTATTCATTGAAAACATGATTACATCATATCAGGAACATGTCTATATTTCTTGAAACTAAAAATGCGAGTACAATATCAGAACATCCAACCTTTTGGAGAGGGATATCCGATCATTATTTATAGGAGAAAAGCTTCTAACTAATTCCTAACTAATAGGATGGTCAACTCCAACAAACTAGGAGGATGCCACTTATTGAAATAATGAAAAGAGGAAGGAAGTTATGCATGCACAAGACTTTAGTCAAACCAGTCTTTCCTTAACGAGGATCTAGCATAACAACACCTCCTAAATCTACTCAACTAACATACATGATCATTTATAAGTAAGTTACAACTTCCACACGAGCTGAAAGTTTTCCTCCATTGGAAAATTTCCCTCCATTGGTCTCTTTAATGACCATTTCCTTGACTTCTTTAGCAATCGACTAGCTGGCATGAGCTCTTTCCACCTTGCAAGCTTCATTTATATTTGCATCTTAATGTGAACTTGCATAATGACATTAGTGTGCACAAACAATTGTATATCCATAATCACCTTAAAATAGCATTCATTCAATCACATGTAAAATTAGTATGAATATATCACATAGAAAGTTAATGTCATCAAAAGTCACAAGAATAAGTTCATGCCTACGGTTCATAAATTTAGGGGAATAACATAGAGTTTCAATAACTAGATGCTAAAGTCTATAGTAACAACAACAAATATATGATAAATCCTATCGAAATTGAGCTATTATTTGGACTTATCATCTCCCCCCAACCTAATGATCTGTTGGTCCTCCAGTAGAGAGAACTTAATTTCTTTGTCTGACCAAAGCTCTGAAATCACCAACTGTTGTCTGCCCTTGATCAATCTCTGTAGTATGTGAATTTGGATCCCAATAGAACCCTTTCTTGCTTTCCAACTTGCCCCACCTTGGCCTCTCTGTATCTATATCATACTGATAGGTTTTGTGATCTGGTACTGGCCACAACATAATGGATGGCTATCAATGGAAGCCAATAGTGTTGCTTCATCCTCCCAAAATGTATGTACCTGGTGCTTCATTTGCAAGCTGCAGAATAATTTTTCAAGGAATGGGGTTCAACCTGTTTTAACTGATCTGGAAAAATATTCCATCTTTGTGATATGTATCCCAATATTTTTCCCCCTGTAGTAGCAGCTACCTACTCATATTCCTGGTATGCCTCCTCCATAGCAGGCATGATCCTCTTTTTGTATTATGGATTATAGAGAATTTTGTGCCATGTTTAGTAAATGTCAGAAGGGTTACTTGATTCAACTCTTAGAGATAAGGGAGTATGCAGCTCTCTCTCTCTATATATATTTTGAATTGTTTCCCCCAACTAATTTCATTTTGAATCCATGACATAAATTTCCTTAACTAGAGCTACCACATTGTCTACCTTTTCCTTTAATGCAGTGACCTCTGCATTCTTCTCCTTAATTTTTGCATTTTTCCTTATTGACTTCTTCCTGTAGCTTGATTCTTTCTTCATTCCATTTGTCCTCTTTCTTCTACATTTCATTCCATAAGTCTAGGGCTACCAATCCCATGAAAAAGTAGGAGGTTTATGCTTTCCTACTAGGATTTTTCCTTGCACCAGTTCTTGATGTTCATCCTGCTCTTCTAGGACTAATTCTTGATGTTCTATTTGCTTTGTTTGCACTGATTATTGTTGTTCCACTTGCTCTGGTTGCAGTGGTTCTTGTTGTTCAACCTGCTCTGCAATTATAGCAAGTTCTACCAATCTCATGTTTGCTTGTTCCTCAAAAACATTTTCCACTTATATATTTACTTGCCCCTTAGGAGCTTCTGCTTCATTCCTAGGTGTCCTTCTAAGTCTAGGGCTCCTTTTTGGAGGCACATCAGTAGCTGACTCGGTTAGTTTTGATTTCTTTGGAGGGATTTTATTTTTATCCGTGGCTACAGGATGACCAATGTCTTCAGTTTTCCACTTCCTAGGGCTAGGTTTTACTTTTTCTTGTTTTTGCTTCTTAGCCTTTCCTCTGCTAGTTTCTGCTTCTCTCATTTGTGCTTCCTCTTTTTGAATGGCAGCCCTAGTGCAAACTAGGGTTTTAGGGAGAATATTGACATTAGGGTTCGAGGATGAACTATCTTCATCTAAATGCTTTGATTCAGAGGAACCAATTTCCACTACAGGTTCTGCTACAAGAGGGTTTGTGCTAGGGTTTACCCCATAAGTTGAAGCTCTAGGAGTGATTTTAATAACCCCCTCTTCCCCACTAACCCTATGAGGTAGGGGTTGACCTCTAGGACCCACATTTTCTAATCTGAATTCATCAATGTTCAAAAATTATTCCCATGACATATTGGACACTTTTTGCAAAGATTTTTCTACCAACAATTTAATTAAACAGTGATGGGAAACAAAATTTTCTCTACCTTTCTATGTTTTGGTAGCCATGAATTCAAGAAGGTTGTACAAAACATTTGGCACATTCATCCTTCTACCATGTCTCATGTGGTTTAGAAGCTTGAAATGTACAGAATGGAGACATGATTGGTGACCCTCACATGTAATGTACTTGATGATGTAGAGAACAACTTGTTTCCATTGTTCAGGAAAAGAAGTTCTCCTTGTTCCTTGTTTGTCTACAACAAGTGGAGGATCACTAGGCTTAGTGAATTCTGCCCTAGTTGACCTAGCATCCTTAGAAAAATGGTAGGGTTCTCCTTCAATAGGAAAACTTGTTACCTCAGCAATCCTCTCTTTAGTGGCTATAACTTCTAGTCCTCTCACCATCGCCTTACCATCAAAGAGTGTTTGTGCAAATTCCAGAGCAATGTCATCATTAAAACTATCTAGTTTCATAAAGTAGTCTAACCATCCATAATTTCTAAATTCAACCATAGAGAGTTCATCCTGTAGTATAATGTAATGAACTATAGGTTCATTTCTGATCAACTGACCTCCCATTGCTTCTACTCACAATCTGGCAAACACCTCTACAAAATCTTCTTTCCTGCAATCCTTCTTTTGAAAACCCAATTTCTTTCTTCTTCCTGCAACTCTTTTCCACTGCTAATGCCAATGTCGTATGACTCTTCAATTTACCTTTTTGGTGGCATTATGACTATGACTAATGAAATAAGGAAGACATAAAAGAAGGGTCATCATCAAAGAAAATGGTGGCTGCTAGTGTTATATCATATATGCAAGACATCATTTCAACCATATCACTTCAAATTTTAAATTTGTTTCCATGTTGGCGCATGAATGACATGTGGAAATGTGGGTTCACACTCCCCCCCCCCCAAACTAAATTAAAGCATGTGTCCGCACAGGCTGGGATGAAGTTATGATGTGACAAGGCAGAGTACTAATATGTGCTATGTGAATTATCAATATTAATGTACAGTAATTAAACAAATGCATTTAAGATAATTAAGATACATCAAGTTGTTATGCACGTACCTAAAAATTTGGATTATCCTTTGCAGAGAATGTGGAAGGAAGTACAGGTTACCAAAAAGTATAGTTGAGCTTATTAAGTGAAGTGATGATGGAATGATGGTGAAGTGGTGGTGGAGTGATGGAAGATAGAGAAAGGATGGAGATGAATGAGCGGGTATGTTTATTGATGGAGAAGCTAATTCCCACAAAAAGTGGAAATCTTTTTAATGATTGCACACATACCTTTGACTAGTTAGAGGATGGACACTAGGTTTGCTTCCTTCAGCTGCAGGAATTTTGGAGTTCTGGTACTCAGTAAATTGCTGCATGAATTCTTGTTTGGAGGCCGATTTATGATATAACCTGAGACAATGACCATTGACTAGGAGCTTGAACCTGACAAGATCAATTGTTGTGAGTTGAACAACACCATTGGAGAAGACCTCAAAAACCTCATATGGTCCCAACCACCTGGTTTGTAGTTTACCTATGTTGTCCTTATATTTGTAATCATAAAGAAGTGCCCAGTCACCTAGATGGAACTTCTTTTCCTTGATGTATTTGTCATGACATCTGACTCTTTGGTTCTACACCATCTCAGGATGATGGAGAGCTGATTTTCTTATCTCATCTAAGGAATTTAATTGTATAATCATGTACTTATGTGCCTCAGATATGTCCATCCCAAGGTCTAGTGTTGTTCTAAGAGTTTTATGTTCAAACTCTATAGGCATCATGGTTGTTTTTCCATACAATAATTCAAAAGGAGTAAAACTAGTAGTTGTTTTCCAAGTGGTTCTATAGGCCCAGATAGCTTCTGGAAACCTATTTTCCCAATCTTTTCTATGGATTGCTATTGTTTTGGTAAGAATGGATTCTATTTCCCTATTTTCTACCTTAGAATGGCCATTGGATTGAGGGCGATAGGGTGTATATTTCCTATTCCTTACATTATATTCATTGACCAATGTTGTGACAAGAGTTGATATAAACTGAGCGCCTTGGTTTGTGACTATCTCTCTAGGAACTCCATAGCGTGTGAAGATTTCTTCATAGAGGAATTCTACAACTTTATTGTCTCTGGCATGTTTCATGGCTTTGACCTCAACCCACTTAGTCACATAGTCAATGCAAACCAAGATGTAATATTTTCCATTTGATGGTGGATCAATTGGTCCTATAAAATCAAGTCCCCATTTATCAAATGGTGTGATAACTACTTGAGGGTATAGAAGCATCTCATCTAATTTAGTTGGTTGTCCCATCCTCTGACATCTATCACACTTCCTAGTGCACTTTCCTGCATCCTTATGGAGTGTGGGCCAGTAATACCCTGTATTGAGAATCTTCATGACCGTTCTCTTAGCTGTAAAGTGCCCTCCAAAGGGTTCATTATGACATGCATGCAGTATATCATAGGTTTCATCCTCTCTTACACATCTTCTCATCATATGATTTGGTCCAATATAGAATAAACAACCTGCAATCCATGAGTATGGAAAAGTTTTCTCAATAAGAACCCTTCTCTCTTTTGGAGAGAAATGAGGGGGAACTCTCCCTGTAACTAGATAATTGGCTATATCTGCATACCAAGATGTGTGCACACTGATGGAGAACATATTTTCATCAGGAAAAGAGTCATCAATGACTTGAATGTCCTTAGATGTATTCAATCTGGAGAGAAAATTTTCTACCACATTTTCCTTACCCGGTTTGTCTACAATAGTGATATCAAATTTATGCATTAACAACAACCACTTGGCTAACCTTCCTGAAATCAATGGCTTATTTATAAGGTATCTTATGGTTGCATGGTTTGTATGGAAAAAGATCTGATATCTTGTGATATAGTGCTTGAATTTTTTGAGAGCATAAATAAATTCCAACATCTCCTTCTCTATCACTTTGTAGTTAAACTCAACTCCTTCTAGGTTCTTGCTGACAAAGTAGATTGCATTCTCTTTTGCTCCCTCTTTTTTTCCCAAGACAACCCCTATAGCATAATCAGATGCATTTGTGTGAATATGGAAAGGGAGTTCCCAATTAGGACCCTTAAGTATAGGAGCATGGGTTAGTGATGTTTTAAGTCAGATAATTCTTTATCACACTCCTCTTTCCACTGGAATTTAGCATCCTTAGAAGATTATAAAGTGGTGCTGCCATTTTACTGAAATTCTTTATGAAACGCCTATAGTATCCTGCATGTCCCAGGAAACTTCTAACATATTTTTGCTTGACAGGAATAGGAAGATTGGTAATTACCTCAATCTTGGCTGGGTCCACTTGAATTTCCTTTCTGAGAAATATAATGGCCAAGGACTACTCCTTGCATCATCATAAAGCATTTTTTACTGTTCAAGGACAAATTATGGTCCTCACATCTCTGCAAAACCTTTCTTAGGTTTTCTAATGCTTCTGAAAAATCAACACCATAAGTAGTAAAATCATCCATGTAGATCTCCATGCAATCATGTGAAATATCTGAGAATATGCTAATATCTACTCTTTGAAAGGTTGTAGGTGCATTACATAAACCAAATGGAAGTACTAAATAGGCATAAGTTCCCCAAGGATAGGTAAAGTTGTATTTTCTTGATCTTCATGTGCAATCTGTATTTGATTATAACCACTGAATCCATCTAGGAAAGAAAAATATTGCTTCCCTGCAAGTGAATCCAATACTTGGTCTATGAAGGGAAGGGGAAAGTGATCTTTTTTGGTGGAAGAGTTTAGTTCTCTATATTCAACACAAAATCTCCATTTACCTCCCTTTTTAGGCACAATTACCAAAGGGGACACCCATTGGCTATCTGAGATAGGGTAGATAAATCCCATATCTAATAACTTTTGTAGTTCCCCTTTCACAATCTCCCTCAATGCAGGGTTGATTCTTCTTTGTGGTTGCCTGACTGGTGTGCAGTCATCTCTAATGTAGATCCTATGAGTACAAATTTTTGGATCCAATCCTTTCATGTCATGATAATCCCATGCAAATGCATGTTGATGCAACTTCAAGAGGTTTGTCAGGGACAACTGCTGCTCTTGAATCAACTTGTCAATATTCAAATGTTTCCCCTCTAAAACTTGTACTTGTGTGGTCAACTCAATCATGGTTGTTTCATTAATGCTTGGTATCTTTAATTCATGTGGTAACAATGTATGAAGCATATATGTTACTGTAGGAACCCAGATGCAGGAGAAGCAGGCAGAAGTGTCTGCAATGGACATGCAGAACTAGATGATTCTTCATACACTTCACAATGGTTCTGAATTATATGGGATAATATTTCATCTTCTTCCTGGAGCTGCAGAAAAGGAATTTTACCTATCATCATGAGTTGTGCCACTGAATTGACCTCCTCGACCTCTTCTCCAACATGTGGCCATATGGGTTCGTCCATATCATGGGATGGTTGAGCAGGAGGGTAGAGGACAAGATTTTTAGTGCTTCTCCCATAAAAAATAGTCATGTCCCCTGACCGACATCCAATGTAAGCATCTGCTATAGTTAATCACAACCTACCCAAAATAATGGGATACCCTCCTAATGTAGCTATAGGGGACATGATCATGAAATCTGCTGGATATTCCCAAGAGTCTAGAGTAACAACAAGTTCTTCCACTATACCATCTGGTTTGATAGTGGAACTGTCAGCAAGCTGCAAGATAGTAGGAGTAGGTCTCATATTTGCAACATTCAGTTGTTGTAGGATATCCTTAGCCATCACATTAATAGTTGCTCCCAAGTCTATTGACTACAACAAATCCCTGTGATTAGCTCCCTTTTTTGCTTCCACCCACTATTTTAATGTATTTTTCTCCATTTTTTGGGAAAAGTTAGAGCTATTTTTCGGGATGGCGCTATTTTTGGCATTTTTTGCCCCAACAAGAACAAGCAGGCTCTAATTCATGCACCAATTACCATCAGAATCAATTCCAATAGTAACACCTAGTGTTGCACCCATATTAATGCCTAGATTAACACCAAGATTAGTGCCAAAAATGACGCCTACGATAACACCTAGATTAGCACCTGAATTAGCAACCAAATTAGCGTCTATGTTAGCACCCATATTAGCACCTGATGTAACGCCTATTTTAGCACCTGCGTTACAACCTATTTCAGTGCCTAATTTAGCGCCTAATTGTTCTGATCTAGTAGGGATTAAGGGTGTTAGAACAAAAAATCCTTCCCCAATATTCACTAGCCTTCAAATTGCTTGACTACATTTCACTTGCATCAAAAGATCTACTTCCTTTGATTTTTCATTGTATTTAACATGAAATGCAACAATTTGTGTGACAAGATCCATACTATCACCAACATTCCCTTTGTATATACCCATTTATTCCTCTAGATAATCATAAACAAATCAAATTTCACCTTTACCGTAGTACTTTGTGTAGATTAAGGGTTGAGGGTTGAGAATTGAGGGTTAAGGGAAATTTAATGTATAGGGTAGAGGGTGTAAGGGTTTAGGGTTTAAGGGTTGAGGGTTGAGGTTGATTTAAGGTTGAGGGTATATGGGTTGAGGGATTAGGGTTTAAGGGTACTTGAGGGTTGAGGGTAGAGGGTACTTGATGGTTTAAGGGTTTAAGGGTTGAGGGATTAAGCTTGAGGGATTACTAGGGTCAACAAGGGTAGAGGGTTTAATGGTTTAGGGTATTGGGTTGAGGGATTAGGGTAGAGAGGGAGGGATGGATTAAGGGTTGAGGGTTGAGAATTGAGGGTTGATGGCGGTTTAATGTATACTAGGGTAGAGGGTAGAGTTGGTAGAGGGTGTAAGGGTTGAGGGTTGAGGATAGAGGGTTGAGGGTATATGGTTGAAGGATTAGGGTTGATTGTCCAATGTATAGGGTAGAGGGTATAGGGGTTGAGGGTAGAGGCCGGTAGAGGGTAGAGGCCAGTTGAGGGTTAATTGAGGGTTGAGGGATTAAGGGTTGAGGTTTGAGGGATTAGGGTAGAGATTTTAGTAATTGGGTTTAGGGTTTTGGGTTGAGGGATTATGGTTGAGGGTAGAGGGTAGAAGGTTTAAGGCTGGTTTAGGATTTAAGGGTTTAGGGTTGATGGACGTTAAGGGTTGAGGCCGGAAGAGGGTTTAGGGTATAACTAGGACATTTGAGGGTATAATATGGTTGAAGGTCGATTAGGGTTGAAGTTCCAATGTAGAGGGTATGTAGAGAGTATAGGGGTTGAGGGTTGAAGGTTTAAGGGTTGAGGTTCCAATGTAGAGGGTATGCAGAGGGTATAGGGGTTGAGGGTTGAAGGTTTAAGGGTTGAGGGTTGAGGGATTATCTAGGGTTGAGGGTTGAGAATTGAGGGTTGAGGGTTTAATGTGTAAAGTAGATTAGAGGGTATATGCAGGTTGAGGGATTAGGGTTGAGGGTCCAAAGTATAGGGTATATAGAGGGTATAGGGGTTGAGGCTAGATTAGGGTTTAACTAGGGTTGATGGTTGAGGATAGAGGGTAGATGGTAGAGGGTTAATTAAGGGTTGAGGGATAAAGGGTTTAGGGTTGATGGATTAGGGTTGAAGAATTAGGGTCAAGGGTAGAGGGTATAATATGGTTCAAGGATTAGGGTTAATTAGGGTCCAATGTATATATAGGGTAGAGGGTAGAGGGACGTAGAGGGTGTAAGGGTACTTTAGGGTTTAAGGGTTGAGGGTATAATATGGTTCAAGGAATATTAGGGTTACGTTGAGGGTCCATTAATGTATAGGGTAGAGGGTATAGGGGTTGAGGGATTAGGGTCGAGGGTATAAGAGGGTATTGGGTTGAGGGTAGAGGGACATAGAGGGTTTAACATTGGTTTAGGGTTTAGGGTATAAGAGGGTAGAAGGTTTAAGGCTGGTTTAGGGTACTTAAGGGTTTAGGGTTGAGGGATGTTATTAAGGGTTGAGGGTAGAGGGTTTAGGGTATAGCTAGGATGTTTGAGGGTAGAATATGGCTGAAGGTCGATTAGGGTTGAGGTTCCAATGTAGAGGGTAGAGGGTAGAGGGGTTAAGGGTTTAGGGTTTAAGGGTTGAGGGTTGAGGGATTAAGGGTTGAGGGTTGAGAATTGAGGCTTGAGGGTTTAATGTATATGATAGATCAGAGGGTAGAGGGTAGAGGGTTTAAGGCTTGAGGCTTGAGAGTTTAAGCTGGTTGAGGGTAGAGGGTTGAGGGTAAATATGGTTGAGGGATTAGGGTTGAGGGTCTAATATTGTATAGGCCAGTAGAGGGTATAGGGGTTGAGGGTTTAGGGTTGAGAGTCCAATGTATAGGGTATAGGGGTTATGAGGGATTAGGGTTTAATAATGTATTTTTCTCCAATTTTTTGATAAAGTTGGCGCTATATATTTTACGCTAAAGGCGTATTGAGGGTAGAGGGTAGAGGGTTAACGAGGGTTAATTAAGGGTTTAATAATGTATTTTTCTCTAATTTTTTGAAAAACTTGGTGCTATTTATCGAGATGGCGCTATATATTTTATGCCAAAGGCGTATCCTATTTGAAGAAGACAAACCTGGTCCAACCAATCGATGGCTGATATCAAATTGCCGACCCTTGAAACTGTTTGGTCCATTGATACCCTTTTCTTGATTTTATCACATTATAATAATACTTTACCTGCAAAAGTCTACTTCACGTTGCATAATATCTTATATGGATTGCATATAATTTATTTCTGCCCCGTGTTGCATAATATCTGCTACCATTTGTGGTTAAAGTATTTTTATTCTACTTTTTTACAGGCATGTAAATATTATTTGTTTTGCGAGCCCTAAATTACCAAGTGCTAGAAAAAATTACTTTTTATTCTACTAAATTGACTATTCTATCGTTTTACTCCTTGCTTGGTAATTTACAAACCACTTGGTTAGAAAAATACTCTATGCACATACATATTGCTTTTTTTAAGTATTTAATTATAAGGATTCTACTATTTTTTTGGTATTTAATTATAAGGATTTGTCTTCTTTTTATTTTCTTTCCCATTTTAAAATTTTGAACAGGTAAACTAAACATTTAGTAATTATAATTTTTTTTAGATAATATTAGTTGAGTTTTTTTAAAATTTTAAAACTATTTAAATAATGAGAATGCATTATAATGTACATTCTTTTTGCATATACATATTTTTTTTGTTTAGTATTTAATTAGTTATAAGGATTTGTATTATTTTTATTTTCTTTTCCATTTTAAACTTTAGAATTAGTAAGTATAATTTTTATTTATATTTTTTTTGATATGTAAGGCTATATTTAAACAAAAAGCAATAGATATTAAACAATATTTATTTATTAAAAAAAAATGCAACTCAAAAATTATTAAAAAAGTCCACAGTGATAGTCTTATCTTTATCAAAAACAAAAGAATAATATATATTTATTTAAAAAAAAAACATGAAATATTTATTTAAAAAAATACACCATCACATGATATATATATATATACTAGTTATATATTAGATTTAATAAAAAGCGTACAAGCCATCCCAAAAAACCATCCCATGCATTCGACCAGAACATAAATGAGATAAAATTTTGATTTCAACAGAGCATTGACCAAACCCAAAAAACTCTAGACATTTACTATCACCACCCAACTAACACATTCAACAGACAAAATGGGAACCCACCCAACCACAAATTACAGAAACCATTTAATTTTGTGAAGGAATCAAAGTCCTCTACCCACTTGTCATCATCACCAGCTTCCATTAAACCGAGAAAATTCTTGAGGTACTCCACAACCACCATCGTGATCATCTTGTGTTGCATTAGAGTCATCCCACTCAAATCTAGAAGAAAAGGATATAATTTCACGGCTTCGTCATCCGTCTTTGACAAAAGGTGCTCCAGGTCTGAAGGCTGTGGAATTCCAGTGCCAATTAATGTCGACTTTAACACCACCTTCAAGCCCCCTAACATGTCCATGAACAAGCAAACCATCAGCTCCTTCGCTGCCCCCTTTGGGACTTGATTATCAAGCAAGGAGGCCAAAAAATGGAAGAGATATGTGTGTTATCTCAACCGTACTCATTCCTCTCAAGATGTCCCCTACCCAAAACCATTTTAGCTGCAACCACAGTGAGGGAATCGTTATTGATCAAAATTATTTTCAGCCTGAAGGCTGCTGTCCACTCCGTCACAATCAAAGAAACTGGGGTGTTCGCACCAAACCAAACCAACCCCTCCACCGAGACTGGAATAACAACCTTTGATCACCCAACCATTGATTGCTCTGCCATTGGAGACCACTGACGAATCCAGAAACCTTGCAAATGAAACCAACCAACCTAACCATAAACAAAACCACAAGCCAAAATGAATTTTAAGATGCTTCACATACGCCACCTGCTCGTTTAAATAAAGACCACAAGCTCCAAGCCTATTCACCGCCACATGAACGAATCATCCTTTCTTGGTTTATCAAGTTGTCCTTCTGTCATCATTTTTGTCCTATAACTACGGCTCGAAGAACGAGGCAATTATGAGAATTGCATTTCCTGTAATTGGGAATTATAATGTACATTATTTATTTAGTACAATCATCATCGCCGTATCAGCGAGACTATGATCCTTCTTCCACTGATATCCACCTTCTCCACCGATGAACAACTTTCCTTCGGTCTATCGGCGAGATGCCATAATATATTAGTCTGATACACATTAATTCCCTTGATATATTTTAATTCTTGATAATCTATGATTATATCGGGCCATCGGGGGAAAGCAAACATTCGTTCCACCCATGTTCATGAGTTACAACGATGTGCTTACTTTTGTTGACTCTATCGATCTATCAAGGAGAATTCCTTAGGAATCAACCCAATAGGGTATTGTTACACCAATACTAGGTTATGAACTCTTTCATCGGGCCATCAACAAGGCTATGATGGGGGCTCTGCCGATGAGGCATTGTTAGGCCGATAGTGCTAATTTTTATTTAGGAATGAGGAAAGATTATGGAGTCTCAAACTCATTTATGGGTGTGTCAATTTGGCAATGTGGGCTACAAAATGGATCTTGTCACACAAATTTCAACAATTTGTGTTGATCATAAAATTAAAATGTGATGAATTTATGTGAAATGCGGAGGATAGGTGGGTGGAGGCTATTGAAAAATGTGAGATTTTTCAGTTCTAACAGGATTAACTAGGATTGAGGGTTGGTGGATTAGGGTAGATAGTTTACTTGGGTTTAAGGGTTTAAGGGTTGAGGGATTACCAGGGTCGACTAGGGTAGAGGGTATTGGGACATTGAGGGTAGAGGGATGTAGAGGGTTTAACGATTTAGGGTTTAGGGTATTGGGTTGAGGGTATAGGGTTGAGGGATTAGGGTTGAGGGATTAGGGTAGAGAGGGAGGGATGGATTAAGGGTTGAGGGTTGAGAATTGAGGGTTAAGGGTGGTTTAATGTATAGTGTAAAGGGTTGAGGGACGTATATGGTTCAAGGATTAGGGTGGAGGGTCCAATGTATAGGGTAGAGGGTATAGGGGTTAATGAAGGATTAGGGTTTAAGGGTACTTGAGGGTAGAGGGTAGAGGGTAGAGGGTAGAGGGTACTTGAGGGTTTGAGGTTTGAGGGATTAGGGTAGAGAGTTTACTTGGGTTTAAGGGTTTAGGGTTTGAGGGATTACTAGGGTTGACTAGGGTAGAGGGTATTGGGACGTTGAGGGTAGAGGGACGTAGTGGATTTAACGGTTTAGATTTTAGGGTATTGGGTTGAGGGATTAGGGTAGAGAGGGAGGGATGGATTAAGGGTTGAAGGTTGAGGGTAGAGGGTATAGGGGTTTACTAGGGTTTAGGGTTTAAGGGTTGAGGGTTGAGGGATTAAAGGTTGAGGGTTGAGAATTGAGGGTTAAGGGTTTAATGTATAGGGTTGAGAATTTAGGGTTTAGGGTATTGGGTTGAGGGTATAGGCTAGTTGATGGATTAGGGTTGAGGGTAGAGGGTAGAAGGTTTAATGCTAGTTTAGGGTTTAAGGGTTTAGGGTTGAGGGACATTAAGGGTTGAGGGTAGAGGGTTTAGTGTATAGCTAGGATGTTTGAGGGTATATGGTTGAAGGTCGATTAGGGTTGAGGTTCCAATGTAGAGAGTAGAGGGTATAAGGGTTTTCTAGGGTTTAGGGTTTAAGGGTTGAGGGTTTAAGGTTGAGGGTAGAGGGTTGAGGCTGGTATATGGTTGAGGGATTAGGGTTGAGGGTATAATCATGTATAGGGTAGAGGGTGTAGCTATAGGGGTTGAGGATATGTATATGGTACGTATGTTGAGGTATTAGGGTTGAGGGTCCAATATTGTATAGGGTAGAGGGTATAGGGGTTGAGGGTATGTCTATGGTACGTACGTTGAGGGATTAGGGTTGAGGGTCCAATATTGTATAGGGTAGAGGGTATAGGTGTAACGCCCCGCCGTGCAAACCCCAAAGGACAATTAAACCATAATTACTGCACAATTTTTTTTTTAAAAGTAAACATAACATACATGTAATACACACTAAGGCATAACATAAATTTCATTTAAATATATTCATTAGCACATACATCCTTTGGGGTACACGAGGAGTCATTACGCGACTTAGATCCCCACAACGATAATAAAGAATAAAAGCCAAAGATATAATTCATAACAAAGTAAACATTAACAAATGTAATACATACATGATAAACATTGATAAGAAACCATCTATATATACAACATATGCATGATTAACTTAACAAATTAAATAACAACTACCATAGCCCATATCCACGCAAGAATTATCGCTACATTACAATACAATGTTCAAGATGTACAATGATACAAAAGTGTTTCCAATCATAAATGGAAACCATACATAAGATAACATAATACAAATGAATACACAGTATCATAACTGGCTCCAAGATGGTTACAATTCTAAAGTCACTGCAACAACATCAATCCGCACCTCTCGATCCTCGACTGGGGACCCAATGGGGTGCTTAGCACGTTCCACCCGACCATGTGAGTCCGAAGACCCACCCCCCGTGCTAAGGAGCTGACAAGAAGAGTCCTCAACCAAGAACATCCAAACGAGAAACCACAAGACTCAACAACATACAAAAGTATCATAAAACTCAAGGATTAACATACTAACTTAAAATCATAAATCCCATCACATAAATTAAAGTAATGACCAGTAAACAAGTAATCAAAGGATGATCACAAAACGCTTCCAAGTCAAACTGAAATTAATAAACATAATACAATTCTAAATTGCAATTACACAATACAATAACATCATATCACAATACCAAAAGAGTACAAATCATCAATATCAATGAGATCATCCAAAACCACAAAGTACACCAAAGATGTGTTAAGACAATAATCATAAATCGCTTTAAGTCAATATAAACAACCAACTTAACCAATCTCCCATAACATACTTCCAGAGGAACACAATAAAGTAAACACATGGGCAACTAGGGGAGAGTGTCATCGCATAGTCCTACATGGGATGTCCTGTGCTCTTCCTCCCAACTGGAGGCGCCGGTCACATCTATGGCTGTCCTGTGCTCTTCCTCCCAATTGGAGGCACCGGTCCATAGGGTGAATCATGCGGAGCCGTAGACCTCTCGTGAGGACGAGGTCACGACCTTGCCAACCACGACCTTCTCAGCCTTCCATTAGTCTGCGGAAACACTAATGAAGACAAGGCATCCATTTTTAAAATCTTGCAATGATATTACTACCCAACCCACCTAAGTTAATTATTAGGTTTTCACTTATTTACTAACTCACTCGTGGGTTATCCTGAGCTCTTCCCCTTAAACGGGGCGCCGGCCCCCACGAGGAGCCACTCTCCCTAGAGACCCACCAAAAACATAAAAATCAAGGGTTGTACCATCATAATTTGAACAAAGAATCACAACATAAAAGCATGCGAGGCATTATCCATCTCGCTATAAATACATAATCAAGTTTCAACAATTCCCGTACAACCCTTTCCAAAATCATGAAATCAAAACACTTGCCACATCAAGGGCACATAAAGAGAGAAAAAATCAACTGACAATCATCTCAAGCCTCTGGAAGTATCTCAAAAAGAATAAAAACCCACAAACAAGGGTAACACAAGTTTTCCCCCAATAATTCCAACACAAGGATAAAATTTCCCTCAAATAAGAGATTAACTCCAAAAGCCAAAGAAAGTTTCATCAAACCCCATCCATAAATCAATCAACTCTAACACACAAATACAATCCATATAACAACAATGGTGTTACCTCATAAGGAATCATAGAAGAAAATTAACCTTTAAATCAACAAGAATCACTCAACATCCAAAAACCACCAATTAGGCATTCCACGGGAGACCTCAATTTTCTCCTCACAAGAATCCCTTAGAGTGGTACGAGAATTACATTCATAAAAACAGCAACACAACTTAACTTAAAGAAGATCACCAACTCAAATTAACTCAAGAAAAGTCACAAAGAAAGAGTATGCCAAAACACTCATAAAACGACATCAATCCAAAGGAATGAAAAATACTTCCAAATCCAAGCATTTCCAAAGAGGATACCACAAATAGGATACACCAAATTACCCCTAAAAGATCAATGACCAATCAAAAACAATTTATCCATTTGTCCAAAAATAATTAATTTTAAAAATAAACAAGGGAACTCTAAAATCAATATCGTAATTATCTCAAGGCATATTTCACAAAAGATTATTTCCCTCAAACAATAATATTTGAGACAATCTTAATACACTAATCTTACCATTCCACTCTAAAGGTTATAAAATAACAATATTCACCTACAAATTAACAAAGAATAAACCATACTGATTGTGGTAATAATAATATCCTAAACTTCTTATTCTTCATAGACAAATATGCTAATCATAACCTTCATTCAATTTTCAGTGTCAAGGAAACTTAACTTTGTTTATCTTTATTAGAGTAACCATTTAAAATCAACACCGTCATTTAATTAGATTCTATAAGTACTCAAAATACCACTCACTCCATTTAATTCTTTTCTACTTTTAATTTCCAATTTATAAATCTACTTATTTAATTCCTTTGTCTTCGTTCTCCAAAATAAGTTCTATATATGATGTATCTATGTAAATATATATAACTAAAACCTTTTTGATAAAGTTAAATTTTTTTAAAAAATATTAACTTATTTGATTTCACTAATCAACTAATTCCCTTTTAATGAAATTAATACATATTTAAGATAATAAAAGGAGGAGAGATATTATCAAATAATGAAAACCTATAAACTATCAAACTATAAGGCTACACAACCATTAGATAAGCATGGTAAAAATCAACATATATTGCTTAACACAGACAAACGAAATCATTTATCTAAGAAAATATTTTAGTCATCTAATTACTATTATCATAACACCTAAGATGCATATGTATGTTATTAACAAATTATAGCTTCTTAATCTTTACATCAAATCATACAAAGGCAGTATATATATAATTATGTACTTTATTTATTTATATATATATATATATCCGATCTTCAAAAGCCCAAATAACTGTTCATCAAATAAGAGAGTTATCTCCTTAACTAAAGGACCAACCAGGTTGAAGGTAAGCATGAGATGCAAATTAAGCCTAACACAAAAAGGAACTCAGTTACAAGGTAAAATTTGATACTTTCAGTAAGAGTAAAGGGTGGGAAATTGCAAGATAAGCACAAATGAATTTAGCAAGGAAGCTCTTCAAATTTATTGCATTAATGAGCACATTGAAACCAATTCTAATACTATAACTTTGCTAATGTTCAAGGTGCATGCATGTGCGCAAGTGAAGAGATTGAGTACAGAACAAACTTCACACACTGGAAATCCTTATTGCATTACATATATAGTTGATCATTATGAGTGCATGGATTCGGATATCTAGCAAGAGAGATTACATAAGCTTTTAAACTTCCTATTATGATCAGGTACGCAGCTGAGACGGATTGCCAACGGTATCAGGGAGATTATATAAATTTAGATTACCAGACTATGCGAAGGAGCTCATCCAAACATTGTATCCAATAACATCAATTTCGCTCAACTTTGACTGAACAGAGGTAATTGGCAAAGGCTTGAAACATTGCGCAGACCAAGAGAATTAAATAATCTGCTCATTGGTCCTCAATTCTTCACTTGAACAATCTGCTCATTGACGGCATCAGAGAAGACACACGAACCAAGCTTCCTCCAAGTTTGAGATGGTTACGGTTGCAAAAAAACGTGAGAAGACACTTTTCTTCAGTCTTATGGATAACATTCAGGATTTTGATAACAAAATCAGAGAGTTTAATTAAATCTATACACCCTACCATGTTCAAGTGCTGCGGCTGTGTCAGGTTGCCAAGTATATCAGAAAGTGAATATTGGAAATTGGAAATATCGCCATCTACTTGCATTATTGACATTATTTCAAGTGTTGCAACTGTGATAGATTGACAGGAGCATCAAGAAGATTATTTAAACCTTTAAACTTCCTATTATGTCCCAGTGCGCGGATGAGACTGGTTGACACAGAAAACACAGAGAGATTATTTAAAACTCTACAACATTATATTTTCAAGTACAACAGATGTGGCAGGTTGCCCCCGAAACTGGGAGACTATTTTTACCTCCTCTGTTTTATATGTTTGAGCGTTTCTACTGAGACAGGTTGCTAAAGGAATAACAGTTTTGAAGTTTATATTCATTCTATTGCTATCTGATATATGAAGGTATCTAATTTGTGATTTGTGTATATTTTATCCGATCTCTTCTCAATATCATAATCCTGGTTAGTGTCTCCCTGCCTACGCCTAGAATTGAGAATTAAGAAATATGCAACAAAATAAGGAAGTATGTATACCAAGGGGCGCATCTAATTGATGAGAGATGAAGCTACGAATTATAATGATTGCAGTTTATGCCAGAATAATGCATGAAACAGTTTCTCAAAGAATGTCTATTAGTTACAATATAAAGAGGCTATGAGTTTCTATATTATCTAGCCAAATTCCTCCTGCTTTATCAAACACATGGCCAAAGAATCCGACTGTACATAACCTGTTTGTCGAATAATCTGTTATGCATGGGAATCTATTTAATATTTGAATGCAGATTAATGGAGAAAGATGAACATTGTTGTGAGATCCAAGTGTTCCTTCTGCCGATAGGCTTTGTCAAGGATTTCATATTAAATCTACGCCCGAAATAGTGTATGACTTACAAGGTGGCGAACGAAGAACAAGTAAAACTCTAACGTTTGAGATCAGAAAGAGTAAAGATGCATCATTCACTCAATTTGCATTTTCCCAATCCTAAATCCGTGTATAATTATTTAACCACATTTACTTACACAAATACTAGCAACACAAAGAAAATATAAACAGGTGATGGGTGTACTTATCTGATAAAGTGCATTCAAAACAGCCTCCTGTATCAAAGGTTTGTGCAGTCCCTCCTATGCTCCCTGCAGCACCCATCTTTTAACATTCCCCCCTCCCTTTTGAGTTGTCTCATCCATTCTCATTTATGAGTTTCAATGATTGAAATCTTTGCCTGGAAGGTGGTGAGACAGAGGAAGATAAAACATATACCATCTTTGCAGCTTTTCTTGCCCTTTCCTCTTCCCAAACATCTTATCACGATTTATTTAATTAATAAACTATTCACTTTCCATTTTCCAATTGCCTTCCTTTTTATTATTTTCTTTTCCAGATTATTTTGTTCATTATTATTATTAAATCAATTTATCTACTAATATCACTTGTGCTTTTAATTTGATCATTTGATCTAAATCATTTGATTTAATTTAATGGATTATTATTTTAATTTCTAATTATATTTTAAATAACCTCACAGATTCACTTATGATTTAAATTAATTATTTAAACATGACTACTAACATTTGATATTTTCCACACAATCGAATAATACAGTAATCAATGAAGCATACACAAATACTCACACAAAAGTTCAGAACAACCGACACGGAGGGGTATTACAATAGGGGTTGAGGGATTAGGGTTTGGCTAGGGTTGAGGGTTAGAGGGTAGAGGGTAGAGGGTAGAGGGTAGAGGGTTGAGGGTTGAGGGATTAGGGTAGAGAGTTTAGTAATTGGGTTTAAGGGTTTAACTAGGGTTGAGGGAGGGTCGGGTATATGGTTCAAGGATTAGGGTTTAGGGTCCAAAGTATATATAGGGTTTAAGGGTTTAGGGTTGAGGGATGTTAAGGGTTGAGGGTAGAGGGTATAGATAGGCATAATATGGTAAGGTCGATTAGGGACGTTGAGGTTCCAATGTAGAGGGTAGAGGGTAGGGGGTTGAGGGTTTAAGGGTTGAGGTTGAGGGATTAACTAGGGTTGAGGGTTGAGAATTGAGGGTTGAGGGTTTAATGTATAGGGTAGATCAGAGGGATGTAGAGGGTATAAGAGGATTTAAGGGTTGAGGCTTGAGGGTTTAAGGTTGAGGGTAGAGGGTTGAGAGTATATGCAGGTTGAGGGATTACTAGGGTTGAGGGTCCAATGTATAGGTTAGAGGGTAAAGGGGTTGAGGTTGGATTAGGGTTTAGGGTTGAGGGTTTAGGGTAGAGGGTAGAGGGTTGAGGGTTAATTAAGGGTTGAGGGATTAAGGGTTGAGGGTTGATGGATTAGGGTAGAGAGTTTAGTAATTGGGTTTAAGGGTTTAACTAGGGTTGAGGGATTAGGGTTGATGGATAAGGGTCGAGGGTAGAGGGTATAATATGGTTCAAGGATTAGGGTTTAAGGTTGAGGGTAGAGGGTTGAGGGTATATGGTTGACAGATTAGGGTTGAGGGTCCAATATTGTATAGGATGGTAGAGGGTATAGGGGTTGAGGGTACATATATGGTTGAGGGTCAAATGTATAGGGCAGAGGGTGTTGGTTGAAAAATTTGTCACTTTAGTTTATACTCTATTTACCCATAGCAGTGATAACCTGACCAATGATTGAGTCACTTGCAATGATTGTTACAAGTGATCTCTTCTTGTTTTACAAGGCAAAACTACCTTTGAATGGTTTGCAATGAATGAGAAGATGGGGTATGCTTTTAACCGAAAAGCAAAAAAGGTGAACTAACATTTACCCATAACTATGAAAGTAAATGTGATGGATTGATTCAAAATGAACTGAATGTAGACAAACGATACAAATCCCATTTATCCCACACCCACAAACGATATTCAGGGAAAGAAAGAACAAAAAATTCTTTTCAAAAGTTAATTTAATCCAAATCCAAATTTTTAGAATTAAATGCACATACAACCCATTATAATAGAATGACATTGAAGAATAACCACAAGGAAACACAGTTCATTTCCAATTAAAGAAAACATTTAAGAAATTCAAAGATTCAAAAATATCTTCTTTATTTCTCCATAGCCAAAACATGAGTACAACGACTCCATCTTCCTGTACCATGAAACTACATAAAAAGATAACCTCGTTGCTCCCCTATTCCCCCCAAAAATAGCTAAAAAAAATCCCATTTTTTTTGAAAGTTTTTTGTCTTTATATAATTTTCCAACCCAAAAATATATCTAAACATAACCATTCATAACGGTCTTTAAAGTAACTGTTCTCAAGAAAGTGACATTAAACGAAAACACTTACGTTACACCAAAATTGGGTTACCACCACTAATTACAAAAATATGTCATGTAGAGCAAGAAAGTTAAACCATTGCAGGTGGTGGAGTGTTCTCCATATCTCGTCGTATCTCCATTAGAAGGTTGTGCAGCTTGGCGCATTCCTCTTCTTCTTCCAAGACAAAGATTACCCTGTGATATTGGGCATAACTGGTCTTCTCCTTCCAGGAAAGTGTGTGCAATTGGGAAATAATATCAATTTTCTCTTCCTCGGGCTCGTTCAAGTTAGGTTGTAGGATGGGCATAGGTTCATCATCCCATATTTCATTGGTCGCAGGAAGCCCCATTTTGAATTTTCCTTTGTTGATAAGAAAACTGGACTCAGCAGTACCGCCACCTTTCTCTGTAAATAATTTTATTTAATTATGCCAGTAAGTAATGATGACCTTTAAAAGTTTATCAATATCCTAATGCTACCTTAGCGAGCTTCCATTACACTTGTCATTTAAGAGGTCTAATTAATGCACCATTGGTTGAGGAGTGTGCCTTAAGATTGAGCTCGCATTTCATAACTCCTGAAAAGACAGCCACACGATACATCGTACAATAAATTAAATGGGCTAGCAGCATCTCAAAAACCAAGGAGATTGCTTGAAAGTCGTGGGGTCGTGAAAAATCCAAACCATAGAACTGCATGTCATGGGTTCTAAGATTTCAAGAACTTATGACACACCATAAATTTAGGCAAGGATGGGGAGAAGGAAGGATCGGGTCATCGAATTATTATGCAACTTTCGAACCTCGCGACTTGGTTATGAAAACACAAGGTTGTGTGACAAAGGTTATAAAACTTGTGAGGACCGTGAATACAAATGAATTAAAGGTATGAAATGAAGACCATTCTAATTTAAGGGAGGAAAATTGTAATGTTTTAAAATTTAGAGGGTAATATTGGCTCTGATTGGGGATGAGGACTATGAAGGACGAAGCAAGGAACCCAGAACTCAATGCATGGACTAGTGCATATATCTAATGGGCAACAAAGTTAGAGAGCACTGGGGACAAAGGAGCTAGAGCAAGCCAAAAACAAGACGCAACGGGGAAAGGGAACTACACTACCAACACAACAAAAACCCCTACTATGCACATGGTCATGAAGACCCTACCTCGAATGAGTCCAGAATGATCATGCAAATCCATTGACGGGCTGAGAGAAATAGCATTCTATGCAGAATAATGTTGGATGAATGAGAAGCACGAAACACAACTAACCGTCAACTGGTGACCATATTAATTAAACTGATGAGAATGGATTCATATAAAAATATTTTGTCAGTGACCCGGTGTTCAATAATCCAACCGCCATTGTACGCCCTTCCAATTTGACAACTCATATTGACATTACCCAACATATGATTACTAGCGTTTGTCTGAATGGCACCAGGTGTGACCTCGCGATGCACTTGGCTTGACTAGCCGGGAGAAACTAGATCTTGAATTGGACAACCCACACACCATTAGATGAAAACCTCCTTTTGGTGCCACATGTATAGATGGCTACATCGTTTGAAAATATTGAACTATGACCTGCAACATACATTTCACGGTGTCCTTACATACCTTTTACTTTTCTAGCAGTAGATAGAGAATCGTTCAAATCAAAAGACCAATCATTAACCTCATGCAAAATTGGAAATGTATTAGACTGAAAATTTGCATTATAAACAACATTTCCATGTGACTGAAGATTATCCCCAACTAGAACTGATCTAACAATTTTATGATTTACTTCATCACCTATATTCATAGCCTACAAATCAGTCATAGCAATTTCTTCTGCACACAATGTTTCATCCCCATATGTATTGAGGCACCAATTTGGAATGTACACAATATGGGACACATCACATTTGTCTATTTGATTATTTTCATTTGAATTATCATGACTACTCGTAATTTCATCTTCCAACTCTTGTTTAAAAATTTTGACATTCAGATTTTCAAAATGGAAAGATTCAAGAATGGAATCATTTCTAACCTCTTCTTGCAGCCTAACTTTTGTATCATCTTGCTCCGAAAATCTAAAATTTTCATATTCAACTTGCATATAATCAGAAGGAAAGTCATCGGTAATTTCAATTTCATGTTGTGTACCTACAAGTGTTTTCTCATTACTGGTGAAAGTGAATGATTGCATTCCTGTTGTAGACAAGGAGGTTGAAACAACTTCATTTGTAGTACCTTATTCACTGTTAACATCTTAGGAGAATTGCTCACTTTCTCCGCCATTTGATGGGTTTATGGATTCATCATTATAATGAAAATAATATGCTTCAATTCTTCTATTCATATGAGGATTAATTTTTACATTGCTTGCTTTGCTTCTACAAAAATGTGTTAAATCAAAAACAAAGAGATTGGAGCATTCAACAGTAGGAGGTTGAGGAATTGGCCTTTGTAAGATAGGCTTCCTTAAAATCTCACTGCTCAAACTATTTATGGCCTAATTTTTTTTTCCATAAGCCACTTAAAATCATATCATCCTCAATTTTGACAGCCTCTTCTTGCACAATTTTAATATCATTTACTTTACACCTTTTCAAACAAAATTGAACATTTGGGTGTAAAGAAGAAATAAAGGTGCAAAGTTGCAATTGCTTACTTGGTTGAATAGATGTCGGTATCTTTTTGAGCAACCTATTGAACCTATCCACAAAGTCTAATTTTTTCACCTTCTCGCTTCTGCATATTGAAATATTGACCCAGTAGAGCAGCTTCATCAATAGGGCTCTTATACCTTCCCAATAATTTATCCTTTAATGAATCCCAATCAGTAATACACCTTTCTTCCAACTATTGAAACCAATTTGTTGTAGGTCCAATCAAAGATTCAATGAACAATCTTACAAAGACGTCTTCTTCACTTACCCCCAAAATGTCGCATGCAACTGTGAATGCTAGAATGTGATCTTCAGTGTCTTGATGGTTTTCTCCACTAAACTTTGGGAAGTTCTTTCTTGACCTTTCAGGCAATGGTGAATACACAGGTAAAGAAAGAGGACCAAAATGATTTCCCCATGGCTAGGAAGAAACCAATTCCATAATGCAAATCTAAAAATTCAATCAGCATAGGTCTTCGCTAGAACATAATTGTTTCTGAGTACATTTCATCAAACAAAGTCACCAACCTCCATCCTCGGGGAGGCACCTTTAAATTTTTGAGAAAAGAAACACCAATACTTCGATTCTTTCCCTAGCGGAGTCGCCAAAAATTTGTTGGTTGACAGATTTGTCACTTTAGTTTATACTCTATTTGCCCATAACAATGACAGCCTGACCAACAGTTGAGTCACTTGCAATGATTGTTACAAGTGCTCTTTGCTTGTTTTACAAGGTGCAACTACCTTCAAATGGTTTACAATGGATGAGAAGACAAGGTATGATTTTAACCAGAAAGCAGAAAAGGTGAACTAACATTTACCCATTACCATGAAAGTAAATGCGATGGATTGATTCAGAATGAAGTGAATGCATACAAATGATACAAATCCCATTTATGCCACACCCACGAACGATATTCAGTGAAAGAAAGAACAAAAAAGTATTTTCAAAAGCTAATTTAATCCAAATCCAATTTTTTAGAATTAAATGCACATACAACCCATTATAACAGAATGACATTGAAGAATAACCACAAGGAAACACAGTTCATTTCCAATTAAAGAAAACATTTAAGAAATTTAAAGATTCAAAAATATCTTCTTTATTTCTCCATAGCCAAAACATGGGTACAATGACTCTATCTTCCTATACCATGAAACTACATGAAAATATAACCTCGATGCTCCCCCATTCCCCCCAAAAATAGCTAAAAAAAAACTCCCTGTTTTTCAAAAGTTTTTTGTCTTTATATAATTTTCCAGCCCAAAAACGTATCTAAACATAACCGTTCATAACAGTCTTTAAAGTAACTATTCTCAAGAAAGTGACATTAAATGGAAATAGTTATGTTACACCAAAATCGGGTTACCACCACTAATTACAAAAATATTCCATGCAGAGCAAAAAAGTTAAATCGCCGCAGGTGGTGGAGCATTCTCCATATCCCGTCGTATCTCCATTAGAAGGTTGTGTAGCTCGGCGTGTTCCTCTTCTTCTTCTAGGATGAAGATTACCTTGTGATATTGGGCGTAACTGGTCTTCTTCTTCCAAGAAAGTGTGCGTAATTTGGAAATAATATCAATTTCTCTTCCTCGAGCTAGTTCAAGTCAGGTTGCAGGATGGGCATAGGTTCATCATCCCACGTTTCATTGGTTGCAGGAAGTCCCATTTCAAATTTTCCTTTGTCGATAAGAAAACCGGACTTAGCAATACCACCACCTTTCTCTGTAAACAAGTTTATTTAATTATGCCAATAGGTAATGATGACCTTTAGTCTATCAATATCATGCTGCCACCTAAGCGAGCTTCCATTACACTTTCCATTTAAGAGGTCTAATTAATGCACCATTGGTTGAGGAGAGTGCCTTAATATTGAGCTCACATTTCATAACTCTTGAAAAGATAGCCATATGATACATCATACAAGAAATTAAATGGGTTGGCGGTGTTTCGAAAACCAAGGAGATTGCTTGAAAGTCGTGGGGTCACAAAAAAGCCGAACTGTAGAACTGCATGTCGCAAGTTCTAAGATTTCAAGAACTTCTGACACACCAATCATTTAGGCAAGGATGGGGAGAAGGAAGGATCAGGTCATTGGATTATTATGCAACTTCTAAACCTCGCGACTTGGTTATGAAAACACAAGGTTGCACGAAAAAGGTTATAAAACTTGCGAGGACCATGACTACAAATGAATTAAAGGCATGAAATGAAGACCGTTCTAATTTAAGGGAGGAAAATTGATTTTTTTTTTTAAATTTAGAGGTAACAAAGGGTATAGGGGTTATAAGGGATTATGGTTTAACTAGGGTTGAGGGTTGAGGGTAGAGGGTAGAGGGTTGAGGGTTAATTAAGGGTTTAATGTATTTTTCTCCAATTTTTTGAAAAAAGTTGGTGCTATTTATCGGGATGGCGCTATATATTTTACATTGAAGGTGTATCCTATTTGAACAAGACAAACATGAAACTACCAATTGATGGTTGATATCAGATTGCCAACCCTTGAAATTTTTTGGTCCATTGATACCCTTTTCTTGATTTTGTCACATTATAATAATACTTTACCTCCAAAATTATGCCCCACACTGCATAATATCTTATACGGATTGCATATAATTTATTTTTGCGCGTGGTTAAAGTATTTTTTATTCTACTTTTTTACAGTCATGTAAATATTATTTGTTTTGTGAGCCCTAAATTACCAAGCACTAGACAAAATGACTTTTTATTCTACTAAATTGACTATTCTATCGTTTTACTCCTTGCTTGGTATAAATTTACAAACCACTTGGTTAACAAAATAATCTATGCATATACATATTGATTTTTTATAGTATTTAATTACAAGGATTGTACTATTTTTTTTGGTATTTAATTATAAGGATTTGTCTTCTTTTTATTTTCTTTCCCATTTTAAAATTTTGAATAGGTTATCGGTCATTTAAGTCATGAGTTGAGCCATTAAAATCGTTCTTTGTACCGGCCCCGAGTTCTAAGTTAGTCAGTCATCACGTATGGTTAATCGTTTAAATGCTCCCTATAGTCATGCCATAATATTTTTCAATTGACTTACATTTAAGCCATCAGGGAAAAATTTAGTGGCAAATCTTTTCCAATTGGTGAACAATTAAAATCGAGACCTCCATAAAGCCATCCCGCATAAGGCGATTCAAAGGAGTGCAGTAAGGCAATAAACAACAAGAAGATAAATCATACACCACTATACTGCTGAGAGGGTGAGCAACATATGCGGTAGAGTGGTGTACATTGCAACCGCATAGCAAGAAGTCTTGAGCAAGGCAGTAGAGCGGTAAGCATGGAAGAAAAGTGGACACAATAGTATTGCGTGAGGTAGATAATATGGCTGTGATAGAGCGCTACACACCGCAACCCCATAGTAAGAGGTCTTAAGCAAGGTGGTAGTGCGGTAAACATCAGACTAGAAGGGAAAAAAATTGCCATACCACAGTAGGTATAATAAGAGATGGCGGTAGTGTGGTAATTGTGCATCATTACAATTTACAACAATAAATTCCCTCACACATGCTTCAAAATTAATTTCAAGGATTTGAGCTTGTTGGGAAACTATTTGGAAAAGAATTGGAATTAATATTGATATGACTAAATACCGCACCCTCAAAAGCAAGTGAATTTGCCTAAGATTATGCTTAGTTGAAATGCATTGTTGTGGACGGAGCTAAGGACGCCGATAAAAGGAGCTCTATGAATGATGAGCACTTGGGTAAGTGCACAAATAACCCTCTGAAGAAGCTTGATTGGTGTAGTATTTGGTAGAGCTCTGTTATTTGAAGTCATAGTAGGAAAATTTGAAATATGCCTCCTAAAATAAAACAATTGGAAGTAAACGAAAGTAAGGCCAAAATTAAGGAAGAAGAACCTAAGGTAAAGAAGAGACCACTCTACTAGTCTATATTAGATATACTTCCAAGATCAACCAAGGAGGGAAATAAGAAATTTCTCGTAGGCACTGCACAAGGTTGTAGGGATGCTCTCATTCCCAAATCTAGGTGGGAATTATTTTTGTATTTTTACAGTAAGAGAAATGGGAAGATTCTAGTGCCAAATCCTTGGATGTTGGAAATGTAAAAGTTGAAGAATCCAACTTCATTGTCCCCAAGAATCACCTGCATGCAATCACCTATCACATGCAACAAATATCCAGAACAAAAGAGAAGATGTTTTGTAAACCCTCAAGCAAGAATGTGCAAGCAAAACCAAAATATTGATTATTGAATAATATTATGATTTACAAAAGAGATCAATCCTTATGAAGGAGATCATGTAACCCTAAAGAAAACCTAGAAAGGAAAACCCTAGTGTGCACACTTAATAATTAATAAATATAATTAATTATTAATGTGCCTAAGTTTAGCTTAAGTAAACCTAAAGTAATAAGTGACTTAATTAATTAACCAATATGATTAAATTAATTAAGTGAGATGCCTTATTACTCTAGCATCCCCCCTTAAGATGAACTTAGGGAGTAGCTAAAATACTAGGAAAAAGGTGCATGAAAGCAAAGATGGGTCCCAACAACAAGGCCTGATTAGGTACCCATGTACAAATGTAATGTAAACTAAATCAAATAGGGTAAAGGAGAAAACCACGTGGGAACAAAACTCCTCCCCAAAAATAGAATGCAAAAAAACAACTACATGATGAAAGATGGAGGACTCCATAAGACCCCCCAAGTACACCATCCATTACAAAGATACATCAATGAACCCCCCCAGAAGAGAGGAATGAAGAGACCACAGATCCCCTCTAGAATGAAGTAGCCCCAAAAGAACTGAAGAAACTGCATCTCCTGAAAGAAGTGAGAGGGAAGAGGCTGAATGAATGCAATCTATGAAGGTGAAGTAGGTGTAGCCCAAGATGTCTCCACATAAGCAGGTGTGACCTCAACAAATGAAGAATTCAAAGTAGGTGAAGACTAAATAGAAACCTCCAAAGATGAATGATCAACTATGTCCTGCTGCACTAAAACGAAAGAAACCACATTTGTAGTCACAAAAGTATCAACAACTGCAACAGGAGGAGGAACAAAAGGCTCAAGAACTAGGTCTGAAGTGAGAACACCAATGTTCAAGAAGCCAAATTTCATCTCTGAATGATGATGCACACTAGAAGTGTGATGAACAACTGTAGGAATAGAAGCACCATCAGTAGAAAAATCAGTAAAGGAATACAACTGAGATGAGTGATTCACCATCCCAGTAGCAATAACTGCTCTACTCTCCAAGTCTCTGATTATAACAGAATCAGGTGTGAACTCCACAGATCTCCCAGTGCCTCCATGAGTGATCTGATATATGGAAAGGAGGTTGTTTTTCAAGTGAGGGACACTCAAGACATCCTAAAAGGAGTTGTCCCCAAAACTAATAGACCCCTTCCCTATAACACTCATGTAAGTATTGTTTCCCATCAAAATAGGAGACATAGTGCAAGGCTCAAAGGAAGTGAACATAGACTATGAAGATGCCATATGATGAGATGCTCCTAAATCTAGAAGCCATCTCCCTGATCCAACACCTGAAGAAGCACAAAGAGCATGTCCCTTCATATCTGATGAAGTATGTAAACCAGCTATGCCCCTGTCATGCTGCTCTGAAGAAGAAGAAGAATGAGGGGAAGGAGATGATGTAGACATCCTAGAAGGAAAATCAATCTAATGCTTCTAAAGAAGATGCTTCAGCTCATCAATGTCCTTCTTGTAACAGTTATGTTTTGCATGTCCTTCCCTCTTGCAATATGCACATGGACCCTTCTCCTTTCTAGATGATTTCCCCATAGAAGAGGAGGATGAATCTGAGGACTCCTTCTACTACTCATGATATTTGGAATCCTTTTGTTTCTATTTCTTGCCTTTTCCTATAGAAGCCTTCTGATCTCTGGGCTCCTGAGATGCACTGAGTTCCTATGATGAAGAAGGTTTCACCGTGCCCATGCTAGCTAACTTATCTTTCTCTCAAGTGAGAGATGAAGCAAATTCATCAAGTGATGGCATAGTGAATCTCGTACAAAGTGCATCCCTAGTGGCATAAAAGGTAGATACAAAAATTGAATAATCTGGTCCAAGCTTAGAAAGAATTGACAATATCAATCTAAGAGACTTGAGTTTGGTGAAAAACTCCTGGATGCTGTCAAAATCCCTAGAATTTAAGCCAATAAGCTCATTCTCTAACTAAAATACTCTCATAGTATCCTGCTTCCCAAACAAAGACTCTAAAGTAGTCCAAATCTTATTGGGTGTAGTGCAAGACTCAATATGAAAAAGAAGGTTAGATGAAAGAGACATACATAAAGTACCATAAGCTTGATCACACCTATTAAACCATTTTCTCTTTTCAGTAGCACCTGTAGGTTCAATTTCTGTACCCATGGTTACCCTGTACAACCCTTTGTGCTTCAAATGAATCTCCATTTATTTTTTCCAGCCAAAATAGTTGAATGGAGTAAGGGGTGCAATATTATATGTATCCATGATAGAAAAAAACAATATATACTCTCAAATCAAAAAACAATGCTCGTTCTAAAAAAAATAGCTTGAGTGCATGCTTCCCAAGAAAATAATAGAAAAGGTAAAGGCTAAGATCAAATAAGAATATCAGATACTTGGTAAAAAATTTTGGAAAAAAATAGGTCTGAGATCTGTGTAGATCACTGAGCCAACTTTCCAACGCCTATTTGTTTTTGCAAAATGGAGTTAGGATGCAAAAGTTACGCCTCTCGGAGTGAAAACAACTTCTAGCTTTGACAGGCGAAAAAAGCATCAAAACTAAAAAATAAAAAAATCAAACCTCCACCACTAGAAAGAGCGTCAAATCAGCTTTCCAATGATATCTCGTTTTCAAAAAATGGCCTTTGTTTGCAAAAGTTATGAAGAAATGAAAAAAAGGCCTGTAAAAGGCACTTTTAACGCTAACAGGGAGCAAAATTTTGGCCCTCAGGGGCTGGGCTTCAGTCTTGCATATGACCAGGCATTGTAGGGTTGAAAGAAAATCCATCAAGGGCCTTGAAGTGCAGCTCCTGGTCACAATATGACCATGAGCTCAGTGGAGATAGCCCATGGGGGCTGAAGGCAGGGCTCCCGGTCCATAATGTGACCTCGACCTGGCAAAGGAAAGCCCGTGGGGGCTTGGGAACCAAGGTCAGTGGTGGAGGAGTGGGCGGAGCCGGGAGAAGGAGGCTGCTGGGTGGCGGTGTGGTGGTGCGGGTTTTTTTAACTGGCTGCGCAAGTTTTTAATAAAAAAAAATTATTTTTTAATTTTTTTGCAAAAATCTACCTCGATCCATGTGCCCTAGGGCCATACGACCTTGGGGCAAAACAAAAATTCCTCAGAGATCAACTGTGGCCAAATTGGACAAGTTTTATATGAAAATAGGGGTTTTTGGGCTCTATGGACTCAATGGCGAGGTTTGTTTTGTCAAAAAATGCCCAAAAAATTAGACGACCCCCAGATCCATAAGAAATCAACCTGGCTTGAAGCCCTTGCACAGAAGAAAATGTTGTGAGAGAATATCTTCAAATCACGAATAGGCAGCCACAGGTCTAGAGCTCTAATACCATGTAAAAGTTGAGGAATCCAACTTCACAGTCCTTAAGAATCACCTGCATGCAATCACCTATCACATGCAATAGATATCTAGAACAAAAGAGAAGATGTTCTGTAAACCCTCAAGCGAGAATGTGCAAGCAAAACCAGAATATTGATTATTGAATAATATTATGTTTTACAAAAGAGATCAATCCTTATGAAGGAGATCATGTAACCCTAAAGAAAACCTAAAAAGGAAAACCCTAGTGTGCACACTTAATAATTAATAAATATAATTAATTATTAATGTGCCTAAGTTTAGCTTAAGAAAACCTAAAGTAATAAGTGACTTAATTAATTAACCAATATGATTAAATTAATTAAGTGAGATGCCTTATTACTCTAACAAGATTTAGCAAAGTTTATTGTCCTAAACATGTTTATTGATGCGGAGTTTATCAGATTACTAGCCAAGCATTATCACTTTGCAACCAAGACAATAAGGTTTCCAAATGGCTCAATATTAGTAGAGGTAACCAGAGCTGCTATCATTGAGTGTTTTGGCTTAAACAAGCAGACTTTGACCAAAATAAACCTACAGAAGAGTGAGGAAGATTATAATAGGTTAAGAACTTATAGAAGTGATGAGCTACCCCTATATATGAAAAGAGGAATTAGTAACAGAACGATTCCCATTTATACTTCCAATATTGAACCATTCACTGTGATAGATTTTCAATATTATTTTGTGAATACATATCTAGCTCTGTGCCAAGTACTAGGGGTTGATGCTCAAGATAAAATGCCAATAAGCCTGATGATGATGGCCATAAGAATTCAAAACCCTGAGACTAATATTGAGTATGACTTTGCTTCATACCTTGAGAGGGTGTTGGATGATGAATTCTCACAAGTCATAGAGGATAGAGCACCGATTACATTCAGACACTATTCCTTACTGTGCCATTTGATACTATACTAGAATTGGGACCATTGGACTAAATGAATGGACTTGGCTACAGTGGATGAGCAAAGGAATGCCACACCTATCCAAAGTGGTGCTATCTTTGGGATAGTCAGTGCAAGAATGCAAACTTTGCTATGTTCTATGAAGACTTTGTGCACAAAATCCTTCAAGTTCTTGTTCTTCAATGCCAAGATTTACAAACAAAATGCAACAATTGTTAAGACCTTTGGCCCTGAGATAGGAATAGGGTCACACACATAATTTTGGTGATTGGTTCTTTTTCCCAGAAGTTACAATAATAAGAATCTATGGCTGCCCTACTGCTCCACACATACTGCCAAAGTTTGTGCCCCTTAGATTAGAATTTCTTGAATTTATGTGGCAAATGATGTGGATGGAAAAGGATGTAATGCACAAAGAAAAGAAGGGCACATTTCTACCAAACTTAACCAAATGTGGAGACTGGATAGTAGGCTCAGATACACTGGAGGAGTTACAATATTACTTGAAGACAAGATATGCATTGGGTTATGGAAAAGCAAGAGCCTTTGACCCTGAAAATTATATGAATAACATAAGGAATAATCTTCTTACCAAAATGATAGTGGCACACCAAGTAGATTATGAGGAAGATGTGATAAGAAACTACCTTACTTTTCCAAAGACGTCTCTCAGATGGAATAAATGGGAGGTTATAATGAAGCTTGAAGGAAGGAAGAAGCAAAATGACAAAAGTTTCCCTGGCTATTTTGTTGAAGAAAAAGACCCCATCAAGAGGATCAATTAGAAAATTGATAAATTTGAGGATTTATATGGTAAATATGGCCAAGAACATGGTGGTAACATAACTACAAAGCACACCCCAGACATAGCATCAGAGTCTCCCATGGAGCAATTTCCTCCCAAGAGTGAAAAGACACAAAGCATTGAGCCATTGGTACCTTACGAGGAGAGTGAAGGGGTGGGAGATACTGAAGACATGACCACTATATTGCAATCATTAAAGGGTGATATTGAATTTGATCAACCCATCCATGAGACTAGCACCCATAGGCATGAGGAAAGGATGGATGATGCAGAAAAAAAAAAGTGCAGAGATACATGAATATGAGAAAGAAATTGTTGCGAGGAGGTTTATAGAGGATGATGAGTTCATCAAGACTCCAGAGTTTAGATATTTCTAGAAAAAGATGAAGATAAAATAAATTGAAGAGAAAATGGAGTTAGATGAAGTGGGAATTGAAGAACCAGAAAAGAATCAAATGGTGGCATAGACCTTCAACGAATTGAGGGTTGACCACATTGACATTAGCCCTCAGAAGGCTAGAGACATGATTTTGAAGAGAAACATGCTCATTTTTCATGGGTTGGAATTAAAGAAATTTCTTTTGCTTGATCAAGTACGGGCTCAAGAAGATCCAATGTTAGTTGCAGAGTTTGACTTTGATGAAGTAGTAAGTGGAACTGGGTATAACCCAAAAATTGAAACCCTATCCATTTGGATCAAGTAGAAAAACACATAGAAGCCTAAATTGTTGGATTAATACAAGGAATGAAAGGGGTAGCAATGGTAAGAATAATATATGATGCCACCCCTTTGGAGGCAGCCACAATAACCATGCACTCAGCCATGTTCACTCGTGCAATTGTTAAGGGATTGGAGGACATATTAAAGGAGTATGAAAGGGAAAAAAAGTTCTTAAATGATGAAGTTAATAAACTGTTTATGAAGAATGTCAAATTGAAAGAATAGTTAAAAGGAGCAGGAACTTCACAAAGCAAGGAGATAGTGTTATATAAGCCTCCTAGTGCTCCATTAAATATTGTACAGAGCATTCCGACCAAGCAAGAAAAGACTTCTGAGAAGGAAGTGGATGAAATTAAGGAGGCTCAGGATGATGTAAAAAGGAAAGTTTCTGAAGTTATGGAAAATATTCTTGAGTACAGAATAATTTTGGTTATTGATAAACTGGATAGTGCGCATGACAGTTATAAATCACTTTAGTGAGCAATTGATCAAATAAACGCACATATGCTTATATTGGAACCCCTGTTTCAAAGGTGGCAGCCTATTCACCACACTGTATATAAGTTATGTAGAGTTCTACAAAGGAGTCCTGATGCTCCTACAACATTAAAAATGATTGTTGATGAATTTTAGTATATACAAGGGGAGGATAAGAGGATTGTGGCACAAATGGATTCATGCGATACCTTAAAACAATGGTATACACCGAAAATTGTGAAAGATAATGGTCAAGTAAAAGACTTGGATGGATGGAAGAAGGAATTTGGTCTGGTTATTCATAAGTGTTTAACCCATGTTCAGGGGGATAGTGACACTAGTCTTCACAGGCTCAATTTGATCATGGATGGATTGATTGCTCTTGATGCTAGATATCTAAAATTTGTCAATGATACAAAGGCACTATTGGATAGTCGATGGCAGACACATCTTGCAAACATACCAAAGATCCAGGAATATCAGTGGCCATCAGATTTTACGATGTATCAATGGGAAGAGAAGTATTTGGCTTCGGATGAGTAGGTCACTAAGGTGAGGGCATCTGGACATCTATCATGGAGAGGAAATCTTTGCCAGATTGATGATCATGGGTTTCTGTGTTGATTAAAGGAAACATACGTCTAAAGTGTCTTAAGCCTTATTATTTCTTCAATTATGCAAATTAATTAGTTCTTAGTAAAAGAAGTAGTTTTGAAGGGTCGTCTATTTTTGTAAAAGGCCTAAAGCTTGTTGCTTCCTATATAAATAGGAAACCAAAGCCAATTTTGAGAGAATCATCATATCATATTCCATTTTCATTTCCATTATAGTAGGCATTAGTAAGAAGATAGATTGCACATTCCACCCATCCATATCATATCAAAGACTTCTGCTATAAATGTATACATATTTGAAACAACATAATGGAGAAGATTACTCATAATTGGTAATCTATTTTGGTGTTCAATTGTTGTGTTAAATTTCATGCTTATCTGTTACTGTGCTATCTCCAAAATGGTTTCTTCAAGTTATTTAAATTCATAAGATTTATTAGGGCACATTTGTTGTTACTATGTGATTATTTTGAGCTTATGAATGAAATAAAACATCTTATTATCAGAGATTCTCCATGACTGTGTTATCATTATGTATTTTTTCTTATGTTTTCCATACTTATTTCTTCTTATATTTGAATGAATACCAATTATTGAGCCTTAATACTGTGCTTATGTGAATGAATATTTTGATACAATAAAGCATTTACTGTGGATTTTTTTAGTTACATGTTCAAAATTATGTTCAACATAAAAATGGAAACTATTTAAAAATAATAAAGTTAACAAAATTTTCTTATTTAAATAATTGTGAGTTATGTGCATTAATATTTTATTAACTTTTGTGTCTTCATGAACATATGTTGATACAAAATGAATGGAAGAAGCATCCAAGTAATTGTAATTTTTTCTGCCAACAATTCATACCAAAGATTGAACAATTTAAGGATATTGCAATAGGTAATTTGTATCGACACGAATAATATTACTGAAGCATTTCAAAGTTTGGGCCATAAGAATCATCCTTTTTTAAACATGGATTGCAGATAATTCTGAAAATTTAGAATTCTTGGTCATTAACATTATTGTCTGCTACAATGTCATCTAGTGTATCATTGTCAATGTTCATATGTTCTTTCAAGTATTTAATATTATCATCATCCTCATCTTGACCTGCATCATCTTCATCATCATTGAAATTTGATTGTACACCATCTATATTGTTAGAAAATGTATTTGGATCATCATTTTCTATACCATCCATATTGTTGTCTTCCATAACATCATCTAACTCTGGATTGTTGTCTTCTTGTGCTTGAACATAACCATCTTCAACATCATCATGGATGTAAATTTCTTCAATGTTCTCTAATCCATCTCTCATTTTTTTCGCCATCATTGTTTTGCTTAGTATCCACTAATGTTTTGTCAAATACATGCCTTAATCTTAGATCATAATGTATGACAAACATCCATTTCGGGTCCAAAATATCTTCATAGAAAAATACCTGCACATGAAACAAATACATATATTAGACGTATGTTATAACAATTTTATTGATTAATAAACACATGTATATATTCACAATAAACTATGAATTAATAGATTAATGATCACTAGTGCTTCTTGTTTGAGTTAAAGAAATACCTGCTCACAATGAATTGGTAGAACATAAGGCTCCTTATCCTTCGGTAGGAATCATGAGGAATCTATAGAAAACAATCCACTATGGGTATCATGTCTTTGTGTCCTCTCAAATGCTTCATACCATCTACACTTAAAAATACAACATTTAAAAGAGCGATAATCCAACTTAATAATTTCTTGTATTTTCCCAACATATTGTAGATTCCCTTCAATTATATTCTTATCTTTTGAGCTTGATCGACTGGATTGATTGAAGTCAACCATGATGCCACAATCGAAGGATCATCTCTTTACATCTACACTTTCTACATGATAATGTCAACCATATGCCCACATTGCTAGATATTTCCTCACCTATGAAAGACCATTTATTTCAGTGAAAAAAATATAATGATGAATATTAAAATAGTTAATAGGGTCAAAATTGTAAGGAAACAACATTTTATAAAATTCCAACTATACCTTTCTTTCACATCCTCTAGACATGTTGATTTCATCTTCTGCTATGTCTAAATCGATACTTTCATCTTCTATTTTATTTTGAATTTGTTCAATAACCCATTCTAGTGTGCAATATTTTCCCCATTCCCCAAGTAAATTAGTGGGAAGTGGAGTATTCTTTGGGTTTGATCTCTTAAACTGTCTCCTTGCTTCTAACACATCTCTCTTTTTTTGATATAGATCAATCCATTTGTTCATAAAGTCCATGTGGTACAAAATGAACTTATCGAATATAGAAATTTCATCTACACCCATTACATGTCAACATGTTTATTTCAAACTCCAAATGTCATGTTGTTAATTTGACAAATAAATTACAGAGTAAATTAATGATTGCAAGAAAAACAACCACACTAATCGTGAATTTACTTACTAATTTCTACTTCAACACCATTAGATTGTGGTTTTTCTCCATCAATAATATCTGATGCTCGTTCTTCATCCTAGATGTGTGGCCCATCTTCAAAATCCTTACTAAGGAATTCACACAGGAAGAAAAATGCTTCATTCAATACATACCCTTCAACCATGCAACCCTCTGGATGTGCCTTTTGTCAGACATATCTTTTAAGAGTTTTCATATACCTCTCAAAGAAAAACATCCACCTCGTTGATACGACACTTGCCAATTCAATGTCATTGACTAGGTATATAAGTAAATGGACTTGTAATCCATGAAACTTTTAGGGAGCTCCTTCTCAAATACACATACAATTTTTGCAATTTCCTTCTTCCACTTTGACACTTCAGATTCGTGGATCTCCTTGGAGGTCACCCACCAAGTATAAGAATAGTAAATTAATATGAACCTTTAGTCATAAATTAAAATGCAATATAATATCTCTATGTCTCTCACACATGAACATTTCATATAACCACATACCTTGTAAATGTCGAAAATCTACGTATGGCATTCTTTAAGTCAATTGTAAGACGTGAATCCCCCTTAATTGCCAATGGCATGATATGCTATCAAACACATTTATGAAAAGGTCATTAGTAATTTTTTCTCACACACCCAAATATCAAAATTTAGTACTTAATCAATGTTACCAATAAATGTTAAATGATGATATCTAATACCTTCATTAAATTATGAAAATCATGTGTTTTAAATCATGTGATATGTCCATCAACTATAAAAGCTTTAGCCAATGATGAACCATAGCTAGTAGGTGTCCTCATTGAATGGATGACATTTTTTAGTTGGTCTAGCTCTTTTCTTTTCAAAATCCATGGAGCTTCTGCATATGTTTCATTTTCCCTACTTGGCCACAAATGTTTTCTATCAAATTTGGTACATGAAAGAGTAATATCTCTCCTTGAAGACAAGGTGTCCTCTTTTCTTGATATTTGTCGAAATATAGAATCTGGGACATTTTTGAAGATGTGCATATGATCTAATAGGTGAGATATTAATAGATCCTTCTAGTAAGGGAGCTCATAAAATATGGATTTCCTTTTCATTCGTTCTGGTATATGAATTGCAACTTGTTTTGGTTCTCCAATTGAATCACCCCAATCAAAAAAATCCTCCCAAGCTTTCAATTCAGCATCTTCATACTTCTTAATCCAATCACCTGGACTCATAATCATGGGAGGGCCTCTATTTGCAACTTTTCCATCAAATTGATTCTTCCGGCGATTTCTAAACCTATGATCTAGTGGTAGAAAAAACCTATTGTTTGCATAAATAAATTTATATAGATCTTTAGAATACCACCCTTGAAATTGTTCTACACATCTTGGACATGCAAATATCCCCTTTGTTTGAATCCCTACAGTTCAACAAGTAATGTTAATAACATCAAAAAAATAGTATAAAACTAAGTATGAAAGTTGGGATGAAAATAAATTATGAGTGTAAATACATAAATATTTTATCTTACCAGAACACACACTAAGTCCTGGGAAATCATGAATAGTCCAACATAGCACACCAAACAACATGAAGGACCTATTTGATGGAGGATGTGATATGTCATACATTCTTATGCCTTTCCATAGTAGTTGCATCTCATCAATAAAAGGCACAAGATAAACATCCATGTTTTTAACTTGATGTTTTCCTGGAACAATGAGAGTCAGCATAAGCTGCTCCTTTCTAACACTCATCCATGGGGGAATATTGTATACTATCAATCCGACTATCCAAACACTATAATTTGAGCTCAGGAAAGAGAATGGGCACACTCCATCAATTGCAAGACCAAACCTGATACTACGGGGTTCATTTTGAATTTTCTTGGCCATTTTTCCTCTATGTGTTTCATTGCTTTGGAGTCAGTCAGAATTCCCATGAATCCATCTTTACTCCTATTCTTTGCATTCCATTCTATCAATTGTGCAAGTGACTTGCAATGAAACATTTGTTGAAGTCTAGGTATGATGAGGGCACAACCCGAGACACAGAAAATAACCCACAAACAAGAGAATAATTTTATTATTCAAAAATGGAGCTTCTTACATGTAGAGGATCTCAAATCCCCAAGTTCTACCACACATGCAAGTTACAGACAGCTACAGAATAACCCTTTCGCAATATGCGAGCTTGTCCCCAAAAAGTTACCCAAAAATTAGAAACCCGCCCATAAATAGAGCTCCTCATTAGTTTGGAGCCAAAACAACATTCAAATTTTAGTTTAGGTGGTTTGGCCGAAATTTACAACATGAAGTTCAAATTTCAAAAGAGCATTTGCAATTGTATCTTCTAGAAAGTGCCAACTTCCGGGGCCATAACTTTTGATCCGGACTATTCGTGAACCGTTTGAACTGTTGGAAAGGTCGAAGTCAATAACGTGCTTGAAATCACTCCAATTTTGGAAAGTTTTGGGGCCGATCGGGAACTCTAAGTGCCTCAAATCTAACTCGAAGATTTTTTGCAAATCTGGGAAACTAAAATTGCAATATCTTTCCACCCAGGAATAGAAAATAAAAACTATAAATTGGGAATTTCATTATGACGAAAAGGGTATCCAAAAATGTAAAAACATCTAAAAACCGAGAAACTCAAAATTCAACTATTTTTGGGTGATGCAAGATTGCCCTTACACCACTGGATGCTCCTGCATCAAGGTATAACTGGCATGTGACGTAAAACCTTCTTTGGAACTGTAGGACCTTGTACATTTGTATGATATCTCTTCTCTTTGCATACAGGTCATTCTGCCTTGTCCTGATATTCATCTCTATATAAAATGAAATCATTAAATTACATGAATGAATTTTCTTATATTCAATCCCCAACTCAACCAACAACAAACTAGCCTCTTTGCAAGTTGATGGCAACACATTCTCTTCAGGGAATATTTTAGTTTTTAGTGCCCTGTAAGATTTCCAGATTAAATTAATTGAATGTTTAAATTATGATGAACATGTTTGATATGTCAATCTATACTAGGATTGTTTATATACAATATATGGTTTTAAAATCCCCTTACAGAAATATAAACGAAGTCGATGAATGTTTACGAATTGTGTACACCAATTGACAATGCAAAGTAAGAAATAGATTTCAACTCACTTCAGTAGGGTAGTGAATCCTTTGTTTGACCAACCAAATAGTGACTTGATTTCTAATAATATTAATGTGCATGCTAGTTGTGAGGTTCTACTTGCACCCGATTTGAAAATGGGTGTCTTTGTTGCTTGCTTGATGGAGTCTTTCAGGTTGTTATCATCAACATTGCGTTGGTGGTAATTACCCCTACTATCATCGTTACTGTCAGCCATATGATCATTATTGTCATCATTATTTCCATCCCCAAAGAAACCTGTAAGCATTTCATTCAATCCTTCTTCATGCACTACATTTTCCCTATCATGATCATCATCATTAAGACTAGGTGGCATCTCATCAATGTATGCATATCTCATCATCTCTTCAAATTTCTCAGGTGCTAGTAATCTCTTCAAACTTTCTCTTTTCGCCCTAGTATTGTTTAAAGGATGGTTTGGATAATCCCATCCAAATCTTAATAACCCAGTTGGATCATGGGTATTAGTATGTGTTTCATCAACATCTTCTACCTATCAACAAACACAAACATTATTTAATGTTTTCCAACAATTGGATAAATCATAAATGTATCAATTTCAAAGAAATATAATCAAATATGGCTTTAAAAATATAAATATAAATTGTATGAACATATATACATCAATTGGATAATGGAACATTATTTTATAGACTACCTTTTTTATACAATAATTTAAATAAAACACAATTTTGACAACATAGTTTATAAAACATCAATCCACACTCATTTATTATTCTTTGGTTTTTTTCCCTTAAGAACATCCTTAGGGCAACCTTGTTCCCTTTTTTTTCACACACGAGTGCATTTTAAGAAGGGGTAATCAATCAATAACTCATCCCCAATGGTAAGGTCCTTAATAGCCTCAACCATTATCAATCTATCAACCTCTCTTTCCATATCTCCATCTTTATCATTTATAACCTCAACAAATTGACAATTCGGTCTTACATTAGGGTCCCTTCCCTTACTACTATTTATAAATCCTGCAATATTTTTGTGTGTGCATGCACGCCCATCTATATAAATAAGATGACCTCTATTAATTTATTTTACACTTTCCAATTGGAGACGATGTGTATACATATTTGAATTTAGACCATATGCTGACATGCTAGGCTTATATTCTGCTAGCCTTCTCCATTCAACACTGTAATATGATGGACCATAATATGGAATTAATCTCCTAGTTGTTTGTTCTGAATTATTTCTATGTTTAGATCCCACATGTACATTTTGGAAAATAAAGAGGCTTGGATTCACTCCATGAATATTGGAGGGTCATATCATGTAGCTGTATCCCCAAAATTGAAACACCTTGTACACTCTAGGTAGTTGTTGATCACTAGACCAAGCACAATATAGTCGATGATCAAATGTCTCTTTGTAAATTGATCTCAAACTTAGGGGAAATTCATCATCTCCATCACATTCATTCTCATAGGGTATGTATTCCACCTTCCCCCTGTCTTTAAGCAAATTATGCATCCAAAAACGGTTCTTGTTCTGTGACTTGTTTTCATCAGTTCCTCATCTTCTGAGCTGGTATATTGGCACATATTTTTGTTAGATGTATCATTTGATAAATGATCATTGCCCTCTAGGTTGGAAGTTGATGATCCAAGAAACTTTAAACCAAGAACTTTATCTTGCAAGTATCCATTGAGAAAAAAATAGTTATTTAAATAATATAAAACAATGTTTAAACGAAGTATACATATTATTTATATCAAATTGGAAAATTCCTTACCACAATTCCTATTGGATTTGAATCGATTGTAGGAGGAATACTACCAACTGGAAGCTCATCATATATGTAATGTCTTTGTACAATTGCTCATTTGAATTGTTTCTTTCCATGACATACATAACATCCACAAACAACAATTTTCTCAAAGTATTCATCCCATGTACTATAGTCCTGACCAACCTCTTGTTCAATGCAATCATCTATTGTGTCTAGAAGATCCATTATCATATCCTCTTCCACCCACTTTCATCTACGTGATTTAACAGTTTTAGGTCCACATCCACATACATATCTTCTTCTTTTGCTAGTTGAACGCTTAGGCTCTGCATTTACTCCAATCTCCATCTAAAATTCAACAACATGCATTAATTTATGTCAAGATTGGATAATACATTATAAATTTCAATAATACTATGAAAAAAGATGGACGTATCAAGAAATTCCATCAAAACATTTTTTCCTAAGTTAAGTCAAAATTTGAGTACCTGATGTCCCGCTTCATCCGTTCTGTCCTCATTTGATATGACACAATCTGTTGCCATGGCCTCGTCTCGCCCCTATAATACACAACATAGTAAATAATTTTTACTACACCAATTATATCATTTCAACGAATATGCTATCCAACACAAAACCTCACTTTAGTCATATATTTTCTCAAAGTATTCATCCCATGTACTATAGTCCTGACCAACCTCTTGTTCAGTGCAATCATTTGTTGTGTCTACAAGATCCATTGTCATATCATTGAACACCCACTGTTTTCTATGTGATTTAACAGTTTTAGGTCCACATCCACATCCACATCCTCTTTTTATAGTTGAACACTCAGGCTTTGCATTTTCTCCAATCTCCATCTAAAATAATCAACAACATGTATTAATTTATGTCAATATTGGATAATACATTATAAATTTCAATAATACCGTGAAAAAAGATGGATGTATCAAAAAATGCCATCAGATAATTTTTTCCTAAGTTAAGTCAAAATTTGAGTACCTGATGCCCCACTTTAGTCGTTGTGTCCTCATTTGACATGACACAATTTGTTTCCATGGCCTCGTCTCGCCCCTATAATACACTACATAGTAAATAATGTTTAGTACACCAATTATATCATTTCAACAAATATTCTATCCAACACAAAACCTCACTTTAGACATATATTTCACACTTTAGATGACTCGTCTAGTTGTATAGGGGTCATTTCCAAGTTCACAAATCTAACCTCTATTAGCTATGCACCCACAAAATTGACATGGGATAAGGAATAGATAAAATAGGGAACCATGATTTCTCCCTTGGTACATATGAAGATGAAGTCAATTTAGGATCAATTTATTTATCAACTTCCAAGAAAAATACATCATTTTGCACTGCTAGGCGCTAAATTAGGCACACTTTGTGCTTCCTTTTGCATCCCAAACATATTACATTTTTTTGGTTGGAAGTGGCACTAAATTAGGTGCACTTTGCTACGCTGACTATAGCGCCGACTACTGAATCAAGAACAAAAATTTAAAACTTCCCATGTCAAGAAGGAAGAGATGATAGGAGAAAAAATCTGCACGAAGGAAGAGAGGAGAAAAAAGGGGAAAATGACGTGAAGGTGGGCTATAAGCAAGTAGATCATAAATTCGATTTAGTTTGTGAGACCATGGTAAGGTTACAATTTATTTTTTTCATTCCCACAAATATTTTTGTTTGGATTAAATGGAGATTGTGAAGAAAGGGTTTTGAATATTGTTTTGTTTACACGTGAATCGTTCAAGTCTCATGTGGTTGCAAAGGAGGAGGGTAAAATTGTAGACATTGCATTATTTCCTCCACATTCAAGAGTAGTGAACACGTTTTTAAAACCCCAATGCCCCGGTTCGCTTATCATTCCCATCCCAAGCTTTCAGTTTCCAATTCAATTTCAGACCTTCCATTAAAAAGTAGTCGAGTGCTTTCAAGACAAGTCATTAAACTGCATCCACCCCACTGCAGCCAGGTCCAGTGGGAACAGAGGTTGGTTGAGACAATACGAGGAAATAGGGCTTTTGAGATGACAACTGAATAATAGATCATTTCCTCAAATTTGTGAGACCTTAAGGCTTAAATTAGCTATTACTAATTTTCATTTATTCTTTTACAGAACAATGAGTTCGTGGTTTCGAATTGATTGTGTGCACACATTCATTTTATTTCTAATCAGCGGATGCAACTTGAGCATGGGACCTATCTATGTTAACTCTCAATAAAACCACACTCCATGCCCTTTTTATCCCCCAAAGATTACCATTCTATACAGGTGTGCAAGCATTGATTTTTTTACAATACATTTGTTTCATTTTGCATATATTTATATCCTTTCAAATATATTTATATTTTGTACAAGTGAGCAAGCAATTGATTCATAGGCATCTAAATCTAGAAAGAGATTCATTCAAGGTAAAAATTTCATACCTGATAGTTTGTATTTCGTTTTCCTCCACAGACTGGACGAAAATAATTTTCCCTAGGTCGCCTCAAAATGTCAAGCGATAGAGGGAAGAGAACAAAGGGAGCAGACTATGGCCACAATGAGGTAATTCATTGTCAATTTATAGATTTGTAAATGTTTCCCTTGTTTCTTTCATTTTTTACTTTTTATTTTTTTATTTTTAAATTTCAAAGAAGAAATTTATTTGATATATATATATAGGGACATGTGACTGACAAAGATAAAGAGGCATTGGCTTCCATATTGGGGGTAGAGGCAATGAAAAATTTGGATGATGTGTGTTGGACAATGCTTGTCAGATACATAAAAAATGAATCTAGTGAAGCCCCTCAAACATTGCAACCAGATCAACCATGTCAAAGGGAATCAATTGATTCCCCAAGCAATCCTAGATCGAGCAAAATATCCAGGAGGAAATAAGTAACAGTAAACTCTATGAGTGTAGAACATGGAGCAGAGGCTTCCATTGTCCCACCCACTCCTAGGACACAAACTTCTTCCACCATGCCAAGTTTTCATTCTTGCATTGGTACCTACAATACCAAGATCGAATATGATGTGGTTTTAGGGGAAGTCCGAATGACAGATGCTAAAAAAGGGTTTGTGAATAGGTTGAAGGAATCATGCCTTCAACGGCTCAAAGACCATCTACATTTTCCATTCTCAAAGATACCCATGCACCTACAAAAAGTAGTTATCAATGAAATGGAGACTGAATTTAGCACAGGTTGGTCTGTGAAGAAGCTAAAGCTACAAATGTATCAAAATTGCAATATATTTCGGTGCAACCAAATAGAGAAGATAAAAAAATCCCTCTCGAGCTAAGGCTAAAAAAGGCCAATTGATGTAAGTGTCAAAGCATGGAAAGAGCTTGTAAAAGAATATGAGAAGTCTGAAGCATGGAGGAAGTCTGGTGAGGAGAGTACGCAGGTATTTGAATTTTCTCATAAGATTATATAAAATTTATTAAACAATTTTTAAATTTTATTTGTGCATAGTTAAATTGAATTAGTATATGTTTTAGGACAAGGCCTCCAAGGCCAGACTTCAAAAACTTTGTGCCACACATCACAGTGGCCAGAAAGGTTTACAGGCCTTGATCTATAAATTTGTAAGTATATTTAATATGTTAAATGATATTTTTTTTAATTCCCTAGGAAAAATTAAATGATTGCATATTAATTAGTTTAACTAGTCCATGTGCCATGTTTTGACCGGAGGAGAAATATGGCCAACATCCAAAGCAATTTGAAAAGGAAAAGTTACAAAGCAAAAAGTGGGCCGATTTTTTAATCTGGATGGAGAATGAGGTATCAATAGTTGACTTTCAATAACTTAGTTGGATATTGTTGTGTTAATATGTCAATTTGCATTTCTTGTGTTGAGTTGTTTATTGATGCATAGGATGAGTTCTAAAGTGCTTATGTTGGCCCTAGATCCCACTCAATTGTCCCATTATTTAATGTTGAGGAAAAAAAATATTGTTTTCCTTAAAGGGTAGTGGGTGACATTCATGCCTTATTTTCATCACATCTTTTAATTAATGACCATTGTCTTTTAATATCTCTTAAGTGTCCTCATTTAAGTTATGAGTTGTATAATTTGAGTAACTTAGTCCCATGTTGATTTGATTTATCTTCTTTTCTCTCAAACATGGTATCTCAAGGAGTGCTTCCTTGAATTCATGTTGCCATTCTACTAAGTGATCCACATGCATCTTTGTCATCCTTCCTCACGATGTTTCCATTCTTTTAACATGTAAGAATGTTTTGATGCATCTTGGTAGGAATCCTATAGATCTAACACATCCTTCTAGTCTACATCACTTGGCGTAGCTAACCAGCCACTTAATTTGTGCATCTAATTTTAAAAAAGGAAGTAAATTCCTATCTTCCAAGTTAAAAAAACTCCATAAATAAAGAAATCAGCAGTAAAAAACTTGCAACTTGATATGATCAACATAAAGAAGCGCGTAATAGTATACTTCTTAACATTCAAAAGATAAATGGAATGTCCTTAACACCAAGTAGATCTATCCAAAAAAGATAACTAAAAACACAAACGTGCTCTCACACAAAATGGCCTAATGGTTGGTTGTCATAGAAGTCAAACTACCAAAGTAACAACACTGATCAAGTTAACATATATGCATCATTTGCATAAACAGTCAAACCATTTATGTGCATGAATAAATAGTAGAAGGATGTAGATGAACTCAATTCATCTAACTTTATGCCTCTTGGTAGGAATTCCTCTTGAATCTCTAATATCAAGTGCCCGATACTTCCCTGTAGCTTTTACCTTTCGTCACCGCCTTTCCTCTTCACTGTCAGACTCGTCTCCTTTTTCCTTATCTACATTTTTGGCTTTGACTTCTAATTCATCCCATGCTTTACCTTCCTCCCCTTCAGAATCTTCTTCTTCTTCTTTGTCCTCATCTAACTCCACAAGAGATTCATCTTTTGAACCTTCCTCATCTGATTGTGATTCCTCTTCTACATCAGAGGGTTCATATCCTTGATCCAACTCTTCTGAATTATCAAAATCAGAATCACTAGCTTCCATATTCAAAAATTCCCAACCACCATCTTCAATAAAATTTTGGATCATCAGTAATAGTCTTCAAAATTGGCTGCCAATTCAAGTTCATTCTACTTTCATAATACTTTATATCCATGGAGTTTAGCCATTCCTTGATGCCATCAATGCAGAGTACATCTTGCTTGAAGTCTTTGAAAACAATAGCCATATCAAATGCCTTTTTCCCAAGTCCTACTCTCTCAAGGTTAACAATCTCAATCTCACTAATAGTGATTACTAAGAAAGGTAATTCCACCAACTCTACCAAACAGTTTACTGTAGGAACAATAAAAGCAAGGGATTTGAAAGGAACTCCATGAAAACCTAAGCTCTCTAAATGGTATATCAAACTCTAGTTCAAAATATTTTAGATGAGGTTGCTCCCATAGCTCTCTTACTCACTTGAAAGTCCTTGAAACTCTGCATTGATTTTATTTTCCATGTCCCTCTCTTGTTGTTCTTCCTCAATTTCATCAGGATCATACATTGACCTTCTTGACCCTCCTAAATTTTGGACCACATCCATTACCTCCACATAAAACTAGACATCCTTGGTCTTCATGGTTCCCACACCATGATATGGTTATGCAAATGAAAATGAAGAAAAGTAATCATCTCCTTTGTTGGCTGGAAGAATAAATGCTTAATGTTTTGATAAATGATATCAGCTCTCTCTTCTGCTCTCATGGTTGAATATTGAAATCCATTATGGTGGGCCTCCAGAGTTCCAGTCATCTTTCTTCCTCTTCCACCAAATGTTGGCTTGATCCATAAGTCTGCTAGCCTAATTGCCTTTGTTTTTTAAAGCTAAAGTTTCTCCTGAGTCACTAGTGTAGCTCTCTCTCCCTTTTCAGACTCTTTCATTGCTACAAATTGTCTATGGTATTTAATCATTTGTACCACATGGTTGATGTGCTTTGAATCCTTGGATCTAAAGGAAATTTCCTTAACATAAATACTGCTAGGGAATTTCAATGTTGGCATGTAGTTGGCATTAAAGCCGGTACCTGGAACATTGAAAATTATCCTTATATAAGAATTCCCTCCATCTTGTTGGCTTGTAACACTCTTGATGGTGGCTAGATGAAATGGAACCATGATGACATATATGGGTACTAGAACAACATCATTTTTCGTATCAACCTGAATCATGATCTCTCTAGAAACGGGGATATCTTCCACATTTTTGTATGAAACCATCTCAGTGGATGGCTTGGAAGAGCCATGTCCATCTCCTATACCAATGCCCCCTACAACCAATATTCTTGAAATCTCCTCATTCTTTTGCAAAGGGTTGGCACTTAAGCTTGCGTAATAGAATTTACAGTTGATAGTTAAATTGTATGACAAATTTTTTTATGATCTTTACTAACGTTTATTAGAATTGTTGCATGTTTTACATCATTGGAATCACATATTAGCTGTAACTTTTTTGAAATTTTATTATGGTATGTGCACTTTGATAAGATGTAATATGATTATGGTTTTGTATCATATGTTTCAATATTAGATATATAACAAAAAAATAAATTATTGCATGAAATAAATAATAACTTTTCAGTTTAAATGTTTTTTTTTTTGCAGAACACAGATCTTCTAGAAGATCAAGATGATCCTCATCATGATATAGATCCAAAAAATATTGGTTCTTCCAATACAAATCACATGGAAGATGATGATGATGACGTAGATACAGAAGGCACCGAGGCTGATGACAATGATGATGATGATCATGATGGTGATGATGATGATGAGGCAGTTGTTGGTAGTACCCAACGACATTCATGATCATATAGACTGCATCATGGATCATTTCTAATATATCCTTATGATAATGATGATCACGATGGTGGTGGTGATGATGAGGTAGTTGCTAGTAGTACCCAGTAACATTCATGATCATATAGGTTGCATCATGGATCATTTTTGATATATCGTTATGATGTCTCTTTTCATGGTTACTACCATATGTATCATTTTCATGGCCTACAGTACCATATTATTGAGTTATATCATATTAAAATTTATCATTTTCACTTATATCATTTGGAAATGTATCATCTTGACTTGTATCAATTTGAGTTAAATAATTTATCATTTTTTACTTATATCATTTGTACATGTATCATTTTGACATGTTATTGATCTACTAACATATTTTACTTACACTTGTTTTAGTTATATATGATGATGATCTTATCAGTATTGACTTGTCAATTTATATATATTAAAAGTGGTCGATAATTTTTGGATGGATATTTATTACGTATGATGATTTTAATTTACTGCTCAAGATGGATGTTGTCAAATTCAATTAAATTATAGATATTTGACTCACTTGTTTTAATTATAGATGATGATCATGTTATAATAATTATCTTGTTATTTAATCATGAGTTAAATAATTAAATTACTTACTCTATAATCATATGAGTTATTTAAGAGGCATCATATATTTAACTAATTAAATTAAAATAAAACATATTAAATTAATAAAAGGAAGCAAAACAAGAAGCATTTTTAGAAGAAAAAAATGAAGCAACAATGAAAGCCAAACTAGAAGCAAACTAGAAGCAATCTTGGAAGCAAAATTGGAAGCAAAAATGGAAGCAAATTTGGAAGCAAAACTAGAAGAAAAATCGGATGCAACAAGGGAAGCCAAACTAGAAGAAAACTAGAAGCAATCTTGGAAGAAAAATTGGAAGAAAAACTAGAAGCAAACGTAGAAGCAAAACTGGAAGCAAAACTAGAAGCAAAACTAGAAGGAATGCATGAAGCAAAACTGGAAGCAAAATCAGAAGCAAACCTGGAAGAAAAACCATAAGCAAATATGGAAGCAAATATGGAAGCAAAACCGGAAGCAAATTTGGAAGCAAAATCAGAAGCAAACCTGGAAGAAAAACCAGAGCAAAACTGGAGGCAAATCTGGAAGAAAAACTGGAAGCAAAATTGGAAGAAAAATTTGAAGCAAAATTGGAAGCAAAATTGGAAGCAAAATTGGAAGCAAAACTGGAAGCAATCCTGGAAGCAAAAGTGGAAGCAATCCTGGAAGCCAAATTGAAGCAAAAGTGGAAGCAAAACCAGAAGCAAATGTGGAAGCAAACTTGGAAGAAAAATTGGAAGCAAAATTGGAAGCACAATTGGAAGAAAAACTGGAAGCACAACCGGAAGCAAACATGGAAGCAAAACCGAAAGCACAATTGGAAGCAATACTAGAAGCAAACCTAGAAGAAAAATTGGAAGCAACATCAGAAACAAAAGTGGAAGCAAAAGTGGAAGCAAAATAGGAAGCAAATCTGAAAGCAAAACTAGAAGCAAAACTGGGAGCAAAATTGGGAGCAAAACTAGAAGCAAAAAGGGAGCAGACATGGAAGCAAAACTGGATGCCAATTTCCAATGTCAATTTCTGGTGTTGTTTCCGGCACTAAACAAGATGCTATTGCTAGCACCAAATTTCTGGCACTAAAGACGACACAAAATCCAACGCAAAAACCAAAGATGAAATGAATAAACTAATTTTTGCCGAATTTTTCAACATCAGATGACTCCAAATGATGGATTAAAATACACTAAAATCTAGCGCAAAAGTCGACGCTAATTTCTTGTTGTGCTATTGTGATTAGAGCATTCTTTGCTTGGATCCCATTTATAATGACTCCAACTATAGGACTACCTAGGTTAGTATATTTAGGAACAATGACTTTCCCAAGCATGATGTTTGCCAACTACCCCACCACATGGACGGTAGTGGGGTCCTTCTTTTTCCTCCCTGGCTTTTTGAGACATGCTTCCTTAATTGTCTTACCATATATAGGGACATCTTTATGCCCTGAAACAAAGGTATCTTGACACATATGTGTTTCAACTGTTCCACAATATCAAAGTTTGTTTCTTCCTTGTTTTCCTTTTGTTTAACTACTTCTAACCTTTGAGGAAATGGTGGGTCTTGATCAGACTACTGAACTGGTTCAGGATTCTTGGGCACACTTGAATGAGCAGGGATGTCAGATAGATTTTGATGCTCCTCTTCTTCCATAGGAAGCTCTTTGATAATAGGAGTGGAAGGAGTTGGAAAAGTGTTTCCTAAACTCAGATGAATATCACTTACACCCACAACATATGCAGGAAATTGATTAGGGTTTGTAGAGTAGACTGGCTACTGTTGTGGTTTGTTATTTGGGTTAGGTGTGGGTTGAGCTGGTAACTGAGTAGGTTTAGGTGTGCTAGAATTTAAGTTAGGTGGAGGAGGCATTATGGCAGGCTGTTGAGGCTATGAAGGTGGTTGCATGTAACTAGTTGTTGTAAGAGTTGTTGATGAACTCGAGCACCCAGGATCACCTGCAAAACCAAGATAAACCTTCCACACGAGAGCAGCAAGAGATAAAATGCAGGAATATAGTGTAATAACAAAATGATGTTATTATCACACACTAAATGATACAATATGCCTCAACTCTCCTTTGAATTGATTGAGTTAATATGAACTCATCTTGACTAGATAGGAGGGAGAGGTGAGTGCTGATTATATAGCACAATATGGGAAAATAATTCCAAGAGGGGTAATAACTCCCAAATAACCAAATTAGGTGGGAGTTATGCCTACTTGGAAAATGCCAAATAGGTGGCATAACCTACTTAGAAAGAGACAAATGAGTGGTTTTGTGAGGTGGCATATAAGGCCAAAAGAGGGTGTGAAACTCAACCACCTAAGTGTGAGTGGGAGCAACACATGTAACTGATGGATTACGCCATGTGTCCTCACATAAACCACATCTCCTATAACCTAAGGTATGCTTAATAATGTGTAGGAAAAATATTAAAAAACCTACACTAACACCCCCCCTTAAGCATAGCTTAGGTGGGTGAGAAGACACAAAGATGCAAATATGGGTCCCGGCTACTAGGCCATGTTAGGTACCCATGTACAAAATACTCTCTCACAAATGAAGTAAAAGAGAAAACCCAGTGGGACAAAACTCCTCCCCAAAAGAGAGAAAAGAAAACAAGTTTCCTAACATAAGAAGAATCCCATGCAAGGAAGAAGTCCCCTCCAAAATAGAAAGGATAGGAAAGACCATGTAGTCTTCCCCAAAGTAGTCAACTATACCAATGGTTGAAGCTCGAAACTGAATGTAGAACATGGTCCACGATCGTTGAACAATGTTCCTCCCCTTAGGAAGAAACAAAACCAAAGGTGTATGAAGAATGTCTTCCCATTCCTGAAATGAATATGAGGGAAGAAAGCTCAAAATGTATGAAGTCTCTGAAAACTGCTCATCTGTCTCCACGTCGATGCTGAAAGTTGCCACCACCAACTCGAGTGTTATAGGCCACACTGATGAAGATGACAATCCAAAACCTAGTAGAGATGTGTGTAGAACAAAATCCAAAGACTCAACTACCTTCTCTGAAAACAAAAATTCCTCCTCCAAATGCTGCTCAAAAGTATCCACACTCATGTCAAACTATGATGAATGATCATGTGGAGAATGAACAAGAGGATCCACATGTTCCTCCATAACAACTGAAGAAGAATCAACTTCATCAAAGAGAAAATGGATGTCATGAATAGTGTCTCCCAAGTCTGAAATATGAGACTCTATGAACAAACCTGCAATTTCTGTCAAGTAGTCATCCCAAGCAACTATATCTGGAGGATGATGTCGATCCTGTTGCACTGAATCACAAGTAGGAATGAAAGTAACACAAGTATCTTCAGAAGCAACAATCGTTAGAGAAGGAATGTAAGGCTCAATAACTGGATCTAATGTGAGAATACCAAGATTCAAATAGCCAAAATTCTCCTCAAAATCAAATGTCACACAAGGAGTGTGATCAATAGCCAAAGGATCAGAACCGTCATCAGGTGCAAAGTCTGAAAATGTATACAACCGAGATTCATTATCAACTATCCCAGTAGCAATTATCTCTGTGCTCTCCAAATCTCTGATGATAACTGAATCAAGTGTGAATTCCACAATCTTGCCTGCTCCACCATGAGTGATTTGATAGATGGAAAGAAGATTGTTTGTCAAGTGAGGTACACACAAAAAATCATTGAAGGTGCCATCCCCAATATCAAAAGAACCCTTCCCAATTACACTCATGTAAGTGTTGTTGCCCATCAAAATAGGTGGCATAGCACAAGGCTCAAAAGAAGAGAACATAGACTGTTAAGAAGCCATATGATGAGAAGCTCCAGAATCTAGGAGCCATTTCCCTTATTCATGACTTGTAGAAGCACAAAGAGCCTTACTTTTATTTTTCTTAGACTCAAAAGAAAATTCTGCATGACCTTTATCCTTACTAGATCCTGACTGTTTGGAATGTGAAGAAGAAGAAGTAGACTCAGACATTCTAGAAGGTAGATCAATGTTGTTCTTCTTAAGAAGATGTTTCAGTTCATCAATATTCTTCTTATAACAAGAATGTTCTTCATGTCCAATCCTCTTGCAATATGAACAAGTAGACTTCTCCTTCTTAGATGAGTCCTCCCTTGTAGAGGATTTGTGTTGTGCTTGATCTGTGTGTGGATTTTTCTTAGATTTCTTTTGTTTCTTGTCAGATTGTCCTAACTCTTTCTGTCCCTTAGGCTGACTAGCCAACAAGGCTTGATTCTGTGATGGCTTTATGAGACCCATAGAAAGAAGCTTTTGTTGTTCATGCATTAACATCTCAGAAAAAGATGCAAATGAAGGCATAGTGTATGCAAATCCCATAGTCAGTCTATGAGTATGAAAGCTAGAAACAAAAGCTGCAAATTTAGGACCAAGTTTATTCAGTGTATTATAGATTAACTGAATGTCTTTTTTATCAATACCACACGCTTTACATTGTGCTCTCAGATCATTGACCTTAGTAATATAATCCTGGATGTTGCCAAAATTCTTTGGATCAAGGCTCATCAATTCATTTTCAATCTGATAGCCTTTGACTTCATCTGTTGTACCATACAAAGATTTTAACTTTTCCCAAGCATCATGTGAATTTGTACAAGATTCAATCTGAAACATAAGATCAAGGGAAACAAAGCTATGAAGACATCCAAGAGCTTTTGTATGTTCAAGCATCCATTTTATCTTTTCCTTATCATCTTCAGGTTCAGCTACCTTGTTTTCAACATATGGAGTATACCCAAGTTGCATTAAGGCATTCCATGCATGTTGATGCTATGTTGCATAATTATAAGGTGTTAGCAAAGGAACCTTAGAATGATCCATGTGTGAAGGAAAAGAAAAGCACAAGTGAACAAATCAAAAAACACACACACACAAAGAGAGACCCCCCCTTTTTCACTCAATCAAGAATCCCCCCCAACAAAAAATAATTTGGCACTTTATAAATCAATGCGTTTACAATGCTGGAGTTGTTTTCTAGAGTTTTACAAATATCTAAAATAGACCCAAATACTGAAAGTATAATCAAATCTCATAATTAGAACCTCAAAATAGCACCAATGTGTAGTGCTCAAAAAAATATTCACTTTCAAAAAGAGAATCACCTCAATACGAGGTCGTATGTGAAAGTTACATCAATTTGAAGTTAAAAAAATGAGAACTGTCCTTCAGATCTGCTGATAAAACTGATTTTTTGGAAAATCCAGATTACTTGAGAAAAAATGGATCACACCACTACAAAGCCTATGAAATTCTACCCCAAATCAAAAAAAAAATCTATGAAAAAAGAGCTTGTATGACTGAATTATGGCCCTCCAAAGATTGACTGCAAAATCAAAAATGCAATTGGAGAGGGGGTCTGCAGAAATGTTCTGATTTAGATTCTGAAAAATATGTAACCTATACGCAGAAACTAGCAATGACCCAGATAGTTTTTTTTCTACTACAAACAAAACCTAGATGGCGGATTTTCTTTAAAATATACAGAAAATATGGATGTAGTGTAAAAAAATGTCTTTAGCAACATAAAACGACCCCAACAACCAAAAAACAGCATGAAAAGGTAGAATCACCTACTTAAGACAAGCAAATGCATGTTGCAACCTGCAATATTGATTAAACACTCACAAATCTCTCAAATTTGAGAAGGGGCTTGCAGATCTGACACTCTGATACCATGTAAGAGTTGTTGATGAACTCGAGCACCCAGGATCACCTGCAAAACCAAGATAAACCTTCCACACGAGAGCAGCAAGAGATAAAATGTAGGAATATAGTGCAATAACAAAATGATGTTATTATCACACACTAAATGATACAATATGCCTCAACTCTCCTTTGAATTGATTGAGTTAATATGAACTCATCTTGACTAGATAGGAGGGAGAGGTGAGTGCTGATTATATAGCACAATATGGGAAAATAATTCCAAGAGGGGTAATAACTCCCAAATAACCAAATTAGGTGGGAGTTATGCCTACTTGGAAAATGCCAAATAGGTGGCATAACCTACTCAGAAAGAGACAAATGAGTGGTTTTGTGAGGTGGCATATAAGGCCAAAAGAGGGTGTGAAACTCAACCACCTAAGTGTGAGTGGGAGCAACACATGTAACCGATGGATTACGCCATGTGTCCTCACATAAACCACATCTCCTATAACCTAAGGTATGCTTAATAATGTGTAGGAAAAATATTAAAAAACCTACACTAACAGTTGTTTGGTTTGGCCATTGTTTTCCTCCCCTCCATTGGGATGTCTGTTGCTAGTTTTCTAGAGGTTGTTGCCAATTCCTCTCAAATTGTTGCCACTAAGGTGGAGACTTTTGGTAATTGGGCCAAGTATTTGGGGGATTGTTCCAAGGCTGAGGTGGATAGCCTCCAAAGTTTTATGGGTATGGGGGTTGCCATTGATTACCAGATGCATAAGAATTTAAATAAGGTCCACTAAAAGATAATGGATCTAGTGGGGTAAAAGCAAGAAGTTGGGTCCACGAAGAGGGGAAGTTTTGGCCAAAAAAATATATCGTAGAAAACACATGTTATTAAAAAATGTGTATGTGTTATGCTTCAGGTACTCAAGCCTAAAAAACGCGTATGCACTAAAAAACGCGTATGCATTATATAACACATACACGTTTTATAACACGTACAAGTCATTTATTTTAAAAAATAAATACATTTTAGAAATGTGTACGCGTTTTAAAATGTGTATGTGTTTTGTAACGCAAAACACATATGTGTTTTAAAACGTGTATGTGTTTTGTAATGCAAAACGTGTACGCATTTTAAAACACGTGTTTCTAAAAAGTATTTAATTTTTTAAATAATCAAGAAAATAAAGAACGCACATGTGTTTTGTAATGCGTATATGTTTTTAAAAACGCGTACGCGTTTTTAAAATTTTGAATTCCCAACCCACATCTTGCCTCGGTTTTAGGCTCAGGAAAGGCTTGGCAACCCGACCCTTAGCCTTTGACCTGCAACTAAAAAGCTAAGGCAGATTGAAGAAGAATTTCCAACTTTGGCAATATGGCTGATGGACTTTTTTTCTAAATCAATTTATAAAATTAAAACTCATTAGAGAACATGATGTATAGTTTCCAAATGTATAATTTTTATTAAAATTGGATTATATTTGTTATTTTTTAATTAATTTCTAAGCAAACTTGTCCTTAAACTTGAAATATCATACTTTTTTTAATAACTTTTTTTTGGTTAAGTTTCTTCTAAAAAAATTATATGGCATCAATCTTCAGAAAATTCTCTACACAATGAAAAAAAAATATTCAAAAAATGTTTAGTTTAGGTCCATTTGTGTTGTTCGTACACGTTGATTTTTAAAAATAGCAATTAAGACCAATAAAAATTCAATAAAAAAATATATTACAAAAAAATTTCCTCATCAATCTTCATGTTGTTAGCTCTCTTTCCCCAAAAGGAATTAGGAAAATACTTTTATTTGGGTCAAAAAGTGGTGTCTGTACAAGTGCATGGTATGGTAAAAAAATGACTTTTAAAAAGTGGTTTTTATACATCCCTATAAAAATTTAATTTCTATCATTTGGGTATTTGAATAAGTTACATATTTGGAAACTAGATTCAAAATTATAAATTTCATATTACTAATTTTTTTTAAGATTCATTGTGTAAGTGCCTCAAATTTTCAGTCCAAGTGTGACAAATTCTGAAAAACAACAAAAACACTTCCACTTTTTAAGTTTTTTGTGGACCCAACTTCTTACACATAGAAAACCTGGTCTTCATCACCCTGAATTGGCCTAAATTCCAATGGAATTTGCTTGTTGTCAATGTTGGCTACCATTTTGCATCTACAGTCCTTCTTTTGCATACAATGAGGACAATATTCTACTAGCATTACTTCTACCTCCTCTTGTTTCTTCTTTGTTTTAAGTTTATCTAGCTGAGTGGCCATATTGTTTATGATATCCTGCTTGAAATCTTCCAACAAATGAGTGATTTTCATCCTTGAAACTCCATTAGTGGAGGATTTACCCATAGAAGATTGGTAACCTCTTCCTTTTTTCATGGCTGCCCTGGAGTAATTCTGACATATCTTCTTGATATCATCCCAAGGAACTTGGGTGATATCTCCTCCTCCTATCAAGTCTAGAGCATCAATGCGACTTTCATTGATCCCCCTAAGGAAGAGCAACTTTTGAGACTCTTCATTGAGTGCATGATATGGGGATTTCTATAGGAAAAACAAGAACCTTGAAATATAGTCCTCCAAACTTTCATCCTCCTACTACATTATGAAAAAATCATCTCCTCTCATATCACTGCCCCTACAATATTCTTTATACTTCTAAGAATTTTTTTTTGCAGATCATCCCAAGTCTCTACATTATTCCTACCTAAGCTCATAAACCATCTTAATGTAGCTTCTTTCAAGGTGGTAGGAAACAATTTAAGCCTATGAGCATTAGTAGTGTAATCATAACTTTTGCAAAGGATATCAAACTCAAACAAGAAAGTGTTAGGGTCTTTTGTTACAAGCCCATACAACTTAGGAAGAACTGAAGTAGGGATGTTCTTGAGGTTATCAACTTCATTCTGGTGGGTGATAGGAAATGGAAAAGATGGTTGGTTAGGTCTATTTGGATTTGCACCAGCCATATTTGCTTGATGGAGTGCCAAAGCAAATGGATTCTCAATCAAGTTTTGGGCAGCTTGCTCTTCAGAGGAAGTTTTAAAAATCGTCAAATTGGGAAATGCATCAGCAAAAGGATTTGCCTCCTCTTCTTCTTTGTCTCTTGGCAGATTTTGAAACTCAACTAGCTGGTTATCAGGATCAGGGTCATTAGGAAGGAATCTCCCATAAGCATCTCTTCTCCTACCTCTATGCATGCAGTATTAACTTAGTATCAACCAACTCACAAAAAGAATTGGTGAAAGAATAACATATCATTACTTTTCTCAAATGAAGGGTATGCTAGGAACAAACTTTAGAGATACTAAAAAAGAAAGAAACTGAAAATGACTCCAAAAAACTTCCTAGTTTGGCACCATCCCTAACAAGGGCACCAAAAATGTTGGCCTCCTCTAATGGTTCAATAACTAATCCCTTAAAGTTGTAACTTAGAGATTGGATATCTGCACTAAGTAGTTATCTTGATCATCATGAAGGTTCATTTCTCTGTCAACCCAAGGACGTGAACTTGAAATGGGTCAGCACTATATGTGCACTAGGACTCAACAGTAGTCATATGTATCCTATGACTAGAAAGGAAACAGTACTGAAAACAAAATGCTTGAAAGGAACCAACATAAATACTGAGCATGAATCAATCAAATAATTTGAACATCAACAACTAAACTGAAATAGATAACAGAAACATAAGTCTCAGCAAACAGATAGGAAGTTACTCTATCTGCCTTGGTTGCAGGAACAAACACAAAACAAAGTTCCAATGGCTACAGGAATAGATAGCTGCTAAGACTTTAACTAATTGTTGAATAGTGAATGAGTCTTCCTTAAGCTAACTCAAATGCAGTAAATCAAAGTATCATTTTATTCATTGAAACATGATTACATCATATCGACAACATTACTATATTTCTTGAAACTGAAAATGCGAGTATAATATTAGAACATCCAACCTTATGAAGAGGGATATCTGATCATTATTTATAGGAGAAAATATTATAACTAATTCCTAACTAACAGGGCAGTCAACTCGAAAAAACTAGGAGGATGCCACTTATTGAAAGCATGAAAAGAGGAAAGAAGTTGTGCATGCACAAGACTTTAGTCAAACTAGTCTTTCCTTAATGAGGATCTAGCATAACAACACCTCCTAAATCTACTCAACTAATGGACATGATCATTTAAAAGTAAGTAACAACTTCCACACAAGCTGAAAGTTTCCCTCCATTGGCCTCTTTAATGACTATTTCCTTGACTTCTTTAGCAACCAACCAGCTGGCATGAGCTCCTTCCACCTTGCAAGCTTCATTTATATCTGCATCTTAATGTGAACCTGTATAATGAAATTAGCGTGCATAAACAATTGTATATCTATAATCACCTTAAAATAACATTCATTCAATCACATGTAAAATTAATATGAATATATCACTTAGCAAGTTAATGTCAGCAAAAGTCACAAGGATAAGTTCATGCCCAAGATTCATAAATTTAGGAGAATAACATAGAGAGTGTCAATAACCAGATGCTAAATTCCGTAGTAACAACAACAAATATATGATAAATCCTATCAAAATTGAACCATTATTTGGACTCATCAAAAGTGAGGGAGATATACAACGAAAAGTGGTTGTTTGGTGGTGAAACTAAACACTAAAGTACCCTTTACCAAGAAAGCCTTCCTTGGTGCAGCATGTTATTGCTTAAAATGCAAGTGTTACATGGGAATTCTTTCCTTTTTTTCAAGGGTCTTACTTCTCACAATCCGTTAATGGTTTTGTGTGAATAACCTTGAGCACCCTTGGAGGCAGGGTTTCCCTACCTCGTGTGTCATAGAAAAAAGGATCCTTTGCTTGACATGGGATTAATTCATGATAAAATGGACTTAATGAGGCCTTGATTCAGGTGTTGTGAGGAATTTTATGCATCCATACTAGGTCTTGGACCCTTATAAATTGAATAACATGCTTTTAATGATGTCTTGTAAGGTGTTGTAAAGTGTTGTAAGATACTTTCACGCTTTTCTAGACTTAATGAACCTTTTTCTCCCTAAGTCAACATTATAAAATGTGTTTAATAACATTATTACATCAATCTAGAAGGTTTTTGAATTATACTCAATGTTAAACTAGTGTTGTAATGTGTCTTGCACGTTCACATTGGTTCTTGTGCCTTCCTAGGCTATGTGGACCTCATTTTAGTGTTGTAAAGTGTATTTAACCACACTTTCACATTGAATTTTGTGTGCTTGGTCCTATTTGGCATTCACATCATCACTAATAGGCCCCTATTAACCCATATTGTGCATCTTGAGGCATAATTTGATCAAATAACCAACATAGTCATCATATAAACCTAATTTTCTTACTTCTCGGCATTCCAGCTAGCAAAAATGGACCCTGTGAGACCCATTCACCATTAGTGGAAAATTATTCCCATCTAGGTGGGACCCATTTTCCATTAGTGGTGAATGAGTCCCATTTGAGCCATTTTCGGGGTATGAGCGGGAAAAATTAAGGTTTTTAGTCAAATTTTCTTTATGTCGGCCTTGGGGGTCCAATTTACGGGAAAATAAAGTGAATTTCCTATAAATACAACCTCCTAAACCCTAATTCATCATAACTTAACTTCATTCATCATTTTTCTTCCATCTCAAGTCAAGCAAGCTAGGGTTTTGTCATTCTAAGTCACTAAGGTAGCACTTTTCAGACATTCAAGGGAAAAATCTTCATGTTTTGATGCAGACATTCAAGTTCAATCATCATGACAAGATTTAGGTGATTGGATGGCTTGGAAATTATTGAATATTAGTTTTCAAACTTGTTGAAGTCATCTCCACTTTTTCAATGCCAAAAATTACACAAAAAGTAATTTACAGCTTCAAAAATCAGGGTTTCAAATCGGGACACCTGGAGGTACAAATTGAGTAGACCGAAAGCTACAAATTGCATTTTTGAGTTTTCAGAAAATCCATAATGGACTAATTCTCCCAGAGTGGCGAATGAGTCCCACTATACATTTTTTCTAAATATTTTTGTAGATTCAAACACCCATTTGACTAAAACGGGCCCTAGTACAGTTTTCTAAAACTGGGACTGATTCACCCAGAATGGTGAATGAGTCCCACCAGGCCTAAATTTTAACATCATTAGCATTTCAAATGTCATTTCTAGCCTCCTTCAACATCTCAGGTGCACACTTTTAGTTTGGTTCATTTTTGTTAAGTTTTGCATTCATTCCTAGTTCATTGTTGCATTACACAATGTGTTTTCAAAAACCACTTATTTCTTCGGTTTTACATTCATATTCAATCAATTTCATAGCTTAGTTGCATTTAAATCATCTCATTTAGCCTCAATAACATCATACATAACATAATTTGAATGAACGCCTTAGCATTTTTGGTCCTACTCTATCCTTTTAGGTGAAAAACCCTAGTTAAGCAAGAGAGTACATTGGAGCCAAAAATCTATGGTTCATTTTGGTGAACCTACTTTTTGAACATCTTATTTTCTGATTTGGAGTCCATTTTCATCCTAATCCTAGCTTGCATTTAAGTTGCATTAGAGTTACATTGGTAAATTTGCATCTAGGGTTTCAAATTTTTGTATTAGAAAAAAGTACATTTAGCTTGCATTTATGCATACAATTTCCTTACAAATCTCTAAAATTATGCACCTCCATCTTAGGTTTTCATCTTACAACCTTAAACACATCAAAAACACTTCAAAATCTCTAATTTTTTTGCAAAAACCTATTACTGGTACTCATTTGTCATACTGGGCGAATCAGTCCCTTTCCAGATTTTTGATTGTCTGTTCCTACATCAGAAACCTCATTTATGTGCTTCCTAATCCTCCTAGTATCATATAGTATAAGTCTAGAAAGTTTATGGAATTTTTTTTTTATGAATTTAGCTCAAAAACATCATTTTAGATTACTCATTCTTCAAATCACTTCATTTGCACACATCCTTACATCTAACAATGCTTCCATTTTTGCAATTTTGCATAACATTGATAAAATTACTTTCACTTTTGCATATAAAATTTTTCTATTCCTAAAAATTTGCATAAGTTTGTTAAAAGTGCTTTTCATTCTTGCATGTACATTGTTTTCATTTTCCAAATCTTGCATATATTGGATAAGAGTGTTTTGTACCTTTTCATATACATTATTCATATTGTTGAAACATTGCATGAAATGGTTACATGTACTTTTCAGTCTTATTCAAACAATGCTTATACCTTACATATGTAGACATGTTAAGAAACATTTCCTATCCCCTCCCTATGAGAATGTTTTAGTGAAAGATACTACAAATTGGGCCATTCCTAACGATCATACTTGTTCTTCTCATAATATCTCTCCTCTTGGTGACAAAGATATTTTAGTAGAAGAATCAATTAATGAGAGTTTTGAGAATCCTAGTTGTTTCTCTCTATTTACCTCTCTTAGTGGACAACATATTCACAACCAACATAACAAAACCTTAGATGCTCATGACAACAACATATTTTCTTCCTCTAGTATCTCTCCTAGTTGTGAAGTAGATACTTTGATGTTAGACTACACAATCAATGAAGTTCATGAATATCTTAGTTGTCCCCCTTCACCTAGGGAAACCCCTCTTGAAAACCAATCTTCAACCACTGATCATTCCCCTACTCGTGATGAATTCCTTTTAGAAGAACCAACCTATGAATATCACAAACATTTGGCTTGTTGTTCTCCTAAATAATCTCTTCCTAGGGAGAATCTCATGGTGCACAAACATATGAACATTGACACGTATCCTTCAACTACTCAACCTTCCCTAGGTAAGGATACTCAAGTGGCTTTAGAATCCCCTTCACCAACATATCATGCCAATCAAGAAATTTTTTTTGAGGTTATGACGACACAAGTGGGATCTCCTTTAATTAGTGAAATTACTAAGTCACCTTCCATTAGTGAAAAACGCAAAATCTTCAGAACTGCCTTGAAATCCATGATGCAATCTACTCATAACAATGTTTTACAGCCACTAAGTTGTAACTTAATAGCTCAAAAATCTATGGGACCACACGACACTCCTACACCATTAACTTTTCCTCAAAAAGTTCCTAGTGTTGAAGATCTTAAAAAGAATCTTGCTAATATCTATGTATGGGAACTCATTCAACTCTCACCAATAGTCAAACTTCTTTTTCATGAAATGTTGGAAATACAAAAGGAAGAGATACAATCTTACAACAAATCAAATCATGTAACATCCTCCCCTAGTCCATTGCAAGCCACCCAGTCAGAAATCACATTCCCTAAACATGAATTACCCTCACTTGAGATTCAAAACAAGAATGATCCCTTGATGATAAAGGTGATCATTAATGAAACTCTAGTTAGGCACACTCTCATCGACAATGGATCAGAAATTAATATTTGTAGCATGGACATCCTACATAATCTTGGCATGGAAAAAATGCTCATTCAACTTAATGATGTTCACATTCGTGGCTTTAACAATGTTCATAGGCAACCACTTGGGATGATTACATTACCTATTGAGGTTGGACCTGTTGTGTTTCCCACCTCTATTCATATCAATGTGCAAGGACCCCTTCCATACAATCTTATCCTAGGGAGACCATGGATTCATGCTATGAAAGGATTCCCATCTACCCTTCACCATGTAATGAAATTTGAATACAACAACAAGATATACATGATTGATTCCGATGAGTGAAGCTATGTTTTACCTAGTCACAACACTTCCAACTCCCCTAATTCTTTCCTTCCTGTTGGTGTGAATAATTGTCTTGTACCTAGCTAATTCATTCACTAGGTAAATTAGGGTACATATTCACATGGTTAAGTTTACTTAGGATAAAAGATTCTTTCTAGAAGGCTTAGTTGGCTTATCTAGAACTTATCTTATCTAGCTAGGATGCATCATTTCCTAGGTGATTAGGTTGTTGGTTGTCTCATGTCATAGGATCATGACATTTGTCAACATCATATTCATACCTATCTCTCAACCTTGCCCATATAAGCAAGGCATCTCATGTACATTTGTATTCAAGCTTCATTCAAACAATCAATCAATCTTGCATTGTGAAGCAAGCTTTCTTGCCATTCTCTCTCTTGTGGAAGTGGTTTTGGTCGCAACTGATCTTGGGGGTGTTGAGGAGTCACCATCAACTCCTACATGGTATCAGAGCTCTCCAGGTGTTGCAGATTCCTTCCCAGATCTGAGGGTGATATTTTGGCTTGAAGTTTTTTGCTGGATGCAGATTGGGGTTTCAATAACCTCATGGTTGAGTTCAGAAGTTTCCGCAGACGAATTTTGACTGTAAATTCGCCTATATTGGGTAAAGTTGTTTTTGAGGCAAATTTTTTTTTTTTGCTGGAATAACTACCTGTGCGGTACGATTTTCATATTTTCGCAAAAAAATATTTTCTGTAAAATATTTTATGTGGTATGATTATTAATATTTTGGGGCAAAATATTTTATTTTCGGGCTTTTATTTGTAAAAATTAGTGGTGGCTTATTTGGCGGGTTATATCAGAGTCCTTCCATCAATCGAGTCCCTTCGGCCGGTCATATTTGACTCCGTTGGCCCGTACCCGGTCACTGGCTTTTACATCAGTCAAATCCATCGCATTGAAGATCCGCAACTGGCAGGTACGAAGGCTTGATCTATTGTCAGCATCGTTGGTGTACCCTTCCATCGGCATCCAATAGCCTACAATCGGTGGTCAACAGTCTGTACGAGCTGGTCAATATCTTCACCTGTCATCGGCTATTCATCGGCGATCATCTTTCATAGCATCGGCTGTTAAAGGTACCAACATATTCTCAGGCTGTGGTCAGATCCATAGTTATTGATACCGTCTGTCCCTGGCCAGGGTACACAAGGTCAGATCTGGAGATCTGCATCGACTTTGTTCACCTATCAGATAGTACTCCCGGCGGATGGTACTGGTCCGAGTTTTGAGTTGGTACGGGTTCTTCATTGCTGGCTCATCAGCGCATGAGGGCATTAAGTTGCCTTGTCTGGACGGGAGCACTCATCGGCATTCATTGAAGGCAGGTCACAGTCCATTGGCAAGGTGGTCACTTCCATCGGATTCCCCTTGCGGGTACACATCACTGTTGCTGGTATGAATGGTAATTGCAGTGATTTTTTTTAATCAAAATCATTTGCAAAATTTGGTCGGTGTTAGCAGTATTCATTTATTGTTGTTCAAACCTTGTAAGCCGACCATTGTATTTTCATTAGCCCACGGTTTGTTTTTACAATATTTACGCTGTCGGTCATATGAATGACCTTGTTCCAGTGCCTGGGTGCCGAAAAATTGCTCTTATTTAGCCTATTGATTATTTGTATTTGCCCCCAAGTGCCTATTTATAGGCCTTTTTTTCATTTTATCATAACTTTCATATACGGAGGCGAAATTTTTGAAACGAAATATCATCGGAAAGGTGAAGACCTGAATTTTTCAGTGGTGCAGATATTTTGCAGAGATTTTGCAGTTTTGTGCCTCTTTTTCCAGGTTGAAGCCCGATCATCATTTTTTTGCTTCCGAGCTCGTATCTTGGTGCTCCGATCTCCGATTTTCTCCAAATTTGTGGCATCGGAAAGGTATTCAGGAGTACTTCAGATCTACTCATGCACTTTTTGCAGATTTGTTTCCAGATTTTCATATTTTCAGTTTGTGGCTGATTTGATAATTTGGGATCCATTGTTGTAAATTTGCAAAAAAAGTGCAAATATTGTTGGGACAAAGGGGTTGATATCTTGTATTGTGAGGGAAACTTTTTGTTCTCCTCTTGTAATATCTCATTGTATCATGGATTTGACAAAAGTTGTACTTCTAACTCCATATAACTATCATGAGTGGAAATCTCAAATGGAGTTATTATTGTTAAAATCAAAGTTGCAACGCATTACATTTGGTCAAGATCCAGAACCTGCAGGAGCAAAAGAGAAAAGAAAATGGCTTGATAGAAGGGATGAAGCTCTTGGAACTTTGAAGTTGTCCATTTCTCCAGATCTTAGATATCATGTTGCATCTTGCACTCATCCTAATGAAGCTTGGAATACTTTAGAGAGTCTCTTTGGTAAGCCAGATAAGATGAGGAAATTTAAGTTGGAGAATGAACTCATGGGTCTTAATCCTTCAGATTTTGACAATGTCCAAGACTTTTTCTCTAAGCTCAATTCTCTTAGATTGCAGTTATCTAATTGTGGGGTTACTAAAGAGGATGAACAGTTGATACTTTCTATTCTTGCTAAGCTTGGTCCTGATTATTCAGTGTTTGTTTCTACTTTCTATGCTACAATGGATGCTCTTGGAAATGCATACAAAATGCCTTCTCTTGATGAATTTGCAGCTCAACTCACAAGGGAACAAGCAAAGTTGGTACACATGGGCACATTGAAGTCTTCTAGATCTCATGCTCTTATTGCAAAGGAGACAAAGGACTCAAGTGGCAAAAGGTAAGAAGCAGAACAAGGCTCCCAAGTCTAATGAGCAAGGTAAAGATTCTCCTTCACATAGCACTCTTGAGTCCACATCCTCTTCTAAAGAGGAATCATCTAAAAAGAAGAAGTCAAAATGTGCATATTGTAAAAGATTAGGACATGATGAGCATAGATGTTATAATAAGAAGATTGATGAACTGACACACCTTCTTCAAAAGAATAACATTAAGCTGCCCTCATCAATGTCTAGTACTTCTTCTTCAACATCTCAATCGGCAGCTCCATCATCTTCATCTAAGTCACAGGACACAGGATCTACTTCTGGGCTACACAAGATGAAAGGACAAGCACTCTTGGCCTCTACAAGTCTTGCATCTCATAGATGGCTTCTTGATTCAGGAGCATCTCATCATATGGAATCTTCTATGGATATGTTCTCTTCTTTTGAGCCTTGTAATTCACCTCATATATTGATGGGTAACAATACATATATGAAGGTAAGCGGGAAGGGTTCTATTGATATGGGGGAAGGGAAGCTTTCAATGATGTACTGTGTTCCTTCCTTGTCCACTAATCTCCTTTCTATTTACCAAATTACTCATGGGGGTCAAGGTAAAAAGCAGTTGAGTTCACTCCTGATAGGGTGCTACATAAGGGACTTGGAGACTAGGGATATTGTTGCTATTGGGATGGTTGATCATTCATCTCGTGTATATTCCTTTTCACATTTTTCTTCAGAAGATGATAATGTTCCTTTGACTGCATCACACACTCCATTGAGTGTGAATCATGATAGTGAGGAGAAGTTTGGTCATCTACACCTTGGTATTCTTGAGACCAATGCTGAGCTTCCTACTTCTCCACCTCCTGCTCCTTCAGTCATTGATGCTTCTATTCAGCAGGATGATCATAGTTTTTCAGATCTTGCTTTGTGGGATGAGTATTTGACAGGGATTTCTAACTTGTTCATAGAATCTCATACTGCAGATTTGGAGGACACACTTGAGGGGATTTCTCTCCTCTTTGATGACAGTTTCAGTACAACTGTTATCCCATCAACTTTGTCTTTGGAGATTGACATTCATGAGTCTCCTCCATCACTTGATTTGTCATGTTTCTTGGTTCAGTTTGACCATGATTCTATTGTGGCTCATTCAAGCTTGGAGGATCTTCATCAGTTTTCAAAGGTATACATGTTGAGCATTCATGCTTCCTCCTTTCAGTTGGACATGGAGTGGCTTCTACCATCGGCTTATGGTTGTTGTTTCTTCCTAAAGGGAGATGTATTTGCTTATAGACTTGTTGGTGTCTTTTTTCGGGCATTCTTCATCAATTTAGACTTCTTCATGGGGGGATATCTTATCTCTACTCTCTACTTTCCTCTATAGAGTGTTTGATTGTATATACATGATGCATATTTCTTGGGGGTATCATTAGGTCTCCTTGTCATATTTCTTTTGTTTCTCTCTTTTGGAAGGTTTTGTCGAGGTTTCTCCTTTTCTCATGAAGGTGCATCATTTGCATTGTAAATAGATTTTCTTTCATATTATTTTATAGTAGTGTGCATAATCTTCTCCTAAATTGCATAGGGGGTGTTGGTGTGAATAATTTGTCTTGTACCTAGCTGGTTTCGTTACTTCAGGTAAATTGGGACATATTCACATGGTTAAGTTTACACTTGGATAAAAGTTACTACAGAAAACTTGGTGACATCTACAGAACTCATCTTGTCTAGCTAGGATGCATCATTTCCTAGGTGATTAGGTTGTTGGTTGTCTCATGTCATAGGATCATGACATTTGTCAACATCATATTCATACCTATCTCTCAACCTTGCCCATATAAGCAAGGCATCTCATGTACATTTGTATTCAAGCTTCATTCAAGCAATCAATCAATCTTGCATTGTGAAGCAAGCTTTCTTGCCATTCTCTCTCTTGTGGAAGTGGTTTTGGTCGCAACTGATCTTGGGGGTGTTGAGGAGTCACCATCAACTCCTACACTTCCTAGGTCAAAAATTGAACCTATACAAGTTGGTCCTAACTCTTCACCTACAAAAAAACTCTTTTGTGATAATTGGGGATCATTAGATTCTACAACTCCTTTCCATAACATTTCCAAAATCTCACCCCCATGGTCCAAAGAGTCATATAAAAATGATTCATTTTTAGACACAAGCTCTAGTAGTGATTGGAGTTTCACACCTACCTTTACAGGAGAGTGTGCAATATCCCAATCTCCACCCAAACAACCTTGTGTTCCATTCACTCAACTTAGCTCTACCAGCTTACTTCATGGTGGAGATGGGGGCAATATAACTCCCATCCCTCATGAAGCAATGACACATCACATTAACAAAAATTTGTGTTCTTGTACAACAACCAATCCTTCTTCCAAACACACACCCCCTTCATCTAACTTGGAAGATTGTTATGGTATCAGTTACAACCTTCCTCCTACACATGGATGCAATACACACATGAAAAAATCTGATATAGCATACTTCTCTCCACTTTCATCAAAGACTTTACACAACAATAACATTCAACCTCTCAAGAATTGTGGTGCTCTTCCTTGTATTGGAGCACGTCATTTCTCTACCTAATACTTCCTTTCATCCATTACAAGCTCACCTTTGTCCTGCACTAAGTGGGGGAAAGGGGTTTGATATCCTTGCCCTCATATGTCACTTGTCATTGTCTCTTTTGACTAATCATTAACCTTTCATGAACATATAAGAACAAGCTTGGGATGTGGATGACATGTATGAAGATTGAATCGCATGTGACATATTACCCTTTCTTCATGATGTAGCTTATTGGAAACATATGAATTGGCATAGGGCTTTCTGGGTAAGCTCTCATGTCTTCTTCTCTCTTCTTCTACTTTAAAGCAATTTCTCATAGAACCGGTGCTCGCAACCACCTTAAAGTGGGGGAATACATCACCACTCACATTTCATTGTGTGATTTCTTTCTTCTTGCGATGCATCCTTTTCTTGGTGGAGTCATTGGGTTTGATTCCCTCCAAGAGTGTGATACTTATTTTGACTTATCCTCTTTTGGAGACATTGAGCATGATGTTCCCTAAGACGAGACCTTGCACGAACTAAGCAAAATCCCTTTGAACAATATTTACACTATTTTGCATTAACAATGTCTTCCTTTGTGGTGCCTTATTAAAGTTATTAGGAGGTATAACTTTGGTATGGTTGAGCAGGAAGCCCATCTAGCAGCATGAATTTTCCCCATTGCCACCTTTGTGTTTGTGACTACATACCAACTAGCGTATGTATTTCACCTTTTTGGATTTCTCACCCCACGGACAACTAGAAGTTATGTGGCCCCAGAGTGAGTATACCTTTGGCCTTCTCACCCAACAGAAAACCAAGAAGTTTCGTTAGCCCAAAGTGAGTACACATTTCTTTTTAAACAAAAAAGCCTAGATCTAATCCACAACTAGTTGGACAAACGATCGAAGCTTGATCCACTTTTTTATTTCCATCTTTCTCGTTCTTGCCATTGCATGATTTTGTATCTTGATGGTTTGACTTAGGATCTTGGATCCTAGGGGCTTTACCACCTCTTTGATATTTTTCATTCTCTATCATCTGCATTTGTACACTCAGATATCTCTTGAATATCTACTTTAGTGTGAGTTTGAAGCAAGTTTATTCTCTCACTAAAGTGGGGGCTAAATGTGCCATAGAAAAAAGGACCCTTTGCTTGACATGGGATTAATTCATGATAAAATGGACTTAATGAGGCCTTGATTAAAGTGTTGTGAGGCATTTTATGCATCCACACTAGGTCTTGGACCCTTATAAATTGAATAACATGCTTTTAACAATGTCTTGTAAAGGTGTTGTAAAGTGTTGTAAGATACTTTCACGCTTTTCTAGACTTAATGAACCTTTTTCTCCCTAATTCAACATTATAAAATGTGTTTAATAACATTATTACATCAATCTAGAAGGTTTTTGAATTATAATCAATGTTAAACTAGTGTTGTAATGTGTCTTGCACGTTCACATTGGTTCTTGTGCCTTCCTAGGCTATGTGGACCTCATTTTAGTGTTGTAAAGTGTATTTAACCACATTTTCACATTGAATTTTGTGTCCTTGGACCTATTGTACATTCACATAATCACTAATAGGCCCCTATTAACCCATATTGTGCATCTTGAGGAATAATTTGATCAAATAACCAACATAGTCATCATATAAACCCGATTTTCTTACTTCTCAGCATTCTAGCTACCAAAAATGACCCATGTGGGACCCATTCACCATTAGTGGGGAATTAGTATCATCTATGTGGGACCCATTTTCCATTAGTGGTGAATGAGTCCCATTTGATCCATTTTCAAGGCATGAGCGGGAAAAATTAAGGTTTTTATTCAAATTTTCTTCATGTCAACCTTGGGGGTCCAATTTATGGGAAAATAAAGTGAATTTCCTATAAATACAACCTCCTAAGCCATAATTCATCATAACTTAACTTCATTCATCATTTTTCTTCCATCTCAAGTCAAGCAATCTAGGGTTTTGTCATTCTAAGTCACTAAGGTAGCATTTTTCAGACATTCAAGGGAAGAATCTTCAGGTTTTGTTGCAGACATTCAAGTTCAATCATCATGACAAGATTTAGGTGCTTGGATGGATTAGAAATTATTGAAGACTATTTCACAAACTTTTTGAAGTCATCTCCACTTTTTTAAGGCCAAAACTTACACACAAAGTCATTTACAGCTTCAAAAATCAGGGTTTCAGACTAGGACATCTGGAGGTACAAAATGAGTAGACCGAAAGCTATAGATTCCATTTTTGAGTTTTTAGAAAAGATAGAATGAATGAATTCACCCATAGTGGTGAATAAGTCCCACTATACATTTTTTTCTGAAGATTTTTGTAGATTCAGACACCCATTTGGCTAAAATGGGCCCCGATACAATTTTCCAAAACTAGGACTGATTCACCCAGAATGGCGAATGAGTCCCAGCAGGCCTAAATTTTAGCATCAACAACATTTCAAATGTCATTTCCATTTTCCTTCAACATCTCAAGTGCACACTTTCAGTTTGTTTCATTTCTGTTAAGTTTTGTATTCATTCCTAGTTCATTGGTTCATTACACAATGTGTTTTCAAACATCACTTGTTTCTTAGGTTTTGCATTCATATTCAATGAATTTCATAGCTTAGTTGCATTTATATCATCTCATTTAGCCTAAATAATATCATACACATCTTAATTTGAATGAACCTACCTAGCATTTTTGGCTCTACTCTCTCCTTTTAGGTGAAAAACCCTAGAAGAGCTAGAGAAGTCCATAGGAACCAAAAGTCTATGGTTCACCTTGTATATATTTCAAAATATTTTTGTGTTGTTAGTTTAGGTGTTTTTTTTTCTTCTTGTCTTTATTTTTTCTTGCTTTGGATCCTTTCTTCTAATGTTGTTGACTCTATTGCCTAATGGATTTAAAAGCACTACTCTGATGCTAAGATTCTAGGCTCTTTGCTTCATCCTTTGCAATCTTCATCCCCAGTCAGAGCCAATTATTATCGTGCTTTTTTTAATATCCTTTAAACCATGTCCACCCATGAATTTTTTTACCTAAGTTAAATTTATCACCCCTTTTTTGTGTTTTTTGAAATTGTGTCAGGTGCCCTCTTGGTTGTCGTAACCTCATTTTTTCTTGACTTCCTAAAGTCAAACCTAAAGTTAGTCATTGAATTAGCCTTTTGTAAAGTTTTGACCTGAAAGTGTCAGAGTCTGAAATGGTTTTCATAACCTTGATGAATACTGACGAAAGAAGGAAATTTTTTAGTGATAAGCAACATTAGTGTTGTTTTGGAGCCTTCATGAGGTTTCAAAAAAAAATTCGGTTCCCGACAGGGTTTCAAAAACATATTCTATCCCCAATGCGAAAGTTTCTCTTTTAAAAGATTCAACAATTTATTAGTTTCCAAGCCCCTTTTGTTCTAGATCATGCCTTAAAGGGAGATTGTGAAGTGAACAATAAGAGTTTTTTCAAAACTTTTTCAGACTCTGATAGTATTCCAAAAACCTCATTGAGGCCCGATATTGGTTCATTTACATTACGCTTGAAACCATCATCTTGTGTTCAAAGTCTCTATTTAGTGAAAGGCAACAATTCCAAAAGTGAAAACCATACATTATAGGATGAACATTGAATAGAATTAGAATTCATCAAAATCTACCACATTGCAAAAATGATAATGATGTGTCATAGTAGAAATAAAACACATGAAGTAGAAATAGAGGATGCAAAATTCATCACATTACAAAGAGAAATCAAAGCATGGAAATGGATACATATATATATATATATCAAAAAAGGGGATTTTTTCAATACAATCCCTTAAGCACATAGAGTGAACATTAGGATGTAGATTCCTTCCACAACCTCCAGAATTCTCTCTATTTGTGTAGGGGAAAACAATTTTTTCATTAAACTCAACATAGTGGGTGAAAGTCTCCATCACATTCCTCTCCAATCCAACACGCAAGAGAGAAACAACTTATTTTGCTTGCTCATTTTAGAGAGTAGTGGAAATGAAAATGGTGTCTCCCATCAGGCCTTCCCACGGGTAATCACTGAGGCATCCCAAGGAAACTTCCACGTTGCCTATGTAATCTAGTCTCACCAGCCTCTCTACAACTTTTGTACCCCATCCCAGCTTCCCAGAAGTCCTAATAATGTTATACATGAAACACTTTAGGAGTGTAGCATTATGAACATGTACCTGTGCAAGGAAATTCTCCCCAATGATCTTCCTTATGAATCCTTCCTCCACATCGCTCCTTATAAGGAACACTTATTTAGGTTGGTATGCTACCAATTGCTTCATCGAATTGCATTCTACACCCTCAATAACCAAGAAATCACTTTTGGAAGTTGCTTCACTGGAAGTGCTCGACATTGTGAAAATAAAATTGAGATGTGATGAATGAAAGAATTTCCTTCAAATTTATAGAGAAAGGGAATGACTATCATGTTGGAAAGATAAGCTATGAGAATATTTCTCAGTTGCAACTAATGAACAAGGATGCTACCAACTTGCTTCAAATTAAATGAACGCGGAAAATGATGTGATGGGATTACGGTGTTTCTGGTTGAATAAGCTTCAGTTTTGAGGTAGAACCTCTTAATTAAACCTTCTCGTATGCATATGATCACCAATGAATATGTAATTAAGTGAAAAATTTAGAAATCATAGGTTTTTCACACGTACAAAAAGCCATGAGGCTTGCATAAAAGGAGTGGTGATGCATTAGCCCATCAAAATCAAATTGATATGCATGATGTAATTATGACATTCTAAAAATACTCATAAATTCTCATAAGATTTGATTAAGAAAGAATTGAGTAATGATTTATGAAGCTCCCATTTGGAAGAACGATGGTTATGATTCTTTAAAAAAAATCAATTTTCAAGAACTGGGTGACGTTTATGTTACAAAATTATGCGTATGCTAACTAAGGACATTTGAGGGGTTCATATTTTTGATCCCCATTAGATGCAAGAGTGATAATTGATCGAAAGAAGGATCAATTTCGCAATTTTTCTTGTTTTTGAAGTTCTTTGTCTTTGTGCATATGAATTTGAGTGTAATACTTAGTATTTATGAATGAGTCTTTGAGCTTTGATATATGCTAGAATATCACTTCTCTTTGTGGATGTTATATTCTCTTTTGTTACATTCATCTTTCTTCAGAAAGGGGTGAAATTGAGGTTTGTCTAATCTATCCACTTGTTGATATCTCAATCTTTGAGTTGTAGTGTTGGTGACATTTATCTTTTAAGTTTCAATTAATTTTTTGGAAGTTGATCTCAATCACATATGCATCATGGCTATGGGAAAGTGTTAGTTTTTATTTACTACTTTCTGGTTAAAAGTGTACTCGTATTTTTAAATATTAAAATAAAAAATTATATCTTACGAGGGAGTTGTACCTCAATCAAAAATTCAACGGAAGATCACCAATGAAATGGTGATCTCTTCAACTATTTTTTTTTTATTCATCTTTATTTTGGGCAATATGGAGTCATACTAAGTGAATCTTCAAAAATACCAATCTATCATCCAACACTCTTATTTCTTTAATTATTTCTATTGACATTTGAGATAGGAATATGAACCAATCAAAGGTTCTAGAAGTTCCTAGAACCTATGATCCTTTTGATTTCCTTTTCTTCTTTCAAACCCATGAGAAAGACCCTAAGTCATTGAGGATGAAGATCAAAACCAAAGTTGGTCAAAATTTCATGTGGTTTCAAGAATTTAAGGAACTCCTGATTACTTTTTTTTCTTTGAGTAATTTTCTACTAGTATCAAGGGAAAATAAAGAATCATAACCTACTGTAGGTTCTCGTAGTTCTTGGAACCAACCATACCTTTGATATAAGAAGAAATATTGACAACCTTAGAAAATGAAGTTATTGATTTAATAAAAAATCATTGGTTCAAGAGTTCTTGAGAGGTTGTGAACTTTTGGTGTGTTCTTAATGGATTAGGAACCCTTGATAAAGGAGTTCCACTTAGACTCAGAACCTCCGAAAAAGGCTTTCTTGGTGAGTACAAAATCTTTGATTTATCCCAAAAACTTAGAGGACTTTTGGGGACCTAAACAAAGACATTTGGGGGAAATTTTAATAAAAAAGAGAAGGCCAAATAAGGATTGAATGACTACCAAACACAAAATTTGAAAAATATGAGGATTTAAAATCTCAACCAAATGTTACAGTAATAGACATATATACAAAAATCAAAGGATATGTAATGGTGTGAATTGTATGATAGAATTCCTTAAAAAGCAGCATTTGCAAGATATGCGCATAATGGGTATTTTAAGAATTCCCTTGTGATCTTTTAAAAAAATGCAACTAGGAGGTATGAAGCTAAACATGGATACTTTGGCCAGTGCTATCCTCCAAGCATGTGTGAGCTTGGGAGATATTTGTAAGGGTAAATAAGTTTACGCAAACATGATTAGAAGAAGACATATTACTAATATGTTTGTAGTGTGTGCACTTGTTGACATGTAAGCCAAGTTTGGAAGCATTGAAAATTCCTATAAAGTGTTTTCCAGAGTGCCTCAAAGAAATGTTGTCACCTTAAACACCATGGTTGTAGCTATGCACAACATTGGATTTTTTGAAAAGTCTTTTGAAACTTTCAAAGAAAATGTATTTGGCAAGCATAAATCCAAACTCCACAAAATTTGGAAGTATCCTCTTAGCATGTGGAAAAATGGGAGCATTGAATCAGTGTTTGGACATCCATCAAAGAATAATGGGATGGACACTTTTTCCTAATAGTTATGTATGTATATGGAACTATAAATCAATCCTATGAGTTATTTTGTGGTAAATGTAATCAACAACAATTCCAACAACCTTGTCAAACATTTTTTCCACCTTAGAATCTGGTATGGACATCCGTCACAATATGATGAATATGAAATTTTGTCAAATATTGTAGATGTATCTACGCCTCTACACATTTATGAAAATTTTCAAATCAAAGACAAGGTAAAGAGCCTATCAGGCATGAATAAAAAGAAGACAGTGTGTCAGGTTGATAAAATTCCTTGAATGATGTGGCCTCCTACCATCATTATTACTATAGATATGCTAAAAAGGTTGTGTATTTGATATAGAGTGATAATTTATAATTATTACATAGGATGAAACAAATAAGGTAAAACATAAACAATAAATCATTAATAAAATCAATAGCTACATAAGTTTTGTTGGAATTTATTATAATACTAAGCCACCTTACAAAAATAATAACAAATACTCGTCAAAAATATTTATGGGATCTTTATCCCCTCCTTCCCTCTAATGTCAGCTACAAAAATTATTTGGTTGGTTGTGAAGTAAATTAAAGTAGGTGATTTTGAATTTGAGTGAACAAGGACTTTTTTTTTGGTGGAGACTATTGGTGTAAATATGATTTTTAACTATCTAAGTCCTATTTACATGTTAAGTTCACTTAGGTCCAAGGAGGGAATCTTTCTAGTTAGTGTTAGTTGTCACTAGATCTTATCTTATCTTTTGGTATTTAATTCTTGTGTCCTAGGTCATTTAATATTTGTTGGGTTAGTCATCTCATTATATAGGATTAAGACACATGTCAAGATCTTGTCTAATCCTATCTTACAACTTTCCTTATAAGCATGGTAGCATACATGTACATTATCATATTCAACTTGGAAATCTTGCATCCATAATCATAGCATGATATTTTTTCCATTTCTCTCTTGTAGAAGTTATTGTTGTCTTGAAAGGGATCCTACGATATTGAGGAGTTCAACATAAACTCCTACATGGTATCAGAGCTTTAGTGTTGCAGAATTCTTCCCACATCTGAGGGACCAATTGGCATGAAATTTTTTATGGGTATGAGTTGGTGTTTCAAGGACCTCACAATTGAATTTAGGCATCAAAGAAAGTCAAGTTTTCCTTTCATTTTTTCAATTTCTTTCATGTTTTGACTGATCTACAAGGGTTTCAAGGAAGGGTTTTAGTTGCTAGATATTGGAGGTAGCTAAATTTTCAGAGCACTTTTGGTCAAAATAAATCCCATTGTTACGTCTGAAAGGCCCGAGAACCTAATAAATGACTGTCAATTCATAAATTTTTTCCACTTTTGTCTAATGGCATTAGGAATTTTTTTTGACTCAGTGCTAATTCTTTATGGTTGTACGGATCCGTACTTGTCCATACCATATGGGCAGCATCTGCAAGTTTTTCATTAGTTGACTAGGAATATTCTTCAGCGTACAAGGCATCTTCTGCAGAATATTTCATGGCCTACATTATCTCTTGTACTCTATCTATGTCTATGTACCTTGGCGATCAAATCTATCATTTTTTATACAAAAATCATTTATTAATCGATAGGTTTCATTGAAACATAGAAAAAGGTGAACCTTAATGTTTAGATTGTAAACACTAGGGTTGCTTAGGATCATTTTTCCAAGTTACATTAGAAGGTGGATCAACAAGGTGAGTAGATTGACTATCTACCATAAAGGTGGGCCAATCAAACCTAGATCCACTTTCTTAGGGCCTTGAAGATGGATGGGAAATGATTTAGAATGATTAACGTAATTGAGCTATATGACCTAATGTGATGAATACAATAATCTAGAAATACACAAACTAAAACTGTAAATTACAAGTGGATCTCCAAGATGTTTTGAATGATGTGTACCTATCACCAAGAGGTGGATCTAGCATGCAAAGGAGGACACAATCGCCTAGGGGCATATGGGTCACTAATAGGGGGCCCAAAAACTAATTCTACAATCCTTTGATGTTGGATTTGACCTTTTGTTTCTCATTTGCAAACCTATCAAAAAAAATCAATAAATTCTATAGGAGAGTTTTTTTGGTTTGACAAGGTACATGGAAAAAATGCAACAATGGAGAATTTATCTTCAATATTCCTTCAATCCTCTTCAAACCTATAACCTGCAGATTCACAAAGAGAAGAAATTTTGGACCATTTTAGGGGCTTGCCTCAGTCAAACCCCATGTAAGTGTTTCCATTTCCACAATGGCAATGGAAATGATAGAAATGATAATTGAAAGTCCTAGAAGGAATGATTAATGAACAATGCTACAACTCACCACCCTTCAATGGATTCCTTAAAGGATTGAAGTTATGCGCATCACCTCAAGGATCTTGGGTCTTTCTTGATAGATTTGCTCGAATATTTGAATATTTGAATGCTTGGAGACCTACAACAATGTTGGATTTCAAAAAACAACAACATGAACATACATAGAATTTTACATGATGTTGGATCTTGAATTTCTGCAGTAAAGCTCTAATAATGTTGCTCTTGACTTTCTCTTGACAACACCTCTAGCTTGTTAGATTTCAAATGATAAAATAACTAGGTATTTATATGCAATTGTTATAATTTCCAAAAAATCAAATTCCAAAAGTTGACAATTGAAAATTGAGTTCTAAATGTTAAAGTACCACCAACAACATATTAAAAATTGGTCCCCGACAAGATAGGGGGACCCATACGCCCATGGGCATATGGGTCCTAGCCCTATCTGCTAGGACATTAAGTGTTGAGATCATAACATTGAAACATAGAAAAATGGGTTAGGGGAAATGTAATGAAAGAGGATTTACCAAATTGATAACAAACAACCCAATTCTCCACTATTTCATTCAAGGAAATGAGATCCAAAACAAGGAATTGATTGACCACCAAAAAGGTGAGTCAAATCAAGGTATGAATAAACAAATTTCCTATCTATGTAAGGACAGGGGTAAAATCTAAATAACACTTTGGAGAGAAGGATCAAAATAATCAAACATACTCCAAAATGCAAGCTATAATTTGCAAATGAAGAACAATAAACAAATTTGAAAATATTCTCTTTCTTCACTCATTTGAAAAAGGGAATATTCCTTTTTACAACAAACTTTCAACAAAGCTTCTTATGCAAGTTTTGAAAGTGTGTTTATTTAGATGAATGTAAGCCCTTGATTAAATATCATCTTGCATTCTTAACCCTTGATGGGAATCCATGATCCATTCCTTCATCTTCCTTCCTTTCTGACCGTTGATTGATCCTTTTGATCTTGGCCATCAGTTTCATTTTTCCTATTCTATAAATAGAGCTTGCATCTACTAAATAGGGATCCATCTTTTAATAGTAAACTTATGTTGTTAAAATTACTCTCATCTTGCATCCATATTTCATGTTTTAAAAAGCACTTTAGGTTAATTTACTTGCATTATTAGCTTAGAGCATCCATTAATGGCTTCCATGGTAACTTAGGTGCATACATTTACCATATCTTGAAATTATGGTTTTAATCTTACAAATCTTGCATACATTTAGAATAGATTCCATACACTCACATCAATTATCATAAGCATTTATCATGTTAAGATAACATTCATCCATGTTTTATAATACATCTTTCATTGGTTTCATTGATTCTCTTCAATAGAATCAATTGAAACAAGCTCATTATCCACGGGATTGGGAAAGGGTTTCCATTCCACATCAATGCGACACCATTCCCCTAATAGGATAAGTTTCAATGGATTAGAATAAATGTTTATGAAGCTTTCGTATTTTAATATGTTATTTTTAATGGCTTCTTAGCTTAGTTTACATTGAATGATCTTATTAGACTAATGTTTAGTGGCTTAATTATACCTCAAATCCTTATGGATCAAGTGCAGTTAACCTATACTACATTCATCGGTCACATTTTGGCGCTAGAAGGAGGGCATGAACTAATCAATCTGACAAATTTCTTGTTAAATTTTTGTTTTTCTTGTGTTTACAGGTTTAACGACGCTATTGAAAATTCACTGATGCACCTTGGACGCGTCACTATACAATGACACATTTGATCTTTAGAAAAGTGACGCATGTTTAATTCAGCAACACATATTAAATTTCATCAGCGCGCATTTAAATAGCAACGCTAACCTTATTTTTCATCGCGCTATAATTTTTTATTTAGTGATGCATTTGACGTTGTTTACTATAGAGCGACACATCCAATTTTTCAATACAGTGATGCAACTTTGATATAGCAACGCATTTGATGAAAATACAATGACACAATTGATTTCAGCGTTGTGATTTACTGGTAAAAAAACTAAACTTGAATTTTAACATGTGTATTGATTTTTTGACTTCATCTGATTGCTAACATGTCACTCACTTCTCTTTTTTTTTTTTAGGTTAATGGGTTTTGCAGGTTTGGACAATAACATTTGAAGTGAAGGAGCATATCATCATTTAATTTTGTAATTGTAACAAATGTTTTGACACTTATGGGGCAATTATAACCTATTTATGATGCTTTATTTCATATTTTAGGACCAAACTAGATTTCTTTTGGGTTTAAAATGAATGTTCAAATTGGTTAAAATTGAACCCTTACATCATTATGCTTGTTGGTTTAAAATAGAACAAAATAATCTACACATTTTGTTTGGTACTTAAAACAAATTCATTATGTTTGTCAAAGTTAAAATGAACATGTGTTTGATTTGCTTGTGTATGCTTGTTGTGTGATCCTCTCCCCTTGCGCTTCGTGTGATCTTGGGTGAAGAAAAACACACAAGTATACATTTTCTTCTTGGAAGCATTTATCCTCTCCCCTTGTGCCTATTGGAAATCTTGGGTGACGAAAATCATTTTATGCTTCAAACATGTGAGAGGGAATGACCCAAGCGGTGCTTTCATTTCGATCAGCTATATAAATAATTGGTTGTGAATAAATCCATTAACCAGCTAGTTTTGGTTGTCCTATACTGAAGAATGTATCCCTTAGTATCCTTGTGATGTGTTAAAACCCTTAGATATTTCTAAGGGTTGGGAGGCCTCTTAATTGAGTTAATCGTCGTGTGTATAGCACCAATTTATCCTGAATATGGTCATTAAAATCCTTGTTTGTAGTGGATAACCAAGTCCAATTTTGAAACATATTTTAAGGTAGTGCATGGGAGGAGCACCACTCCCAAAAGTTACTTACCATGTCCAGTTTTTGGTTGAGGCAATAAAGCAAATGGGGAAGGGAATCCTTCATCTTGCATGTCAAGATGGTACATTTCCTTAACATAGCCTATTTTTCCATTCCACCTTCACAGATTAATCATCTCTTAGGGAATGATGGTAAGCCTACTAATAAATACGTACCCGCTCTACATAGGATTGTAAATGCTTGTGAGTCAATTTAACACTTGCATGGTTCCAAAAACATTGCAAACAAACATCAACAATTATTTTCAAAATTTCAAACCCTTTGGTCCAAGTATGGATACCCTTTGAAAAAACCTTGATATTGATTCTTGTCCTAAGGATTTCTATCCTTAGAGACTTCTAAATATTTTGGTTTACATCTCAATCCATACTTTTCAAAGTTAACATAGGTAATCTATGCCCTTAACTTCATCCTTTTTCAAAAAATGGACTTTGTGAAATTGATGATGTTTTTGACATAGACATTTAGTTTGAAACTTAATCAAGACAAGTGTTTGTGGTATAAAAAAACTCATTAAGAAAGATAAATTGACAAATTGAAACCCACATGACCATTTGGTGTCCGATCGCTCTGGTTGAACAACCAAACCTTACACCTGCTATCATTCAACCAAACTTTGAACTAATTGAAGGAGAACAAATAGATATAATTATTAGTTTGAGGATCTTCACTTTTGAAACAAAGGAAACACCAATCCAGTGGAGAAATGTAGCAATCATCTTAGATGAACAAGAGGAACAAGCCGATATTGTGGTCAGAAGGCCCATATTACCACCTCATGTGTGGAAATAAGTATCCTCTTTTTTCATAAATCTTGTGCTTCTCTAAATGATCTCTCACAAAATCAAGATCCCCAAATGAGGGTCTATATTCCATCACTTCAAACTTAGGCATCATAGTCAAAAATATATCAAGAAACACCTTGTAAATCTCTACCGCAACAAGGAAATTTTGGTAAGGAATTTTTATAGACATATTTCAATGAATGATCCAGACTTGTATGTCCAATATGAGCCCCTCATTTAAATCAATATTGGTCTTTTGTATTGAGTTACTCCTAGGGTCTAGCACCTTTCTCACTACCTTGGTCTTGTAAAACAAAAGGTTCACTTTAGGTCAACATTGGGTCAAACATTTCATCCACCCCTTATCATCTTTCATCCTTCACTTCACCAAACTTTACAAAATTTCAAACACACCAACACTTTTTGGACTTAGACAATCTATCAACCCAAACCCTAACTTAACTAATTTTTATGTGAAATGAATCCTTTTCCATGCACTTAGTTAAGTTAGTTATCATTTGTGTACTATTCTATCTTGAAGGTGACAAGTCTACCTTAAAGATTCACAAATCCATCAACATCCTTTACCCAAACATCAAACAATCAAACCTTTAAGTCAAAAGTATTGTCCCAAAAATGTTTGCAAAGATCACTCCCCACAACATTCACCTTTTTCACCTCCCATTATCATCATTGCTCCAAAATGACTTAGAGCGTCCCTTTTACCAAAATTTGAGTCAACTAGAGAGTTTAAACATTACAAATCTCAACACAACTCTCCCATAGGTGACCCAAAATTTATGGAAAAGACAAGATCACAACACAAGAGAATCATGGAAAAAACCAAAGCCACATTCACCTTAGGTGATCCCAATCCTCAATAATTTTATCCAAGAAGTCAAGTTACCCATCACAACAACCCTCATCTCCATTAGGGCCATATGAGATAGAAGACATCATGGAAAACCCATTTGGAATTACTAAGGAAGAAATCATGGAGTACAAAAAATAACATCAAACCTTAGAAAATGTGACCTTAGAAAATGTGGCTCCATTTTCTGCATCTTTTGTTGCACAATCATTGACCCAAGGATTGACTTCATCCACTATTCAAACGACTCCATCGCTAGGGCTAAAATAAACACCCATTCCTAGTATTGTAGATAGTATTGCTAAGGAATTTGGCCACACTCTTCCATTGGAAATCAACACACTTGTGGGTTCCCTCAACACCCATCCTTCTCAAACCACCACTTGGACACCAACTTTTGGCGCTCCCCCCATTCCTGAGAATCCTCTACATCAACATAAACCACTTACACTTCATGAATCCACGACAACCTCAACATATCAAGGGTACCCCTCTTCATCCATCCCCACAAGTACCACAAGTATTCCCAACATCCTGCAAGGAAGTGTGGACCAAGTGTCTCAAATGGACCCAAAAGGTAAATTTAATCCCCTTATGCAAATTCAACCCTCAACGCAATATGGGACATCTTTATCAAATCCCCCAATGAATTCATCCATCCCTTTAATTTACCAAAACACATCTATCCCATCCATAACCAACCCAAATCAAAACAACCCCTTGGTCACAAACCCCATCAACCAAGGTAATACCTTGACCACCTCCCAAACACAAGAAAATCCCCAAAACATCGATCAAGGAAACCCTTTCAATCAATGGACTCAAGGTCCTGATGTGCCATTACCATCACAATACCTAATTGCACCATCATCATCTTTCCCCATGGTCCCTCTCATCATACACAAAATCAAATGGGACCTCAAACTTACATTCCTCCATCCCAATCCACCATCTTACAAGGAATGTTAAACCAAGGGAACCCCCAACCTCTCATCAATAACCAACAACCTACACAAAACATCAACACCCAAAACCCATTGCAGATGTCCCAACAACCAACCGATCCTACATTTCAAGCACATTCCCTAGTCTTGCAACAAGCACAAAATGCATATTAGCAAGTCATACAACAATAGTTGTAGACGTTGAAAACTGGAAACCTTGAATTCACAAATGCGAGAATCAATATGCATTCAACATCACATCAATGAAGTATTTACAAATGAACACAAATGCAAGAAAATAAATACTAATTACTAAGAAATCAAACACATGCATTCAAAACAAAAATCACTCCATTGTTATCCTATCTACAAGATCTTGTCTTTTCTCTCATATTTTTGTAGGAAAAGCACAAGAGGCTATGTAGAATGGATTTGATCAAATGAGATTGGAGTTGTTGTCGTGATTGAAAAGTGAGGAGGAAGAGGGATTTTATAGATGTCCTTGCGCGGTGGATTCACATTTTGGGAAGAATGTGGGATAAATGATCATTTAAATTGTTTAATGAAATTGGTTTATGAAATGGACAAATGCTCATGCAAATGTATTATGAAATGGGTGAAAATGGTTTAATGAAAGGGATATTTTAATGATTATACAAATATATTTAAATGAAATGGATTAATGAACTATGTAGAAGGGTAAATGATTATGCAAATGCATTTAGTGAAATATGCAATGGCTAAAAATGATTATGAGGACATTCTTAGGCATCTACATTTTTCCCCTCTTTGAGACAATGCATCCTATCGTGTTGTTTCAAAGAAAAAATATTGATTAACCAATACATGCCCCAAGGATATCCTAGTAAGGATGATGATAAGGATGATATGCCCCCTCGAGAGATTGAGCAAACAAGCTATGATAATATTAATCTCTCGATAGATCATGAAGAGAAAATTTGATAATTGATATTGTGTGAGTGATTAAGCGGTGATGTACATTTGATGAAAATACACAATTGATGTAAATGATCAATATAGCCGGTTTGATAATCCAATTAAGCTGATTGAGCTGACTAAATTGATTAAGATTGATGCTAGTGCAAAACAATGATTGATTAATAGATTGAGTGATCAAGGATCAGATGATTGATTTGATATTTGGATTAAAAGACATGTATCAGTTATATAACCAATTAATCATTCTTTGAAATAAGGAACATGAATAAAATGAAATGATGAAGGAAATGGATGATGGAATAAATGAATTGTTTGTGTTTTTATTTAGTAATGAAGTGTAAGCATATAGGTATAAGGTCCTTAGATGACCCGAATACTTATTTCATAGAAGACACTATCAGACAAGGAATGTTCTCATCCACACTAGACTCATAGGTTCTCAATGATTTTAGACAACCATGTCCTAAGACGAATCATCCTATGAATAAGAAACAATCCGCAGACAACAAATAAGTGAGCATGCCCCATCCTCACCTCTCTAGTCCAAGACGTCCTCAAGAAGCTAAAAGACATGCCACTAAAGATAAAATCATAAAATAATCAAAGATCAACAAACAATCAAACACCATGATTCAATGTATAACTGATTCTTGTCACACTTTATGTGTTTAGATGGATTTGAAAGATGGATTGATAGGTATATTGTAATGTTTGCTTAATTTTCAATCATGGCGTGTTTTGATTTTGTTAAAATTCAAATTTGTGTGGTGATATGAAAATGTCACTATTTTTTGGATTCTTTTTTAGGACATTTTATGATTTTTATGGATTTTTTAGGACATTTTATAACTTTTAGGGCTTTTTTCAAGACATTTTATGATTTTTATGAATTTTTTCAGGGCATTTTATGATTTTTTATGGATTTTTTTCAAGACATTTTATGATTTTTATGGATTTTTTCAGGTCACTTTATGATTTTTTATGGATTTTTTTAGGTCATTTTATTATTTTTATGGATTTTTTTAGGACATTTTATGATTTTTATGGATTTTTTGAAGTTTTAAAGATGGGGTGAGATGAAATGTGATAGATGATTGATTGAAGGAATAAGATCCTTTGCGATAGAGGTAATGCAACCATGGATAAATGATAGATCACAAGGAAAGATTCACTACAAAACATGTCACACAAGCAACATATCTTTTGTCAATAGATGATAATGGTTGGTTGATTAGATGCTAGGAATGATCGATTCCATAGGGCATGATGATGATAAGTACTTAGGATCACTGATTCCTCTAAGTATGATAAGATTGACAAAAGATATGAGGATTGGATAATGTTTTATAGCTAGGCTCAAATATGATTTGCACGATAAGGTTCAAGGTTGTAAAGGGACATGATGGCCCACACTACAAATAATTTTTTCATAAGCAAGATGCATTGAGTTTCCCCTAATCTCATCAAGAAAAAAGGAAGGAAATGGGACATGTATTTTGATAAGCTAGGAGATATAGAATGGAAGAGTGCAAGGATAAGGCTAATGAATAGGATGATCAAGATCAACTAGATAAGATATGGACACAATGCCTAAGTACTTTTCCCCTATTCCTCATCAAGACCAAGGAAGGGAAGAAAGGTTGTATTTTGATAGAATGATGGAATATGGATAAGGTGAAGGATAAGATGTATGACATTCAAGAAGATCCTTAACCTTGTCAAGATCAAAGGTGGAAAGGTAAAGGATGAACGTAAAGAGGATAATGGATATGAATGATAAGATGGATGAGACTTTCCCCCAAGTGTAAAGTGCAAGAGGAATATGGAAGATAGGATATGGATAGGGATAAATGAATATGGAAGATAATATATGAATGATAGGGAGATGGAGGAAGGACTCAAGAATCAAGTTTCACGGCTAATATCCCTCAAATATGTGCTCTAATAAACCATGGCAATGAGGATTAGGGTCATAAACGTTGGTAGATCAATGGCATGATGGAAGAAGATAAGGACTTATGCAAAGGTTTGGATTAAAGGAGGATAATGGGGGATGGATGTTCGATAATGGATAGGAGGTTAGAATGCTTGTTGATGGTTATATGGAAAGGATGGAAAGATCAACATTGGCACACACCTGTTAGAATGCTTGTTAGAATGCTTGTTGATGGTTATTAGGTGGAGTGATGGAAGAGAAGCGGATTTTGAGTTTAGAGATTTAGATGGAGGAGTGGATGCGGATTTTGGGATATAAGGACCCAAAATGGATGGTGGTGATAAAGGATATTTAGAATTGGATGGAGTTTTTGGATAAGCAAGTTTGGATGTCAATTTAGATTTTATTGCTTCTATGAGACTTTTAGGAATGCACATAGCTTTTGACTTTCATTTTTTCTTTGTGGGCCTTTGTGGCCTTTGATATTTTGCTTTTTGCTTTGTGGACCTTTGTTTCCTTTGAAATTTTTCTTTTTGATTTATGGGCCTTTGTGGCCTTTGAATTTTTTTCTTTTGACTTTGGATTAGATTTTCTTTTATTTTTGCATGTCTCTTCGAGGAGACATGTTGATCCTTTGATATACATGGATTTTGATATGGAAGCTTTTGACATTTGGCACCCAAATTTCTCCCAAGAGAAATGGGATGGGTGGATGGAGATGAATGATATGGAGGTATTATTGATGGGTTAACGTAGGTACAATTTTGAGAGGGCATCAAGGATGTGTGCCTTTGTTGTTCTTGATGAATAGGAGATGGAGGGATGTAGGGCCCCAATATGGATGGGATGGTTGATGAACTAGGGTTTGGATGATAAGGACCAAGGATAGATGGAAGGTTTGATGAACTACGATAAGGACCTAGGATAGATGGAAGGTTTGATGAAATATGGACTTACAATGGGTACTAATGTCATGAGCGTGAGGTGTATAACCAAGGCCATGATAATATGGATTTTATTGGATATAAAGGGGTTCTAGGTTACCTTGTTCATGAATGCCTAATCATTTTCCTTTGTAGTTCATACTTTGATACATTTGTTTGCCAACAAGATATGTATTATTTATGAAACAAGATGCAAGTCCATCATGAGGTGGATGTGATATGGAAGGAATAACAAGATCTTGGAGTAAACCACCTTGGATAAAAGTAAGGGAACCAATTTGATAGGTAAGGGGCTCATGGATAGCATGAATAGGGGTGATAGAATCTTGTGGAGGATTGTGATCATGAGGGGAATTAGGATAGGTGATAGGATCTTGACATGGGGATGATGGGGTACTTTGATATTGACTTGGAAAAGGATCATGATGTGTAGGAGATGGAGTAGCTTGATTTTTATTAGGTATGGAATCGTCATGAAGTGGTATGAAAGGAATATCCTGATCATGAGAAGGATGAACATCATCATGGAATGAAAGGGTGTCCTTAAATGGAGGTATATCTTGATCTTGATGAGGAAGGGAATCTTGTGATTTTGTAGAAATCATATCTTGATCATCAAATGGTAGGACATCATTGGATATGATGGAAGAACTATCATGCTCTTGGGATGCAATGGAATCATGAGATGGTATGGATTCATTAGATGAGGTGGAAGGACTTGGAAGGATACTTTTCTCTTGAGATGGAAGGGGATCATCTTGGATGAAACAAAAAGAGATAAGGGGATCATCATGAGGTACTTGAGAGATGGGATCTTGGTCAAATATTGGAAGGGGTTGGGGATTTTTGGTATCATTGGATGGAGTGGAAAGAATACTTTGATTTTGATGTGTAGGGGAGTCTATGCTAGCATGCTTTGGACTAAGAGATTGACATGAATCATTGGATGTAGATGGTATGATGGGAGAGGATGGTTGGATAGATTTTTTAACTTGGGTGAAAGACTCATGATGTTTATTTTGACTTATGGGGGATGAAGATAGATGCATGACATGGTAGGATTGCACAATATTATTTATGTTTGAGGAATTAGATTTGGGTTTCTCATTTATCCTTTGTAGAAATTCATGGACATTAAACTTGGATGATGTATTTTTGGGTGAGGATAAAGGCTTATGAGATGATTGCACCATTTCATTTAAATGTTGGGATTCCAGTTGTTTTTCAAGTTCTTTCAAATGATGGTCAAGATATTCAATCCTTTGGTCTCCCTCATAGGTCGGGGATGAATATGGAGGATTAAGATTAGAGGTTGGAGAATAAGTGTATGTGTGTGAAGGATAAGAGGAAGACATGAATGATGGAGAGGATGGTGTTTGGACTCCCTTAAGTGTGATTTATTGGTTTAGGTGGTGGAATATGATTAGGGGCTCCCTTAAGTACAAATTTTGTTTTTATTGGAGGAATTTCATTAGGAACTCCTTAAGTGTGATTATTGGTTTAGGTTTAGATGAAGATTTAATAGAAAATGATGTGGAAGATAGGGATGAAGGAATGTTTTTCTTTGAGAGTTTTTGAAAGGGAATTATAAATGATCTTGGAAAGTTTAGAAAGGATCTGAGGAAATTTTTGGGATCTTTTGAGGATGTTTTAGGATGATTAGTGAAATTTTGGGAAGGTTATGGATGGTTTAGGGATGATTATTATGATGGATGAAGCATGAGACCCAAAGGTTATGATAGGTGATGATGTTTGATTGAGATTGAAAATGTTTGTGACAAGAATACAGTTCAAACATGAAAGAACAATATCTGAATGTTTTGACTTGACTCGAAGACAAATAAAACTTAGCTATTCAGAAAAGTTTGTATACTTGGTATAGCCAACTGAAGTACCCCAATATTAGTGTGAATTCTCACTTTTGAGAGCGGATAGATTAGAATTTTGGTGGCACTGGCTCCCCTCCATGGCACTCACTTCTTAGGTGCACCAACTTTGAATTCCCCAAAAAGGAATTTTCTATCTCTACTCAATGGAGTTAGTAGTGAGTATCTTCGGGAATGATACTGTACCCTACACTATACCAAGAAACAGTCGAAAGGATAGGCTTCTAAAAACAAGAGGTGTCTAGTAAGGGCTTCCGGTTCAGGGGATACTATGATAAACTCCATCAAGAGGTCTCCCAACCCTTAGAACAAGGGATTTTTGGATCATAAAGATACTAGGGGAGAGCTATCATGTACTACTTCCCATTGATTGCAAACTTTCCTTGCAACCACAAATTTATAGCAGTTCGGAATGACTTGGCTTTAGCCCATTACCACTTGGGTGAATTCCCACCTTTTGAAGCGGGGTGGCAGGCCCTCTAAGGGATTAAAAACATCACCGAGTTTGCACAAGGTGAGAGCATACACCTACCATCTTTACAAGCACAACAAACAATGATTTATTAATCCCCTAGTTAAATCTATGTGAAAAAAGATAGTTGTTCTTTTAAGCACCAATTGAAGTGTGGTCTACTCTAAAGCAAACAAGGTTTTAGTAGTTTCAGAATAAAGTTTTGGACACACGAAAACCTACAAAACCACCCATTAGTAGTTTCAATCAATATTCTTTGACAAATGAGGGTTTTATTTTTGAGCCTTGGACAAACCCTGCATAAAAAGACCAAATTAACAAAATTAGCCCTAAAATTAAAAAAACTAAACTAAGAAAAGAAATAACATTTAATCCAAAATCTAATTAGACTAAATCAAAAGTGGAATTAATTCCAAATTAAACCTAAATTAAATTAAATCTAAAATTCTAAATTAACTCTAAATTAGAAATCAAATCTAGATTAAAAAAAAAAAAAACCAAATCTAAGTTTAAAACCTAAAAACTAGATTAAAATTAAAATTTAAATCTAATCTAAAAAGAAAATCTAAATTAAAATGTTAATCTAATCTAAAAATAAAATCTAAATTAGAATGTTAATTTAATCAAAAAGATAAAATCTAAATTAGAAATTTTAATCTAATTTAAAAAATAAAAATCTAAACTAGAATTTTAATTTAATCTAAAAAGGTAAAATCTAAATTAGAAATTTTAATCTAATCTAAAAAAAAGTAAAATCTGAATGTTAATTTAATCTAAAAAGTAAAAAATCTAAATTAGAAATTTTAATCTAATCTAAAAAATAAAATCTAAATTAGAATGTTAATTTAATCTAAAAAGGTAAAATCTAAATTGGAAATTTTAATCTAATCTAAAAAATAAAATCTAAATTAGAATGTTAATTTAATCTAAATAGGTAAAATCTAAATTAGAAATTTTAATCTAATCTAAAAAAGTAAAATCTAAATTAGAATGTTAATTTAATCTAAAAAGGTAAAATCTAAATTAGAAATTTTAATCTAACTAAAAAGGTAAAATCTAAATTAGAATGTTAATTTAATCTAAAAAGATATAATCTAAATTAGAAATTTTAATCTAATCTAAAAAAAAAAATCTAAATTAGAATGTTAATTTAATCTAAAAAGTAAAAAACCTAAATTAGAAATTTTAATCTAATCTAAAAAAGTAAAAACTAAATTAGAATTTTAATCTAAAATAAAATCTAACTTAATCTAAAGTTAAATTTTAGAAAAAAACTTTTCAAAATGTTTTATCAAAGATTTTGAAAAACTAAAAACTGACAAAGTTGCTTTGATTCACGAATCAATATGCGTTCAACATCACATCAATGAAGTAATACAAATGAACACAAATGCAAGAAAATAAATAAAAATGTCCTAACAATATCATACACTCGAAAAGGTTTACTAACATCATTTCCTCTTTAAACCCATCCTTTTTTTGCTTAATTAATTGAATTGGCCTAGCTAATTAATTAATTGCATCATTTTCCTCCGTTAACCTAGTTCATCAAATTGGGTTAATTCACTCCCTCTTCACGCTAGTGTTTCATCCTATTAAATTAAATAAATCAAAACATTTAATTTAATTCCCTAAGTCATCTTATTTAATTAAATAACCCTAAGTTATTTAATTAAATATCATTTCATCTCTCTCCCCCCCATTTATTAAATCATTTAATAAATGTTACTTTAATTCTTCAATTCCCTAATTGCATGATTAAACTTTGTTTAATTAGCAATTAAACTAATTTTCCTCTAAAAGAGGAATATTCCCATGGAATATTCCTTATCCCCGTTTTTTGTAGAATTAAAAATTTCTTTTAATTTGCAAAATGTCTTTTATCCTCATCCATGGGAATATTCCAAAAGAATATTCTTATTCCTCCATCATTTGAAAAAGGGATATTTTCACTTAGCTTCTTATGCAAGTTTTAACCTTTAACCTTTTGAACAAGTCACCTTTGACCTGTGTGTGCAGGTCAAAAGTGTGTTTGTTTGAAGCAAATGTGAACCCTTGATTAAATCTCATCATGCATTATCATCCTTTGATGAGAATCCATGATCCATGTCTCCTTTTTTCTCCATCCTTGACCGTTGATTAATCTTTTCAATCTCAACCCTCCATTTCTCATTTGCTCTCCTATAAATAGGTCGCTATTTGGAGACAAATGGATCCATCTTTCAATTGCAAACTCATGTTGTTGAATTCACTTGCACTCACACTCTTAATTTACTCATTTTTAGCTTGTTTTAGTTCATTTTAATTGCATAATAGCTTAAAACATTCATTAATGGCTTCCTTGCATCCATCTTAGTTTGTTTATAAATTAGGGTTTCCATCTTTTAGCTTAGTTTAGTTTAGCAATTGCATAATTAGATCAATTTTAGCTTAAAATCAAGTTAATTTAGCTTAAATAAGGTTTTCATCCATGCATCACAATGGTTTCATCAATTATCTTCCATAGAATTGACTGAAACATGCTCACTAATCACGGGATTGGGAAAGGGTTGTTGTTCCACATCAACACGACACCAATTCCAAAACAGGATAAGTTTCAAATGGGTTAGAGTAGGAATTTAACTATTTTTACAGTTTGTAACTTTCAGTTTTACTAAATGCTTAGTTTTACTTTTCTATTTGAATGATCTTGTTTGGTAGATTGAGGTTTAGTGGCTAAATTATACTTCAATTCATCATGGATTAAGCATAATTGAACCATCTTGATAATCCTTATCTCACATTCTGGTGCTAAAAGGAGGGAAATAGTTAATTTAACCATTTTTTAGCTCGAATTTTGTTTGTTTATTGTTTTGTAGGATACAACAACGCCCAAATCAAAAACAACAGCACACTTTGAAGAGTGTCGACATATAGTGATGCTATCATAATTTGAAACACCGATGCCGATTAAATGCATTGGCGACGCTGATTTAATATAGATGTATCAAAAACTGCAAACGACGACACCCCAAGTTCAAACGACACCCCCAAAATTTGAAATCGTGACACTATTGTGTGTAACAACGTCGGACCAAATCTCAACACTATCATTCTCTCTGTTTTTGTTGTAGAGTGACGCCCATTTTCACCAGAGTGGCACCCAGAGTTCAAATTGTGACACTATCGTGTTCAACGACACCCAACCAGGGTAAGAAATTTTATGATCATTTTTTCAACATGTGCTTTAATTTTATTGAATCCTTAAATCACTGAGGCACTTCTAATTGTGTTATGGTTGTTAGACTAATAGGGTTTTGTAGGTTGAAAGACATGGACCTAAAGTGAAGAAAGCTTCCCTTATCTTGAAATTCTATGATTGTAACAAGCGTTTGACGCTTTGGGGCAATTATAACCCAAATTTTATGCTTTCTACTTTCTACTTTAGGAGAATCACTAGATTTCAATTGGGTTTAAAACAAACGCTCAAACAGAATTAAAATTGAACCCTCATCTCATCATTGTTTTTGGGTTTAAAATTGAACAAGACAAACTTCATATTTCGTTTAGTGCAATAAAATGAAGTCATCTCAGCTTAGGGGTTAAAATTTACAACTGTTTGTTATGTTTTGTGATTTACAACATTGTTAGGGGATGTTTATGCAATTCTCTCACGTCATTTGGCAACCTTGAGAAACATAATCATTCCTTAACACTTTGTTAAATCACCTACAACTTTCATTTTGGATAAAAACTGAACCCCTTTGCGAGTGTGAGAAAAAGGAATAGTGTGTGTTCTCTCTTTGTTCATACAAATGAAAATGATCGAACTACGGATGTACTTTCTTGCTATTATTTATCCTTAGAGGGCCTACCTCTCCACTTTGAAAGAAGGTAACGACCCAAGTGGTAACGAGCTAAAGCCAAGCTCTTTTGAACCGCTATATAAATTTATGATTGCAAGGAAAGTTTGCAATCAATGAGAAGTGGTACATGATAGCTCTCCCCCAATATCTTTATGATGTGTAAAGCCCTTGTTCTAAGGGTTGGGAGACCTCTTGACAAAATTTATCATAGTACCCCCTGAATCGGAAGCCCTTATTACAAATGATTGTTTAGAAGCCAAAAATCCTTAATACTTGGTGCAAGAACGGTCGTTCTGAAGCCACCCCACATTCTTACTATTCAATTGTAGAAATAGAAAAATCCTTTTGATCTTTGGATTTTAAGGATTTTGAGATTTTGTGGTCCCGAGAAGTGTGTACCGAGAAAGGGGGAGCCAGTGTTGCCAAATCTCTAATTGTTCACATTGATTAGTGTTTGGAGAAATCCAAGTGGGGATTCAACAAGTATAGTCATTTCAAATCTAGGATTGTAAAGTGATTGTGACTCAGTTTGACACCTTGCTTGGTTCCAAAACGTCACAAAAAAACAAACATTCACTATCTTCCTCAAAATTTCAAACACTTTGGTATAATATGGAAATCTCTTGAAATTAACCTTGATATTGTTGCTTGTCCTAAGGATTTATCCTTAGATATTTCTAAATATCTTGACTTATATCTCAAACCCATATTTTCCAAAGAAAACATAGGTAATTATGGCTTTAACCTCATGATTCTCACAAAATGGACATTGTGAATGTTATGATGTTTTTGACATAAATATTTAGTTTGAAAACATAATCAAGACAAGTTATTATGGTAAAATAAACTAATTAAGCAAGATAAACTGACAAATGAACCCCACATGACTATTCAGAGACCGATTATTCCCGTTAAACAACCTGATCTTGTAGGTGCTATCATTCAACCAAACTTTGAACTCATTAACAGAGAACAAACTAATCTCATTAGCAATTTGAGAAGCTTCACTTTTGAAACAAAAGAAACAAACACCCAGTGGAGAAACGTAGCAACCATTTTAGATGAAGAAGAGGGACAAGTTGATATTGAGGCTAGAAGGCCCACAATACCACCACCTGCATGGCAATAAATATCTTCATTTTCTTCCATAAACTTGAACTATTTGTAAATGATCTCACACAAAATTAGGATCCCTAAAGTAAGGTCTATAGGTCATCGTTTCAGACTTAGGCATCTTAGTCCAAAAGCTCTCAACAAACACCTTTGGTCACTTCACAAAACTAGTACTAGGTTGTTAGACAACTTTTACAAATGTGCATGAAGACACAATCCAAACTTGTATTCCTTCTATTACTATCAAAATCCTGGTCTTTTCCAACATTTCCAATTTCTCACATGACCATGATCTTGAACTCCCCTAAATGATCCATCACACAATCAAAATCCATAAGGGAAGATCCACTACTCACAATTATAGAAAAAGGTATCATAATTCCAAGTTTAGTAGGAAGTGGGCCACGATATTTTATCACAATCGTTATCTTTTGTTAAGGAACTTTTATGCTTGAGCTAGGAGGTCCCGAGCAGGTTTAAACATATCCATTTGTTCTCTTATCTAAGTCAACATTAGGTCTTTAGGATTTGAACATTTTAGAGGTCTAGCATCATTCTCACTACCGTGGTCTTGGAAAACAAAGGTTCATTCTAAGTCAACATTGTGTCAAACATCTCATCCACCCCTTTATCCAAATTTCATCCTTCACTTCACCAAACTTTGCAAATTTTTTTAATACTCCAACACTTTGTGACTTAAACAATTATCAAAACCAATCCGTAGTTTGGTTATTTTGTATGTGAAATTTATCCTTTTCCATGCATTTAGACATGTTAGTTATCATCTTTGGACTATTTCATCTTGAAGGTCATGAGTCTACCCTAAATATTTACAAGTTCATTAACATCCTTTATCCCAACATCAGAAATTCAAACTTAAGTCAAAAGTGTTGTCCCAAAACGTTTGCAAAGATCACTCTCCACATCACCCATCTTTTCATCCCCCATTATCATCATTGCTCCCAAAATACTTAGAGCATCCATTTCACCTACATTTGAGTCAACTAGATAGTTCAAACATCACAAATCACAACATAACTCTCCCAAAGCTGACACAAAATTTATGGTAAAGACGAGATCACAACACAAGAGAATCATGGAGAAAACCAAAGTTACATTTACCTCAAGTGATCCAAATCCTTTAGAATTTAATCTAAGAAGCCAAGTTACACCATCACAACAACCATCATCTCCTTCAAGACCATATGATATTGAAGACATCACGAATAATTTGTTTGAACTTACTAGAGAGGAAATCATGGAACATCAAGCTTTTGAAAATGTGCTTCTGATTTCCCCAACATTCATTGCACAAAGTTTGACACAAGGATTCACAACTCCATCACTAGGTTTAAATCAAACATATTTTCCTAGTCTTGTAACCAACCTTGCTAAAGACTTTGGTCACACTTCACCATTTGATATCAACACACTTGTGGGAACACTTGAAACTAATCATCCATCTAACACAACCACTTGGAAACCTAGCTTTGGTGCTCCTCATGTTCCTGAAGATCCTAAACAACCATACACACCTCTTGACCTTCACTACTCTACCACGACCTCCACATATTGAATACATCCCTCTTCATCAATACCTATGAGTACCACGAGTGTTCCTACCACCACACAAAGCAGTGTGGATCTAGTATCTCAAAATAGTGCACAAGGGAATATCCGTACCATACCACAAAGCCAACCCTTATTGTAGATGGGGACATCTCTATCCAATCCTCCAATGGGTTCATCCATACCATCGGTTTCACAAAAAAAATCTACCTCATCCACTATCAATCCATCCCAAAGCAATCCCTTGGTTACAAGTTCTGTCAACCCAGGAAATACCTTGATCACGAATCCCTTGTTTACATCTTTGGCACAAGCCAATCCTCTAGACATTGGACAAGGAAATATTTTTAATCAATGGACTCAAGGTCCTAGTGTGTCATTTCCATTGCATAATCCAATGACACCATCCTCATCTTTTCTCATAGTCCCCTTTACTATACAAAATCAAACAGGATCTCAAGCATACATTCCTCCACCACTATCCATTGTCTTACAAGGAATGTTGAACCAAGGGAATTCCCAACACCTCATCACCAATCCATTACCCACTCAAAACATCAATTTACATAATCCTCCATTGATGTCCCAACAACCACCTGATCCCACATTGCAAGTGCATGTATTAGCCTTACAACAAGCACAACAAGCCTATTAGAAAGTCGTCTAACAATAATAACAACAAGCATCCCTAGCAGCACAACAAGCATCCATAGCACAACAACAATAAAAACAATAGCAAGCATCCTTAGCATAACAATAACAACAACAATAGCAAGCAGCAACACAACAAGCAGCTTTAGCAGCACAACAACATCAACAACAACAAGTAACTCTAGCAGCACAATAAGAAACACAACAAAAATATCAAGACCATCAAGCAGCTTTAGTAGCACAGCAACAACAGTAGGCCCAACAGCAAGCCCTAGTGGTGCAACAACAATAGCAAGCTCAACAACAAGCCTTACTAGCTCAACAATATGCTCAACAACAAAAATAGGGTTCCTATTATAATCGTCAATCCAAACACATTAGGAACATATACATAAATACCCCAATCACCTTCACTGAATCTTACACCACCATACACACCATAGAACTCATCCATCATCCCACCATAGGTTCCTCCACCAAATCCACAAGATGATCTAGGCTCACAATTCAAGGCACTCTAACAAAAAATGCAGGACCTTCGCATGGGCAAGGCAAAGAAGCCCCATACACAGAACTTGTGTCCATATCCATTCAATTGAAACATCGCAATGGTACCATTTCCTCCCAGCTTTGAAATCCCCGAATTTGATAAATACAAAGGGAGAGGAAGTCTTGTGAGCCATATCTAATAATTTAACATCATGTGCATGGAGGTAGCCTACAATGATTCATATTTAATGTGTCTCTTCCCTTGAAGTTTAACAAGTCCTGCTATGGATTGGTTTTCTCATCTACCTCCCGATATCAAATTTTTTCAAGAAATTATTGATAAATTCATCAATCATTTCTCCTTCAATCTTGACATGGACATTAGTCTAGAGGAATTGTGCACTTAGAAAATACAAAGGAGAAACTTTCACTAATTTCTTACAATTTTGGAGACAAAGAGCTAACAAGAGCAAGGGGCCTCTTCTTGATGAACAACAAGTAGGAATCATCATATAAAATCTAGACCTAGATCTGTCCTTCCACTTGAAAATGCAGTGCATCACATCATACGACAAGCTTGTCCCTAGAGCCCTTAACATTGAGAAAGCTCTAATCTCGCAAGGAAATACTCAAGCTTACAAAGAAAACCATTCATCAACTAGTTCAAATGACAAGCCTCGTGTCTAGGCTAAGAACAAGAACGTGACAAATGATGGTGTGGTAGATATTAAAGTAATCCTAAGTGCTCCTAGACCAAATAACAATCAAGTTGCTAACATCCAACCAATTGTGCAACAAATGATAGCTCCTTGGAACAATCAGATCAACAACACCGACATGCAACAATGGAAAACCCCTAATAAGAACACTTATCCTAAACGCAAGTACACACAACTATCTTAACCCATCAAGACTATCATGAAAAAATTTGTAGAGTAAAACCTGATCACACTTCCCAACTTTGAAAACTACCAAGAACCACAAGAGAAACCATCCTAGTACAACGAGAAGGACCTTTGTGATGTTCACAAGATCAAAGGACACAAAATGGAAAACTACATGAGGCTCAAAAACATCATCCAAGACCTCATATAAAATGACACCATATCTGTTGAGGTACCATTTGGGAACCAGGATCTTAAGATATACAAGAACCCTATGCCAGATCATAAAAAAGTAAACAATACTGGGAAAGCTAAGGATTATACAAATGTGCAACATACCTATTCCAACGTGGTTGCTTCCTATGATAGTTTCATCACTGTCATCACCATCAAAGGGCATAGTGCAGAGTGCGGAGTCACCACACGATGTGGTAAAGTCACCATCCAAGGAGTCCCACCCTAATCTAGAGCACAACCTACTTAGCCAGCAACAAGTATCAACAAATACAATCTCTTGGAACAGCTCAAGAAGACCCCCGTACAGATATCAATCCTAGAACTATTAAGGCTATCACCCACACTTAGGGATATCTTAGAGAAAGCCTTGTCATAGTCATTCATTCCTAAGGATATTGATACTGATCAATTTCAATCTATGGTAGGCCATATTGCTAGTCATCTTCTTACCTTCTTTGAAAAATATCTACCATCACAACCATCTCATAATCGTGCTTTACACCCTGAGGTTTTCATTCATAAGAAAAAGATCAAAAGAGTCTTACTAGATGGAGGTGTTGGATTGAACATTTTCTCCCTTAATCTAATCAAAAACTTGGGCTATTCATAGGATACCATTGAAAGGACAAAGAGTACCACCATAAGGGCATATGATGACCAAGAATGGGTATCACAAGGTATCATTGCACTTCCTATCCAAGTAGGTCCTCTCATTGCAAAAACCACATGTCAAGTATTGGACCTTGATCTTCCCTACAACATACTACTTGTTTGACCCTGGATCTATGCTCTAAAATTTGTAGCCTCAACTTATCATCAATGCGTGAAGTTTCATTTTGAAGGTGGAGAGATTACTATCCATGGAGATCTTGAGACTTTCTACTACTGCAAAAGCCTTGAAGCCAAGTTCTATAAAATCCCCCAAATACCTAAAAATGACAAAGGGCCTACATATTCCACATCATTTTTTGACCCATCATCCCTTGCATCTACTTATGAAACAAAGACACTCATGGTGTAAAACATACCAGATATCAAAGCAGTGATTCAAGATTATGGTTGTGGAAACTACAAGCTAATGAAGAACACCTTTGTCTTAGGAGAGCTACCTACTTCTCCTCAATCTCATGGGAAACCTGTAGCTAACAACAAAGAACCTAAAACTGTCGAGATGGCAGCTACTACCTTCACCAAGTGGGGGGATTTGAATCAAGAAGATGTCAATGAGGACAATATCTCTAAACTTCCCTATAAAGATGAATGACCTATCCTAGCTCTTCCCATGGAAGATAACAAAAAAGGCTTATAGTTGATGAAGGGCATGGGATATAACAAGAATGAGAAGCTAGGACATAATGATAATAGTTTAATATAACCCATCATTCCTGAGAAACAACTAAAGAATCTCAGCCTAGATTGTACTACTAGAAAGGTCACGCTTATTGGAAAAGGTACTTCCGATAACAAGCTGAGGCTTCCTTTTGGTCACCTACATCATGTGATATGACCTTAGATGACTTCCCCCTTAGTGTTTCTGACCTATTCAAAAACAACACCCTCTTCATGATATATGCTACATCTTTTGCTCTAACCAATCAACCAACTGAAATACACCTAGTCTACGTACAGCTCATCGACATGGACCAACAAGGACAACCAATTCTTGTTTTGTTCAAAAATAATGAAGCAATCTCATAATTCATGGGACTCCATGATAAATTATCATGGGTAGATCATAAATCAGGTTTTGACATAGAGCTAGATATAGAGGCATACTATGGGGAGATGATTGAATCCTTCAGTCACAAAATAGATGAAATACAACTAGCATGCAGATCTATAAGTGAAAACCACACTGTGGCACTTTATGATCCTAAAAAAGTAAAAACAAAGGATGCATTCAACAGTGAAAACCTCTCTAAGGTGCCCAAGGATGAAGGATTCAATCTCCCCTTTAGTGTAATGCATCCAGAGAAGTTAGCAGTACTAGCAGAAAAGGCCACACTAGTCAATGTGGGTACTGAAGAAGCACCTCAGATCACTTTCTATGATGAATCCTTGTTGGAAGAAGAGAAAAAGAACCTAGCAGCCTTCCTAAAATATCGTAGAACTAACTTTTCATGTTCATACATAGATAGTCTAGGCCTTGACCTAGAAGTGGTTGTGCATCACTTAGAAGCCTATCCTGAAGAAAACCCCGTTAAACATGAATTAAGAAAGATGCACCCTCAGATAGCACTCTTGGTCAAACTGGAGTTGCAAAAGCTTCTTGACGTTGGATTCATCTGACTGATAGATTATCCTGAGTGGGTTTCAAACCTGGTACCAGTCTCAAAACCCACTGGGGGCATCAAAATATGCACTGAATTCAGAGACCTAAACAAGGTGTGTCTAAAGGATGATTTCCCTCTTCCTAATATCAACCTCATTGTAGACTTAACAGTTGGGCATGAAATTTTGTCACTTATGGATGGTTTTTCAGGCTACAATCAAATCACAATCGCCAAAGAAGATCAACATAAAACTGCATTCACTTGTCCATGGGGAACCTATTGCTAGAATGTAATGCCATTTGGGCTAAAGAATGCAAGAGCAACCTATCCAAGGGTCATGACCTTCATCTTCCATGACATGATCCACAAAACAGTCAAAGATTATGTGGATGCAAATTTGGAAAAATCAAAGAAAATAAGTGAGCATATACAAGTCCGAGGACCCATCTTTGACAGGCTGGAAGAATACAAAGTAAGGTTAAATCCAAAAAAGTGTGTCGTCAGGGTCACATCAGGGAAACTTCTTGGCTTCATCATCTCACAAAGAGGGATAGAAATCAATCCAACAAAGGTAAAATCCATCCTAGAAATGGAACCAACACAAATGCTAAATCAAATGAGAGGGTTACAAGGAAGATTACAATCCATCAGGAGGTTCATAGCACAACTATTAGACAAGATCCACCACTTTTCGCATCTTCTCCATAAAGGGATAACCTACAAGTGGGATGAGAAGTGTGATAAATCTTTCTAGCAGATCAAAGATTATCTACTGACACCTCCAGTGCTCATGCCACCAATACCGGACAAGCCACTGATCCTATACATTTTAGTGACACCAGCAGCACTAGGGGCTCTTTTGGCACATGATGAAAATGAAAAGGAAAGGGCTATCTACTACATCAATAGAACCATGGTGGGATACGAAATGAATTATTCACCTATTGATAAAGCATGCCTAGCAATAGTTTTTTCTTCACAAAATTTTAGGCACTACATGTCACATCAAATCAAGCTCATTACAAAGATCGATCCATTAAAATACCTGTTATCCAAAGCAACTCTCATAGGATGAATGGCTAAATGGGTGATGATCTTAACAGAGTTTGACATAAAGTATGTAGAGTGCAAGGCAATCAAAGGTCGAGTGAAAATAGACCAACTAGCCGAAGCACCCATCTATGTCGAGAACCCTATGATATCTGAGTTCCCTGATGAATCAGTATTCCTTATCAATCTCACAACTCAGTGGAAGATGTACTTTGACAGATCATTCACCCAACGTGGATCAGGAGCATACATTCTTTTCATCACCCCTCAAGGTGATTGCATCCCAAAGTCTTACAAGCTATCATTCCCTTGTACTAACAACATTGTTGAGTATGAAGCCCTAATCACAGGTATGAGGATAGCGGTTCAGTGGCAGATACAAGAGATGAAAGTCTATGGAGACTCATAGCCATTATCAACCAAGTTAACAACGACTATCAAACCAAAGATGACAAGCTCACTCCTTACAAAAAGATGGTGGAAAATCTCAAGGATCTCTTTATAGACAACTTTTGAGCAAATCCCTCGCATGAACAATAGAGAAGAAGATGCCATGGAAACAATCGGGTCACTAATAGACGTGTCGAACAATGTCCTCAAATGTGAATTCTTGGTAGAACAACTTCTCATACCAACTTTTGAAATCCCTGAATCTGAATTCGTGTGTGTCATTGTTGGTCCTAGATCCCTGTGGTATCATGACATCTTTATCTACCTTAGCAAAGGAACTCGCCCATCCGATATCACCTCAAACTTTAAAAATACCTTTGTTAAAAAGGCATCCTAATTCATAATCCTAGGTGATATCCTTTACCATCAAAGCATTGAGGGGACATTACTACAATGTCTTAACCAAGAGGAAGCCTTGACTTATTTAGCAGAGGTACACGATGGCATATGTGGGTCCCATTCTAGTAGTATGACATTAGATAAGAAACTATTGAGGATGGGGTACTATTGGCCAACCATGGAAAAAGAATCTCATCAGTACGTGCAAAAGTGTGTCCAATGTCAACAGCATTGGGATTTGATTCACCCTCAGGATCAAGAGTTGCAACCCATGATCACACCTTGGCCTTTCTCGTAGTGTGTACTTGACCTCATAGAAAAAATCACTCCCACCTCATCCAATGGACACAAGTTTATCATAATCGCCACTGAGTACTTTATAAAGTGGGTTGAATCTATTCCCATGACTTACATAAGAGGGAAGAAAATTGCTAAATTCATCTTAAACTACCTAATCTTCCGCTATGGTGTTCCAAAAACTCTTATCTCAGATAATGGAACACCCTTTAACAATCAGGATGTAAACGAGCTATGTCAAAGATTCAACATCTAACATTGATTCTCTATCTCGTATTACCCACAGGGAAATAGCCAAGTTGAGGCTACAAATAAAACCATCTTGAAAATCTTGAAGAAAAGAGTGAATGAAGCCGATAATAACTGGAATCTACAACTAAATCCTGCTCTCTGGGATTATTGAACCAATATCCACCCACCAACAGGTGTAAATCCTTTCTCCCTAGTCTATGGATCTGAAGCTATCCTTCCTATTAAGGTTGATCTCCCATCATTGTGAGTGTCACTACAAAACTTGATCACTGATGAAGAACACAGAGTATCTCAACTGAACGAGTTAGAGTTCCTAGATGAGCATCATCTTGACGCCCTCAATCACTTGCAAGTATATCAAAACTGATTGAAATAGAGCTATAACAAGAGGATCAAAAGTCGGTCTTTCCAAGTAGGGGATCTTGTCTTGAAATAGAATCAGAAAAACCTTCCAAATCAAGACAACAAAGGAAAGTTTGAGCCTAACTAGTTGGGTCCTTTCATCATCACAGTAAGCTATGGATTAGGAGCATACCAACTGTCAACCCCTAAAGGAGAACCCTTACAGGAACCAACTAACAACTTGCATCTCAAAAAAATTTATGCCTAAGTCTTGAAGGGTATAAATTTGAAAATAAAAAAAAATAACAAAATAATCAAAATGCAAAAAAAATGCAAAAAAGGATTGAAAAAGTAAAGAAAAACAATCATCCTCTAGTGAAAACCACATTAGTGGCGCTTTGGGAAAGTACCTTGGTGAAAACCTTGCAAACAGGTGCCTTGCATAAATAAAGCACCTCCATCTATTCTTTGGCTCTTTGGTCCTATCATTCTTTGCACCACCATTCATCCATCGCTTATCTGCATCCTTATCATAGCTTGGAATTGTGAAGTATTGTGAACCCTTTAGTACTACTTGGCATAATCTAAAGGTCAGTTTTTCCTGCCTATATCGAAATAATCCAACATATCATGTTGGGGCACTGCGTTATGAATTATGTCAGGTTCTTGTATGTTTGGAGGTCATCGGAAATGTTTCATCAGAAAACACCAAAAATATTCATAAAACATTCGTTAAAAAATCCAAAAAACATTTGCAAAATCTTGTACAGCTAAAATCCAAAAACATTCAAAAAAATATAAAGGTAAAATCCAAAACATCCAAATCATATTGAAATCCCTAAAAAGGTCAAAAATCAAAAATCCAAAAATAGTACCATTGTCGAACTACATTGTCTCTGAGCTTGAACATAGGCAAGGACATCATTGATGTGCCCTCGATACATGCTAGGTCAGTCCTTTAGGAGTCCATCATAATAATTTTTCATTCCATCACTGTTCATATCTCATCTTGTTAATAATTCAAGTCAGTTGAACTACGTGGTCTCTGTGTGTATAACGTAGGCAAGGCTTATCTTTGATCATCCCCCGAGACCCCTAGGATAGGTCTTTAGGTTAGGTTCTTGGTCAAAACTCAGAAAATCCCTAAAAATCTAAATATTCAAAAAACACAAAAACATTCAAATATCTCAGGAAAATCTGAAAACATTCAAATATTCAAAAAACACAAAAGCATTTGAAAATAGAAAATCCAAAAACATTGGAAAACATTCAAAAAGCCTAAACAACCCCAAATATTTCAAAAAAACCCTAAATAGCCTCAAATAATAGAAAACAAAAGCATTCACCTAAACATTCCCAAAAGACCAAAAATAGCCTCAAAATATTTTCAAAAATACCAAAAACATTCAAATATTCTAAAAAACTCCAAAACCACCCATCCCGTCTCGCTTTCACACGTAATAAACTTTCACCCATAATAAATCAATCGTCACCTTCAACCTTTGGTAAAACAAATGGAAAAAAAGTATAGCAAGTCATAAAGTGCAAACCTAATTGTCAAAATCTAAAGTCTAGATCATAGGTAAATATGTCAGTGAAGTTTATATCAATGGCTTATCATAAAGCTCATCATCATCCCAACATAAAAACAACCATCTAATCAACATTTCCTAGGATGTATCCTTCCTGCGATGGACATTAGTATCAGAAATCACCTTAGCTAAATTAAACTGGCAAGAGATATAGATAACACTGACTGTTTATCTTTGATCTTTTCTTATGATTTGTCTTAAATGACCCATTCTGAGGACCTCTCGATCATGTCTATTAAAACTATTTAGAGAGAAAGGAATGGGGCATCGATCATTATCTTTTCGTTTTCTGTGCTTGTGGTTACTCTTGTAAAATAATCTTGGTACATACTTGCTTATTTGTGTGTGGGAAGGTTGTTTGGGGTATGTTGTTGAATATTGTGCATGCTTTGGTCCAATGTTTTCTAAGCTTCTAACTTACATTTCAACGAGGTTTTCATATGTCAAGATGTGAACAAGAACTATCCTATCTATTGTCAATTCAAAATCCATTACACTAGATACATCATCCTAGTTATCAATACCTTGATGCATCATGTCTATGTGTTATATCAAACAATAAGGAATGACAAAAAATCCCAATCCTGAAATGTGAGCAACTCATCACCCTACATTCATCTTTTTTTTGCATTGTCTCGTCACCATCTCCAATAAAGTCTTGGTGGATCATAGACTTATTGGATCTTTTGAAGCAATCATTGAAATCAACAGTCATTTGTTCTTCATTCTTCTATCTTCTATCCATGCTAACCTGGTATCATGGCAGTAAACAAAAATATCATCAAATCCATCCATCTTGCATCCACAAACCATCAGCATGCATGCATCTCATGATCATAGCATAATCATAAAACACCATCAACATAATTATTGCATCATACATTCTACATTATCATTTAAGTTGTGATGAATAAAATAGATTTGTTATTCTAAGCATCTTGAATCGTTGCATATCATATCATATCATACACATGCATTGCATTATCATTTACATCCATATGCATACAAGATCATCTCATCATAAAATCTGCATAGAAAATACACAAAAAGAAATACATCCACATCATTTGCATCCATAAACATTTACATTGCATTCATCTCATATTATCACATATCGCATGCGCATAAGTAAAGTGCATCCATACATGATCAAGTATAAGCATCTCGTATACATTCATAAGCATGAAATAAAGTGAACACATCACATCATAAATCATCCATATCTGTATCCTATATATATATATCAAAAAATGAATGTCATGGTACAAAATTTGGATCAATGTATGTATATCAATCAAAAGTACAATATCCACGAGGTTATCAAAAAGGAGCCCATGAATGTATATTTGTATCAAAGAATCAAGAAACAAAATAAAAAAGTGTCTATACATAAGAGCTAGCCCTGATGGTTGCTACCCTCTTTAGCCTGCCTCTCAGGCTGATCCTCTGCTCTTGGTCGTGCATCACTACGCTGTGAAAAATTAGGTTGTATAAGTGCCTGTGGTACATCCTGATGATAATGCAATCTATAATATGTGGCCTATGTCATGTCCTCTCTGTATAATCTCGTTGAAATAGTCTTGCCATGTGTGGCCACCATCATAGCCTTTATCTTCTAGCATTGGGCAACCTCCTTAGTGCAGGGTACCATGTAGCTTCATGCCTCCATGAGGAAAATTTGTAAAATTTGAGTCTTCATCATATTTTGATTGTAAAAAGGTCATGTTTGGACCATTTTAAATGCATTTGAGTCATTAATAGGTTTCTAGGAGGTCTATGAAGTCAAAATGCAAAAAAATGGAATGTGAAGAGTCATTTTGTAAAGGGAAGGTTGTTGGTTGATTGTAACTATAGGGGAAGTTAGATAACTGTTATAAAAACCTTTAAAGAGCCTTGTGAAAGCATGGAAGAAGAGAGTACATTGTATCTTGAATAAATTTTGAATGAAAGTACCCTATTTTGCAGATTTTAACATTTTCTTGTTGTTCTCAAGCATGGTACTGGTTTGTGCAGTACTCTCAAGCTTTCTTTTTGGTTTGGTTTGATAGAGCTTTGAATTAGCTTTAAAATAAATCTAGTTTGAGTTAATTTTGTTGAGTTTTAAGATTTTTAGAGCCATTTTTTTTAGGGCGGTCCTCATTTTAAGGGTTTGAGAGTCAAATAAAAGCATAAATCACCATTCCACCAATGTAGACCTTTGTAAATTAGTGGAATGGGTTATTTTAGGTTTTTTTTCATTGTTGGTTATGTTTGCAAGTGCAGGGGAAGTCAAGTTATAGGAGTTCTATTGTTGCCCTAGTGATTTTTTATCAATTTTCAGCATGAAGGCATAGCTACAAGTTGGGATTTGCTACAAATGCAATGTTAAAGGGTTGGAGATGGTTTAGATAGAAAGTGAAGACCTATTATAATGTGTTTGAAGCATTGGAAAGGTGGTTTGTGGTTTGGAGCAGTTATTTCCAATAAACCCTCTTGCATATGAGCCAAATTAGGCCTCTAGGACAATAGAAAAATCATTTTTTGAGGGTTTCTTTCCAAAGAATCCTCATTCTATTTTTTGATATGTTTTAGAGGGCCAAAATGGGTACTTGAAAATGTATTTTTTTTTGGATATTCAATCTGGTTTAATAGTTACACCCGATTTAGCCTTGTGGATTCCTACAAGCCAAATAAGCCTTTTGAGTATGAACAATGAGAAGATGAATGAACTAGTGTTCTTAGGGAGTTTAGTTGGTTTAAATAAGTCAATTTGATGATGTCTAAGGTGTATTAAAGGTGCATAGAAATTTTGATACCTTGAAGTCACATTTTGGTGTAGTTGTAGCCTTTGAAAACTATGTTTCCTTAAAGTGGATTTGTGAATGTTTTTGGTGATCCATTAAAATTTTCTCTTTGGGTTTTTGAGAACCTTTGAATTCCACCATGCTCTATATCAATTGGTATCAGAGTTGGTTGATCTAGTGGATTGTTAAGTGTGTTGGTTGCAGGTGCTTGTGTTCCATCTTAAAGCTACAAGAAAGAGTTGTGAGAAGGTGTGTTGGCTACAGACATGGAAGAGTCTATGATCACTATCCTCCAACAGAGATTAAGCCGAGGAGAAGGTACAGAGAGAGTTACACCACTAAGAGAGAGAGTGGGTAGAGGTGCATCTTCCAGGATCTCTTGTTGGGTAGATGGATGGTATGTTGTGAGAGGTTGTGTGATGAAGCAGTGAGGGAAATGGGTATCTTTTTGAGGAAAGAACTTGAAGAATGCAACCATTTCAAACCATAGAGATGCTAAAATAGTAGGTATGAAACATAATTTGAGGGAAGTGATATTGAGTTGGTATTCAATTTTACTCCTTTGAAGGTCAAGGATGAATTGAATAAGGGTGCAAAGTAAGAGCAAACGGGTGAATTCAGGTATGCAGTCAAGGTAAAGAAGAAATCAGTCCAAGAAAAGGTTGCTAAAGGTATGTTTTCAAGTGTGAAGAAGAAATTTGGATGCAAGTCAATCCTCAAAGGGACTTGAGGTCTTTTTTAGGCCAGGTGTATGGTGCAAAGCACCATGTAACTTCATGACTCCATGAGGAAAATTTGTAAAATTTGAGTCTTCATCATATTGTGATTATAAAAAGGTCATTTTTGGACCATTTTAAATGAATTTGAGTCATTAATAGGTTTCTAGGAGGCCTATGAAGTCAAAATGCAAAAGTTGTCATTTGTAGCAAAAAAATGCAAAATTGCAAAATGCAAAAAAATGGAATGTGAAGAGTCATTTTGTAAAGGGAAGGTTGTTGGTAAATTGTAACTGAAGGGGTAGTTAGATAACTATTATAAACACCTTTAAAGAGCCTTGTGAAGGTGTGGAAGAAGAGAGTACATTGTATCTTGAATAAATTTTGAATAAAAGTACCCTATTTTGTAGATTTTAAATTTCTTTTGTTGTTCTCAGGTGTGGTACTAGTATGTACAATACTCGCAAGCTTTCTTTTTGGTTGGGTTTGATAGAGCTTTGAATTATTTTTCAAATAAATCTAGTTTGAGTTAATCTTGTTGTGTTTTAAGCTTTTTAGAGCCATTTTTCTCAGGGCGGTCCAGAAACCCTGATTTTAAGGGTTTGAGAGTCAAATAAAAGAATAAATCACCATTCCACCAATGTAGACCTTTTTAAATTGGTGGAATGGGTTATTTTAGGTTTTTTTTCAATGTTGGTTATGTTTGCAAGTGCAGGGGAAGTCAAGTTACAAGAGTTCTATTGCTGCCCTAGTGATTTTTCATCAATTTTGAGCATGAAGGCATAGCTACAAGTTGGGATTTGCTACAAATGCAATGTTAAAGGGTTGGATATGGTTTGGATAGAATGTGAAAAAATATTATAAGGTGTTTGAAGCATTGGAAAAGTGGTTTGTGGTTTGGAGCAGTTATTTCCAATAAACCCGCTTGCATATGAGCCAAATTAGGCCTCTAGGACAATGGGACAACCATTTTTTGAGGGTTTCTTTCCAAAACAACCTCATTCTATTTTTTGATATGTTTTAGAGGGACAAAATGGGTACTTGAAAAGGTTTTTTCTTTTTTTTGTAGATTCAATATTTTTTAATAGTTACACCTGATTTAGCCTTGTGGATTCCTACAAGCCAAATAAGCCTTTTGAGTATGAACAATGAGAAAATGAATGAACCAATGTTCTTAGGGAGTTTATTTGGTTTAAATCAGTGATTTTGATAATGTCTAAGGTTTATTAAAGGTGCATAGAAATTTTGATACCTTGAAGTCACATTTTGGTGTAGTTGTAGCCTTTGAAAACTATGTTTCCATAAAGTGGATTTGTGAATGTTTTTGGTGATCCATTAAAATTTGTTCTTTGGGTTTTTGAGAATATTTGAAGCCCACCATGCTCTGCATCACTCCTAATCTCTCTCTATGGTCACAGCCTATACCTGCTGCAAAGCCTGATCTCTCTCAGTCGGGATGGCCACCACCTATTATCGTGCCTAGTCTCACTAAGTAGTAATACCCAAAATCTGTTGGCGAGTCTGATCTCGCTCTCTTGTCAAAATCTGCACCTACTACTACAACTACTATATCTATGCATCTCTAGCATCTGGAGGTGGTGATGGCACTTCCTACTGCTAAATTAGAGGTTGTTGATCAACCGGCGAAGCCCCTGGAACCTATCCATCTTGGCCACCTTGGTTGCCCTATCCCTATCCTCTACCTCTGGCCCCCTGCCTCTGGGTCCCCCTCGCGGAGGAGCACCCGTTGGATCTATCAAGTGCCATAGAGGTTGGAACCATGCATCGTAAGCAAGCATAGTTTGTGCTACCACCTAACCTTGGTCATAGGCCCATGACTGAGCCACCAACTGTCTAAAGCTCTAAACTACCTTTGGAGCTAGAATAGTAGGTCCCCATGTGGGAACCTCTTTGGAAGACCTCACAAACATAGCCCTATAGGAATCATTTGGCCTATCCTGGACCTCCCTAAACTTTCATGCCACTCTATTTGGTAGGTATCTCTTGATGATGGTATGCTCACGACCCTGCATATATCGGGTCTGTCTCAAAAAATATAACTATTGCACATCATTGAACCACGGTGGCATCTGTAACCATAGGCACCAACGGAAAACTGTCATGTCATCAATAACTTGTCGCCAGTACAAGATCCCAATCTATCTAATATGTCACAAGGTGATCGCACCTCTGGACCTCCAAATGATGGGATCATCTGGCTCCACGTCTACCATATGAACTATAGGTCGAAGCACGGTGATATGCTCCCATGCCCAAATATGAAGCAATGTCACCCATGCACCAATGGCTCTCACATTGCAATAAAAAATTTCATGTATATCATGATATAAAGAGGCCAACATCACGGGACCCCATGCAAAAAGAGTCCTATAAAGCATCTGGTGCCATGCCAATCCCCATCTTGGGCTAAACCCTCTACTGTGTCTGTCAGGAGCAACCAACCTAAAATGATGGTTGTGATGATCAATCTAAGTTTGGGTATGTGACCTCTATACATCTCAAGGTCAATCTGTGATGTAACCAAGGCAATATATTCAAGCTCCATCACCTTGTAACATGCGTCGAACCTGGCATAAACATAGAAAATCACGTGATCACCATGTATCGGCAAACAAAGGATCCGCCATACATCCTCCAAGGTCACCATTGCCTCTCTAGTGGGAAGATGAAATGATGAAGTCTCACTATGCCATCTCTCACACAGAGCAGTCATCATGGCAAGATGAGTTTGGATCATCGATACATACGCAACATACCAAAGGTTGATCTCTCCCAGGTGCTCCTGGCTTAACTCTGACAAATCACACAATCTCTCCAAAATAGTGGGCCTATGCTCACAAGACATCAGTGTTGCAATGACCTCCTACACCCACAAAGTACATGACATCAAAAAATTGAAGAAATTTGACTCAATTTAAAAAATTTAGTTCAAAAAATCACAATAGTGTCGTTGTTTGCAATAGGATCACTATATTCAAATTTCAAATTGTGACACCCAAAGGCATTTCAAATTGCAAATCGCAAAATGTGTCACCATATACAGTGGTGTCGCAATTTAAACTTTGGAAACCCTAACCCTAACTTCTCAATCAGCAAGTGTGTTACTATATACACGTGCATCGCAATTTAAAATTAAAAACCCTAATTTTAAATCGCATATAGTGTCACTATATACATATGTGTCGCTATAATTCATTTTAGCGTTGTCGATTGCAAAATGGGCATCATTGTGTAGCGACGTTGCCAAAGTTTAAATTTCAAAGTGTAATAAATGCATCAAAAATTCAAATTTCAAATCAAGTTTTGAGTTACATACCGGTGGTCCTAAGCCTGGATCTACTGGAACTCTTGAACTCGGTTGGAAATGTGCCTAAGAAGCTCTCAACGCGCCATTTCGTCAGAGGGTCAGAGCTCAAAATAGCAAGAATCTCCAAGGCGTGAATGCACAAATGAATTGAAAGTGACCTTTCTTGGATTATTTAAGCTAGAAAAGTAGGGTTTTTTTCTCTAATTTCACATTCAAGTTAGGGTTTATCATCATTTTCACCAATTTTTCCAATTAGAACCTAATTTTGCATCATTTTTTGAGTTTTTGGCATAATTCTTGCATCCTGGAACCTTTATGGACCCTTGGGGCTGTTGGCATATGGCTTGGGGAGATTTTTTATGGCTTCTAGTGTTGTCATTGATGGAAATTGAAGTCATTATCTCAATCCATAGATCAAGATCTACTTATACTGGTAGAAAATGTAGAAGATAGTGTGTTACCGGCAAAAAGCATGAAGAACAGGGTATCCAGTCAGTTAAGTCGATATGTATGCTTCACTGGATCATCATTTTGTGTTTTGGATCCCCAGGAAATTTTGTTAAGCATGTATGTTACCTTACTGGTAAGTTTTGTGGTATTGTAGCAATCAGTGTACAAGTTAGGAGATTCGGTAGAATGATTTTCTGTTTATTTGCTCATTGTGGCCGACTCAATGAATGTAGTGTGTTGCTTATGTATAAGGAATAGTTTTTTAATTGTTTCTAAGTTTGAGAATATTTTTTTGGGTCCCAGCTATGTCTTAGCCAACCTTGATGGGTGCGCATTAAATATAACTTGTAATTTGAGTAGACTATTGGATAATATCTCATGTTTTGTTGAAGCCGACTTAACTAATTAAAATCTTTGCTAGCGGATATATATTTGAGATTGGTAATTCATTTTTGAAGAAGAATGAAGAGGTGAGAAGGTGTGAATTTGTGAAAAGAGAAAAACATATGTATGATCGAACATCAGAAGATTAGTTGAGTGAATTTTTCTTAAGCAGAAGAAGATTGTTGTGAATTAAGGCAGAGCAAAGCAGAGCGAATTGCAGAATCAGTTAGAAGGTTCAAAATCTGATTTATTTGCTTCACCGAAACTGAATCCAGGAATTTGTAGATGCTATCTTCTTAGTTCATTTTTTTTTGTAATCACAAAAATTTTGTAAGGAAGTGATCCTTCCCTATTTCGAGCAGTGAGCTCTAGGCAGTGTGCCTAAATGCAAGTGCATTCCCTTTTATTCATACTTTTAACAGGGTATAATATTGTGGACTAACATCCACCATGGTTTTTCCTCTAACAGGGTTTCCATGTAAAAATATTGGTGTTATGGTGTTTTGATCATCTTGTTCATGTGCTTGCATCTTTATTTTTGTTTATGTGATGTAAATGGTTTAAGATCTAAATTGAAAGTCTAATTTTTTGAACACTGATTCACCCCACTCTCAGTGTTCCTTGAGTCCAACAATTGGTATCAGAGCATAGTTCCTTTGTAGAAGTTTAACAACTTGAGGTGGATTTTGGAATACAATGGACTCTGGTGGTCTTCAACAACAGCTTATGGTGGCACTTGATGATCTTGATCAGTCTAAAGCAGAAGTCATGGAATTAAAAGAAAATCTTGTGGATGTTGAGAAATTCATTCAATCATTGAAGGATAAAATCAATGAGTCAAGAGAAAAGAGGAACTTTGTGATAAAAACTTGGAAGATGTTCACCTGAATCAGACCCTAAAAGAGATAACTGAAGAATGTGAAAAACTTGCTAGAAATAATGCTACTCTAAAGCTTGAGATGGAATCTATGGCAATAAAGATAACTAAGGAGATTGAAGAAAGGAAGAAGAATGAGGAGAATATGGCCCAGTCTTTAAAAGAAAAATTTTAAGAATGTAGTAGAGTAAATAGTGGATTCATTCAGCTAGAGATTGAATTGCAACAATCCAGAAACAATGAACAAGAAATTGAAAGACAGATAGTTATCCTCAGAGATGAACTCACTACTAAAAATGAGTACAAGGAGAAGTTTAGGATCAATTATGCTAAGCTTGATGAGCTGACTAAAGGACAGAAGGATGCAAATGATAAGTGAGGTCTTGGATATGAGAAGGAAGAACGCTCTAGATCTGAACATAAGGATTCTAGACAAAGAAATCAGATGAACAAAGGAAAAAAGGTATTCGGTAAGACAACCCAATGCTCAGAATTTTAATGGTTACTGCTTTGCTTGTAATAAATATGGCCATATGGCTTCTCAATGTAGAGGTAAAATAAATTCAAGCAGTCCATCATTTCCCGGTCAGTGTTTTAGTTGCAAAAAGCTTGGTCACAAGTCAATTGAATGCAGAAGTATGTATGTCAATGTAAGGAATGTTAAATGCTATACTTGTGGAAGATTTGGGTATGTTGCTAATCAATGCAGATAAGGAGGAAATCAGTGGAATGAGTGGTCTAGATAGATAAATATGGTGTGTTATAGTTGCAACAGATTTGGTCACATTGCATGATTCTGTAGGAATAAAAAAATGGATAGAAGAGGTCCGGTATACAGAGGAAGAATTTCTAAAAAAGATGACAAAGGAAAAGGAAAAGTGACTGTGGAAGAGATAAGAGATCAAATGAAGAAAATGTGGGTAAAGAAGAGTGGATCTGATGAAGGAAATAAGCCTGTACTAGGAGCAGCCTCCGGTAATACCTCTGGAAATTGATCTCAGGCCATTGGCCTAGGGGGAGTTTTTCAAGAAAAAACTTTTGTCCCCCTATCAGTAGTTGGCACTAGAATGTAGTAACTTTCAGTAGTTGTGCTATAAAGTCCCCAAATATGTTTGTGATCGTTTATGCAGGAATTCAAGATCTAAAGGTCCGCAGATGAATTCTTCTCTTGTTGTCTGAGAAAATAGAGTCACTGGAACTCCTAGGGAAAAGTATTTAATGCAGCTAAAAAGGGTAGGTGTGTGAATTCATAAAAGGGTATTTGGAACACTCATTTGTCACTTTGCATTGAAGAAGAATAAGAGAGCCTTTGCAGCAAAATCTCAAAGGAGTAAAGAAAATTCAGTGGTGAATTCTTCAAATATTTCAATTGCTTGTAGAATTTTGAATTTTGTGCTCGGTAGAAAACCTTGTTTGGTATGGAAAGTAAAATAAATCAAATCAAAGGAACAGTGAATTTGGATGAATATAGTAGTAGGAAGATTATGGATGTAAGAAATTTGTTTCCAGATGGTGAATTGAAGTGGCTTGAAGGTGCGAAACATAAGAATTTGGACATCTGGAATGAGTTTCCTTATTTCGTCAACAAGGAAGTGGTTAGGTTTATCTTGAACAAATTGGATGATGATATCCTTACTCTGGATAAAACCTATCAAATTTCAAAAGGGGTGATCAGATATCTAACAGGATTATGCAATATTGGAGATGTTCCAAAAAAGAAGTCAATTTGGAATCAAGTGGTCAAAACACTAACCGAAGTAAAAGGAGATCAAAGAGCTTTGTTAATTTCAACAATAAAAGATCCAATAATGAGGTACATTGCACATGGAATTTCATATAAATTTTCTTCAGAAACAAGGAAGGATCAACCTTGGCAGGCATAGTTTACATTTCACACAAAATGATAATGGAAGATGAAGACTTTGATCTATGTGGATTGTTGAAGGATCAATTAATGGAAAATGTGCAATTGACGAAGGATGCAAATTACCCCTTCAGGTTTGGTACCCTAAGTATATGCATTATGATGTATTTTCTGAATGCTTTCCTTAGAATGATAATGTGGTATGGAAGGAAAATGAACCTATTTGTAAGAAAAATTTTAAACATTTCAATACTCTGGAAAATTGTGAGAAAGTTTATGAAAATTTCTTTAGAGAATTGTTGGGAAAATTCAAAATAGTTGGCATCTCTCTTCCAGTAAGAGCAATTGAAGTTGGGTCATCTTCTGGTAAGGTGGAGAAGAAGCAAAAAAGGGCTCTAGAGTTTTTTGATGACATTCATCTAGCACACAAATCTCCAAGAACTGAAGAAAAAGGAAAAGAGAAAGTAATTGTGGATATACCAGATGAAGATTTTGATGATTACACTCCAAGAGATGAACCGGAATCAGTTGAACCGGATGTGATGATAGTAGAAGAAAGCGATGAAGAAGGTGCTTTATTCAAAACAAAGATAATGCAGATTGTTCAGGAGGAAGATGGAATGCAAAAGATCACTGACATATGGTTAAATGGACCATCATATGAACGAGACTTCATTGAGAACACTCTAGGCAAATACTTTGTGCACAACAACATTGAATTGGAAAGTTTGCATAATGTACTTCTAGAAGAGTTGATTGAATGTATTAGGGAGGCTATGGCCTCTATGCCTCAGGATAGGAAAGAGGAAGAAGTAATTCTACATCTGAAGGAGCATTTTAGGCTATCTCTCGCCAAACTAAAAAAGAAAATGAATGTGTTAAGGCAATACATTGACTCAACAAATAAGGCCTACAATTATTGTCTTCGATGACCTCATGTGGTTCGTAAATACAAGGACAAGCTAGAGCAAATTGAGAGTGAGTTTATCAGAATTGGTCAGGATTACAATATGTTTCAGGACCAGGATGGAGTAGTCAAGAAAAAGATTCATGAGTTGCAGGTTGAGCATGCAAATTTTACTTTTCTAGAAACACTCTTATGGACACTTTCTGGAAAGTGAAGGATCTAATTAAATGCAGATTGGAGCAGCAAATTGAGATTCTGAAGAAAGGAGAAAAGTTGGAAGAAGCGATTACAATTCCATAATCCCTCATTTAGATCATCAACCGGACATCAGAAAACAACAGTTTGATAATAATTATTGGGATTGCAGTAGATTCTTGGAAGAAATTTCTTCCGAAGATGAAGGATAAGTATAAAATAATTTTTTGATTTGTGTAGCAGTTGTAATTTCTCAAATTTTGATTTTTTTTTTGCATCATTAAAGGGGGAGAGAGAGTAGTGTAAATTTTAGCAAAAGGAGAGTAAGCGGTAAAAAAATTTCATTGATGTCAAAGGGGGAGGAGAGCAATGAAAAATTCCTTGACATTCTAAGGGGGAGTATTGTTTTGTTGTGTTTTAAAATTTTGAGTTTTGGTTCCGACACTTAGTCATTTTTCACTAAGTGTTTCCATCGATGCCAAAGTGAGAGATTGTTGGAATATGGCTTGGGAAGATTGTGTATGGCTTCTAGTGTTGTCATTGATGGCAACTGAAGTCATTATCTCGGTCAGCAGATCAAGATCTACTTATACCGAAAGAAAATGTAGAAGACAGTGTGTTACCGACAGAAAGCATGAAGAATAGGGTATCTGGTCAGTTAAGTAGATCATCATTTTGTGTTGTGGATCCCTAGGAAAGTTTTTTAAGCATGTATGTTACCTTACTGGTAAGCTTTGTGGTATTGCAACAATCAATGTACGAGTTAGGAGATTCAGTAGAATGGTTTTTTGTTTATTTGCTCATTGTTGCCGACTCAATGAATGTAGCATGTCGCGGATGTATAAAGAGTAGTTATTTAATAGTTTCTAAGTTTGATAATATTGTTTTGGGTCCCAGCTATGTCTTAGCCGACCTTGATGGGTGTGCATTAAATATAACTTGTAATTTTAGCTGGCTATTGGATAATATCTCATGTTTTGTTGAAGTTGACTTAACTGATTAAAATATTTGCTAGCAGATATATATATGAGATTGGTAATTCATTTTTGAAGAAGAAAGAAGAGGTGAGAGGGTGTGAATGGAAAAAGAGTAGAACAGATGTATGAGAAAACATCAGAAGATCAGTTGAGTGAATTTTTCTTGAGCAGAAGAAGATTGTTGTGAATTAATGCAGAGCAGAGCAAAGAGAATTACAAAATCAATCAGAAGGTTCAAAATTTGATTTATGTGCTTCACCATAACTGAATCTAGGAATTTGTAGATGTTATCTTCTCAGTTCAATTTTTTTTGTAATCACAAACATTTTGTAAGGCAGTGAGCCTTCCTTATTTTGAGCAGTGAACTCTAGGCAGTGTGCCTAAAAGCAAGTGCATTCCCTTTTATTCATACTTTTAGCAGGGTATAATATTGTGGACTAACATCCACCGTGGTTTTTCCCCTAACAGGGTTTCCACGTAAAAAATTGGTGTTATGGTGTTTTCATCATCTTGTTCATGTGATTGCATCTTTATTTTTGTTTATGTGTTGTAAATGGTTTAAGATCTAAATTGAAAATCTAATTTGTTGAACATTGATTCACCCACCCCCCTTAGTGTTCCTTGAGTCCAACAAGGGCAGCTTTTAAGCTTTATAGTGAAATCAACCCAAAATTCAAAATTTTCATCTGATTTCTTGAGGGGGCAAGGAATCAGCTTTATCCTTCAGCAATGGGGCATCTAAAAATCAGAATTTTTTAATTTTTTAATTTAAGCATCATTTTTAATCCGAAAAGCATTATTCTTTGAACCGAAGCAGGAGGTACCTCACTTCAAAGAGGGGAAAAATGTAGACACTAAAAAATGTAATAAGCAATATCATACACATGAAACAAGTTTACTAACATCATTTCCTCTTTAAACCCATATTTTTTTTGCTTAATTAATTGAATTAGCCTAGCTAATTAATTAATTGCATCATTTTCATCCATTAACCTTGTTCATCAAATTGGGTTAATTCACTCCCCCTTCATACTAGTGTTTCATCCTATTAAATTAAATAAATCAAAACATTTAATTTAATTCCCTAAGTCATCTTATTTAATTAAATAACCCTAAGTTATTTAATTAAATATCATTTCATCTCTCCCCCCCCATTTATTAAATTATTTAATAAATGTTACTTTAATTCTTCAATTCCCTAATTGCATGATTAAATTTTGTTTAATTATCAATTAAACTAATTTTCCTCTAAAAGAGGAATATTCCTTATCCCACTTTTTTGCACAATTAAGAATTTCTTTTAATTTGCAAAATACCTTTTATCCTCATCCATGGGAATATTCCAAAAGAATATTATTATTCCTCCATCATTTGAGAAAGGGATATTTTCACTTAGCTTCTTATGCAAGTTTTAACCTTTAACCTTTTGAACAAGTCACCTTTGACCTATGTGTGCAAGTCAAAAGTGTGTTTGTTTGAAGCAAATGTGAACCCTTGATTAAATCCCATCATGCATTCTCATTCGTTGATGAGAATCCATGATCCGTGTCTCCCTTTTTCCTCCATCCTTGACTGTTGATTAATCTTTTCAATCTCAACCCTCCATTTCTCATTTGCTCTCCTATAAATAGGTCACTATTTGGAGACAAATGGATCCATCTTTCAATTGCAAACTCATGCAGTTGAATTCATTTGACTCACACTCTTAATTTACCCACTTTTAGTTTATTTTAGTTCATTATAATTGCATAATAGCTTAAAACATCCATTAATGGATTCCTTGCATCCATCTTAGTTTGTTTATAAATTAGGGTTTTCATCTTTTAGCTTAGAATTAGCTTATTTTAGTTTAGAAATTGCATAATTAGATCAATTTTAGCTTAAAATCATGTTAATTTAGCTTGCATCATGTTTAATTTAGCTTAAATTAGGTTTTCATCCATGCATCACAATGGTTTCATCAATTCTCTTCCATAGAATTGACTGAATCAGGGTCACTAATCATGGGATTGGGAAAGGGTTCTTATTCCACATCAACACGACACTAATTCCAAAACAAGATAAGTTTCAAATGGGTTAGAGTAGGAATTTAACTTTTTTTATAGTTTGTAACTTTCAGTTTCAGTAAATGGTTAGTTTAACTTTTCTATTTGAATGATCTTGTTTGGTAGATTGAGGTTTTGGCTAAATTATGCTTCAATTTATCATGGATTAAACATAATCAAACCACCCTGACAATCCTCATCTCACAATTACTAAGAAATCAAACACATGCATTCAAAAGAAAAATCACTCCATTGTTATCCTATCTATAAGATCTTGTCCTTGCTCTCAAATTTTTGCAGCAAAAGCACAAGAGGCTATGTAGAATGGATATGATCAAATGAGATTGGAGTTGTTGTCATGATTGAAAATTTTGGAGGAAGAGGGATTTTATAGATGTCCTTGTGCAGTGGATTCACATTTTGGGGAGAATGTGGGATAAATTATTATTTAAATTGTTTAATGAAATTGGTTTATGAAATGGACAAATGCTCATGCAAATGTATTTATGAAATGGGTGAAAATGCTTTAATGAAAGGGATATTTTAATGATTGTGCAAATATATTTAAATGAAATGGATTAATGAAATATGCAGAGGGGTAAATGATTATGCAAATGCATTTAGTGAAATATGCAATGGATAAAAATAATTATGAGGACATTTTTAGGCATCTACAACAACAAAAATAGCAAGCAGCCTTAGCAGCACAACAACAATGTCAACAACATCAAGCAACCTTAGCAACACAACAATAACAAAAATAGTAGCAAGCAACCCTAGCAACACAACAACAATAGCAACAACAGCAAACATCCCTAGCAACACAACAACAACAACAAGTAGCCTTAGTAGCACAACAATAACAACAACAAGTAGCATTAGTAGCACAACAAGAACAACAACAAGCCCTTGTGGTGTAACAATAGGCCCAACAACACACCCTAGTAGCACAACAACAACAACAACAAGCAGCCTTAGCAACACAACAATAGTAACAAGCCTTACTAGCCCAATAGTACACCCAACAACAACAACAACAAAAAGGTTTATACTATAACCCCCAAAAAAAATTGTCAACCCAAACACATTAGGAACATATATGCCTCCACCACCATCGCCTTCACCATATCCTACACCACCATACACACCATACAACCCATCATATCAGAATTCAACATACAATTCATTTGCCTTTCCACAATATGTACCTCCACTGAACCCATAAGATGATGTTGCATCACAACTTAAGGCATTAACACAAGAAATGTAGGATTTCTAGATGGGAAAAATGAAGAAGCCCCATACACAGAACTTATGCCCATATATGTTCAATCGAAACATCGCAATGGTACCGTTCCCTCCCATTTTTGAAGTCCCAAAATTTGATAAATACAAAAGGAGAGGAAATCATGTGGACCATGTCAAATATTTTAATGTCATGTGTATGGAGGTCGCCTACAATGAGTCCTATCTAATGTGTCTCTTTCCATGAAGCTTAATAGGCCCATCCATCAACTAGTTTTCTCAGTTACCTCCAAGTATCAAAACCTTCCAAGAAATCATTGATAGATTCATAGATCATTTCTCCTTTAATATTGACATGTGCATGAGCTTAGAAGAGTTATATACCCTCAAACAAAACAAAGGAGAATCTTTTTCCAATTTCTTACAACGATGGAGACAAAGAGCTAGTAAAATAAAATGGCCCATTCTCAGTTAACAAGTGGGTATTATCATAGTAAATATAGATCCAGATCTATCCTTCCACTTGAAGATGCAGTGCATTACCTCTTATGACGAGCTTGTCCCTAGAGCCCTTAACATCGAGAGAGCTCTAATCTCATAGGGAAATAACCAAGCCTACAAAGATAACTGCCCATCAACTAGTTCAAATGACAAGCCTTGTTTGGGCTACAAAAAAGAACGTAATGAATGATGGCGTGGTATATGCTAAGGTGGTCCTAAGTGCTCCTAGGCCAAACAAAAATCAAACAACTAATGCTCAACCAACCATACAACAAGCTACACCATCACAAAACAGTCAGATCAATAACACTAAAATGCAACAACGACGAACCTCTACGAGGAACAACTATCTGAAACACAAGTACTCATAGTTATAGGAACCTATTGAGACTATCATGAAGAAATTGGTAGAATCAAACTTAATAGCACTTCCCAATTTTGAAAACTACCAAGAACCACAAGATAAACCACCTTAGTACAACAAAAAAGATTTGTGACTTTCATAAAATTAAAGGACACAAAACATCGAACTGTATAAGGCTCAAAATTGTTATCCAAGATCTTATTGAAAATGGAGACATATCTGTTGAAGTATCAGTTGGTAACCAAGATCTCAAGATATACAATAACCCTATGTCAGATAATAGCAAAAGAAATAACACTGGAAAAGGTAAGGATTACACAAATGTGTAGCATACCTATTCCAATGTAGTCACTTCATGTGATAGTGTCATCATTGTAAGAACCTAGTAAAAAAGTGTGGAGTCACCACATGACATGGCAAGGTCATCATCCAAGGAGTCCCATCTCAATCTAGGGCACAACCTACTTATCCAACATCAACCCCTAGCAATTACAATCTCCTAGATCAGCTTAAGAATACCCCCACGTATATTTCTATACTAGAACTATTGAGGCTATCCCCCTCACATAAGGAAACCTTAGAGAAGGTTTTGTCCTCATCATCCATCCTTGAGGATATGGATATAGAGTAGTTTCAAACTATGGTAGGACATATCACTATCCCTCATCTTCTCACCTTCTTGGAACAAGACCTACCATCGCAACCATCTCATAACTGTGCTTTACACCTTGAGTTTATTATTCATAAGAATAAGGTTAAAATATTCTTAGTAGACGGAGGTGTTGGTCTGAATATTTGCACCCTTCAGTTGATCAAGAAATTGGGATATCCATAGGATACCATTGAGAAAGTAAAGAGTACCGCCATCAAAGCATATGACGATCAATAGCGAGTATTGCAAGGAATCATTGCACTACCCGTCCAAGTAGGACCTGTCGTTGTAGAGACTACATGCCAAGTGTTAGACCTTGATCTCCCCTACAAAATATTGCTTGTCTGACCCTATATATTCATCCCCTAAAAGTTATAGCTTCAACCTATCACCAATGTGTAAAGTTTCCTTTTGAGGATAGAGAAGTTACCATCCGTGGAGATTCTGAACCTTTTTACTATTGCAAAAACCTTGAGGCCAAGTTTTACAAAATACCCTAGATCCCTAAAAATGATGAAGGGCCTACACCTTCTACCTCATTCGTTGACCCATCTACCCTTGCATATACCTCAGAAACAAAAAAACCCATTTTGCATAACATTCTTGATATCAAAGCAGTGATCCAGGATGATGGTTGTGGAAATTATAAACTACAAAAGAACACTTTTGTGTTGAGAGAGTTACCTCTTTCTCCCAAATCTCATGGGAAACCTGCACCTATCAACAAAGGGCCCAAAACAGTAAATATGGCAGCTACTACCTTCACCAAGTGGGGGGATTTGCACAAAGAAGATGTCAATGAGGAGGATGTCTCTAAACTATTATATCAAGCTGAACGATCTGTCCATGCTCTTCCTATGGAAGATGAAGACAAAGACTTGCAGCTAATGAAGGGATGGGGGTAAAGAAATAACAAGAAACTAGGACAAAATGACAATGGTTTGCTAGAACCCATTGTTCCTGAGAAACATCCAAAGAATCTTGGCCTAGGATGTACTACTAGCAAGGTTACCCTTATTGGCAAGGGTATTTTTGCTAAATGGGCTAAGGCTTCCTCTTGGTTACCAACATCACGTGATACTACCCTAGACAACTCCCCCTTTGATTTTGTTGATTGATGTAGAGCATGGGATTAAAATCCTTCCAACAATCACAATTTGACCAAACTCAAACAATTCTTGCTAATTCATCCACCTTTGACCAATCATTCCCTTCACAAAGTACTTGACTCAAAACATCCAAAACTAAGATCAGGGCATAAAACCTCTTATTGAATCCTTAAACCACCTTAAACATCATAAAAATGACTTACTCAACCCAAGGAGAGTCTTCAATAACTCCGACTTCACCAAATTACAAGTTTCCCTTATCAACCACCCTTCCACCTAGTAGGTTTCCAACAAGGAACAATCCTTTACAACTTTCAAGGTATTCCACAAATTAATACTATGAAATCATATTTAAATACCCTTTCGGGCCTTCTAAGACATATCAAAAATTTAGTATAGGGTTCTTTGAAACAAAGGACTCAAAAGGACTGTCTCGGTTTCCCAATAGGCTTATTTAGGCTTGTGCTCATGACGGTTTATTCGTTCCTATGGTTATAGGCCCAAAATATATTCACTATCACTTCAAACACTCTTAAAATGGTCTGCTTATTCTTTCCCAACCAACTCCCATGCTTCTCTAATGGCTTTTCATCGAACCCTAGCCTCTTTATTTGTTCACAAAACACTGTTTAACAACTTAGGGCATCGTTATTTTTGCTCAAAACCTCATCCCCTGATCCTTTAGCTTGGAAGTCTTTTAGAATACATATATATCTTCCTATACACCAATTTTTAATATTTTTCAACAGTGAGAAATGGAGTAATACATTTTAGAAGACACATTGTGACCCTAAAACAGGGTTATAACCCGTTTGACAAAAACTTGTAATATCTTCCTAAAAATTCAATGGAATTGAATGAAACCAAAACTGGTCTCTTGTTACCTCACATATCTATCAACTAAAATGCAAATTTGATCAAAAATAGATTGTACGGGGCCGTACAATGGCTTACAACAGCCATTTACCAATAGTTTATGAGAAAAATAGAGTTTTATGCATGGTTTTCAACTTCAATTCAAACTCCAACCTTCATTTGAGCCTCTTCCAGGAATATTTCAACTACATACATCAAGAAATAACTAAACAAACTAACCCAACCAACTTTTATACTTCCCAACCATTAGTGTTTGTATTTTTTCCAATTTGATAAAATGACAACTTTTGCACTTTTTAAACAACTTTTATAAAATTTGCAAAATGGACTCCTTGAACCTCCTAGACACCTACCAAAGACTTAAACACATTATAAATGGTCCAAATATGACCTTATTACAAAGAGATTCAACCCACAAATTAAAATTTGCAAAATTGCCTCATGGAGGCATAAAGTCCATCAGGGGCTCCTACACCACTGAACTATTTGAGAATAACTCTCTCTTCATGATATCCACAACATCCTTAGCCCTGAATGATCAACCCATTGAAATAAGCCTAGTATACCTACAACTCATTGACTGGTACCAACAAGGACCACTGATTCTAGATTTATTCAAAAACAATGAAACAATCTCATAATTCATGGGACTTCACAATAACTTACCATGGGCAGATCTCAAGGTTGGTTTTGATATAGAGCTAGACATAAGGGCATACTAGGGGGAGACAATTGAATCCTTCAATCACAAAATTAATGGCATGCAACTAACATGTAGATCTCTAAGTGAAAACCACATTGTGGCACTTTCTGATCCTAAAATAGTAAAAAGAAAGGGCGTATTCAAGGGTGAAAACCTCTTCGAGGTGCCCAAGGATGAGGGATTCAATCTCCCCCTTAGTGCAATGTATCCAGAAAAGTCAGCAATATTAGCAGAAAAGGAAACCCCAGTAAATGTGGGAATAGAAGAGGCACCAAAGATCACTTTCCATGTTGAATCCTTGTTGGATGAAGAACAAAAGAACCTAGCAATGTTCCTGAAAGAGAAAAGAACCAACTTTTCATGGTCATACATGGATATGCCAAGGATCAATCTAAAAGTAGTTGTGCATCATTTAGTAGTCTACTCTGAAGTTAAACAAAAAAAAGTGAGAAAGATGCACCCTTAGATAGCACTCTTTGTGAAACTTGAGTTACAAAAGCTTCTTGACGTTGGATTTATCCAACCGATTGATTATTCTAAGTGGGTTTCCAACCTGGTACCAGTCTCTAAACCCACTGGGGGAATTAGGATATACACAGATTTCAGAGACTTGAACAAGGCATGTCTGAAGGATGATTTCCCATTGCCTAACATCGACATCATTGTGGATTTAATAGCTGGGCATGAGATGTTATCACTCATGGATGGTTTTTCAGGATTTAATCAAATCATGATCACCAAGGAGGATCAACATAAAACTGCATTCACTTGTCCATGGGGAACATACTGTTGGAACATGATGCAATTTGGGCTGAAGAACGTAGGAGCAACCTATCAAAGAGAAATGACCCTCATCTTTCATGGCATGATCCACAAAACAGTTGAAGACTATGTGGATGATATTTTGGAAAAATAAAAGAAAAGGAGTGAGCACATAGAAGTCTTGGGACCCATCTTCGACAGGCTCGAAGAGTATAAGGTACGACTAAACCTAAAATAATATGTCTTTAGGGTTACATCAAGGAAGCTTCTTGGCTACATTGTATCACAAAGAGGGATAGAAATTGATCTAGCAAAATTAAAATCCATCCTAGACATGGAACCACCGCAAACATTAAAGTAGATGAGAGGGTTACAAGGAAGGCTGCAATCCATTAGAAGGTTCATAGCAAAATTATAAAAAAAGTCCACCCTTTCTCACACCTTCTCCATAAAGGAATAATGTATAAGTGTGGTGAGAAGTGTGATAAATCCTTCCAATAGATCAAGGACTACTTATTCACACCTCCAGTGCTCATGTCATTGATACCAAACAAGTCATTGAACTTATATATCTTAGCAATGTCAACATCATTAGGTTCTCTTCTAGCACAACATGATGAAAACGAAAAGGAAAGAGTCATCTATTACATCACCAGGAGCATGGTGGGATATGAAATGAACTATTCATCCATTGATAAAGCATGCTTAGTGGTAGTTTTTGCTTCACAAAATTTTAGACACTACATGTTGTCGCATCAAATCAAGCTTATTGTAAATATTGGCCCATTGAAATACTTGTTATCTAAAGCAACTCTCACGGGGTGAATGGCCAAATGGGTAAGATCTTGGCTGAATTTGACATAGAATATGTGGAGCATAAGGAAATCAAAGGACAAGTGATCGCATATCATTTGGGGGAAGCACCTATTTATGCAAAGAATCCTTTGGTATCTGAGTTTCCTGATGAATCAATGTTTCTTGTCAATACAATAGATCAGCGGAAAATGTACTTTGATGGATCATTTACCCAACATGGATCAGGGGCGGGTATTCTTTTTATCACCCCTCAAGGCGATTGCATCCCAAATTCATATAGGCTATCATTTTCATGTACTAACAACATTGTTGAGTATGAATCCCTAATCACAGGTCTAAGGGTAGCAGTTCAATGGAAAATACAAGAGTTGAAAGTTTATGGAGACTCACAGTTGGTTATCAACCAAGTCAATGATGACTACCAAACTAATGATGCTAAGCTTACTCCTTACAAGAATATGGTAGAAAGTCTTAAGGACCTTTTCATAGATATAAATTTTGAGTAGATTCCTCGCATGAACAACCAAGCAACAAATGCCATGGCAGCAATTGGATCATTGTTAGATATGCCACACAACATCCTTCAACGTGAATTCTTGGTAGAACAACTTCTCATACCAACTTTCAAAATCCTAGAATCTGAATTTGCATGTGGCATCATTGGTCATGGATCCCTATGGTATCATGATATATTCACCTACCTTAGCAGAGGAACCTTCCCAACTGATATCACCTCCAACCTTAAAAAGACCTTTATTAAAAAGGAATCCTGATTTGTGATCCTAGGTGATACCTTATACCGTTGAAGCATCGAGGGGACATTACTACAACGTCTTAACCAAGAGGAATCCTTGACTGCCTAAACAGAAGTACACAATAGCATATGTGGTTCCCATTCTAGTGGTATGAATTTAGCTAAGAAACTATTGAGGACAGGATATTACTAGCCAACCATGGAAAGAGAATCCCATCAGTACATGCAAAAGTGTGTCCAATGTCAATAGCATGGAGATCTTATTCATGCTCCAGCTTAGGAATTACAACCCATGGTCACACCTTGGCCTTTCTTACAGTGGGGGCTTGACCTCATAGGGAAAATTTACTCCAACCTCATCTAATGGCCATAAGTTCATCATAACATCCACTAAGTACTTTTCCAAGTGGGTGGAAGCCATTCCTATGACCTACATAATAGGAAAGAAAATTTCTAAGTTTATCTTGAATTACCTCATCTATCATTATGGTGTTTCACAATCCCTTTTCTCAAACAATGGAACACCCTTCAAGAATCAAGATGTGAAAGAGCTATGTCAAAAATTCAACATCCATCATTGATTCTCTACCCTGTATTACCCCCAGGGAAACGATCAAGTTGAGGCTACAAACAAGACCATTCTAAAGATCCTAAAGAAAATAGTCAATGAAGATGGTCGTGACTGGCATCTACAGTTAAATCCCAACCTTTGGGCCTATCAAACCAGTATCCACACGCCTACAGGTGCAACCCCCTTCTCCTTGATCTATGGATTAGAAGCCATCCTACCTATCAAGGTTGAGCTTCCTTCACTGCGAGTGTCATTACAAAATCTAATCACTGACAAGGAATATAGAGTATCCTAGTTAAATGAGCTAGAATTCTTGGATGAGTGTCATCTCGATGCCCTTAATCATTTGCAAATATACCAAAACTGACTAAAACGGAGCTATAACAAAAATATCAAGTGTTTGTCTTTCTAAGTAGGGGATCTTGTCTTAAAATAGAATCAAAAAAACTTTTAGATCAGGACAGTAAAGGAAAGTTTGAGCCTAACTGGTTATGCCCCTTTGTAGTCATAGAAAGCTATGGATCAAGAGCATACCAATTATCAACACTTGAAGGTGAACCCTTGCAGGAACCGACCAATAGTCTACATCTTAAAAAAAATTATGCCTAGGCTTGAAGGGTGTAAATCTGAAAATACTAAAAAATCAAAAAATGATCAAAAATCCAAAAAAATGAGAAAAAGGATTGAAAAAAGTAAAGAAAAAGAATCGTCCTCTAGTGAAAACCACTTTGGTGGCACTTTGGGAAATTACCTTGGTGAAAACATGGAAAACAGGTACCTTGCATAAATAAAGCACCTCCATCTATTTTTTGGCTCTTTATCCCATCATTCTTTGCATCACATCATGCGTCCTATTTATTCCATTACCATCCACATCTGTATCATAGCTTGATATTTTGAAGTATCGTATCCCCTTTAGTACTACTCTCCATATTCCCACGGTCAGTTTGTCCTGCTTATATCAAGGTAGTCTACCACCACACATTGGGGGAAATTCATTATGGATTGAATCAGGTTCTTATATATCTTAAGGTTACTGGAAATCTCATCAAAAATAAAAAAACATTCATAAAATGTTCATCAAAAAATCCAAAAACATCCAAAATCCTATACAACTAAAATCCAAAAACATTCAAAATATTGTAAAGTCAAAATCCCAAAACATCCAAAACACATCAAAATCCCTAAAAAGGTCAAAACATTGAAAACCCAAAAACAACACCATGTCAAACTACGTTGTCTCTGAGCTTGAACATAGGAAACACCATCACTGATGTGCCCCCAAGACACTTTAGGTTAGGAGTCCATCATAATAAATTAGCAATCCATCAATTGTTCATTTCTCATCATCAATAAGTCGATTCAGTCGAACTACGTGGTCTCTGAGTGTATAATGTAGGCAAGGCTCATCGTTGATAAGCCCTTGAGGCCCCTAGGATAGTCTTTTAGGTTGGGTTCTTGGTCAGAAATCTCAAAAAACACAAAAGAATTCGAAAAACTTAGAAAAACACAAAAAACATTCAAAAATCTCATAAAACCCCTAAACATTCAGAAAAGTCATAAAACACAAAAACATTTGAAAACTTAGAAAAAAACACAAAACCATTGGAAAACCTTAAACAACCTCAAATAATCAAAAACCAAAACATTCATATAAAACTTTGAAAAACACCAAAAATAGCCTCAAAACATTTTCAAAACACCAAAAACATTGAAATATTCCAAAAAATCCAAAACCATCCATCTCATCTCGCTTTCACCTACAATAAACCTTCATCTATAATAAATCAAGTGTCATCTTCAACCTTTGGTAAAACAAATAGAAAAAAAGTGTCGCAAGTCGTAAAGTGAGAACCTAAGTGTCAAAATCTAAAGTTTAGATCATAGGTAAATTATTCAGTGATTTTTTTATCAATGGCTTATCACACACCTCATCCTAATCAAACTATCTGATAACATGTCCTAGGATGAATCCTTCTGAAAATGGACATCAACATCATAAATCACCTTAGCTATATTAAACTGGAAAAAGATATAGATAACACTCAACATCTCGCATCATCACAACATATCATAATAAAGGAAAAAATAACCCATTGCATCATCATTATCATTTAAGTTGTTTTGAATAAACATAGATTTGTTATTCTAAGCATCTTGATCCATATCAAATATCATACACATATTCTAGGCCTAAGCATGCATTGCATTATCATATCATAAGAATGAACATTTGCATTATTCATATATACATCCATATACATACATCATCATATCTTAAATTGCATGGAAAAGTACATAAAAAGAAATACATCCATATCATATACATCTGCATAGGCATATTATATCATAACATCCATCTCATAACATATCATAGAAAGGTATTGAAAAAGAATATAACACATCCATTGCATTGCATTGCATCCATCCCATAACATCGCATCTCATATACATCACATCATAGATCATCATCACATATCACATAAACATAAATAAAAGAAGGGAATCCATCACATTGCATCCATACATAATCATAATCATAAACATTATATCACATCATATCATAAGCATCCATACATTCATAAAGCATGAAGTAAAGAATGCATCACATATCAAATCCGGATCATCTCATATATATCAAAAAATTACTATCATGGTACAATATCTGAATCAATATCTGTATATCAAATAAAAAGTACAATATCCTTAAGTCTATCAAAAATGAGCCCATGAATGTATATCTATATAAATAATCTATCAAATAATCAAAAAGTGTCTACAAAAATGGCAAGCCCTAGTGGCTGCTCGACTCACCCCTAACTGATGGTTGATCCTCAACTCCAAGTGGTGCTCTTCTCCTTTGTGAAAATAAGGTTGCCTCATCACTTGAGGAACATCATGATGATAATGTATGCAATAATAAGTAGCCTCAATAGCCACCTCTCTATACAAACGAGTTGATATTGTTTTTCCCTGTGATGCAGTCGTCACCGCCTCAAGCTATTGTCTCCGCCCAATCTCTTGGGTTAGCTACAAATCTAGTTGCTACCACAACTAAACCTCATGGTCTCTTTGTGTTGCCATATCATGTAGCTGCCGACACAGTTAATCTCTCTCGACGGTGAGATCTTATATCTATGTATGTGCCTATGCATCTGGATGTTGTGGGGGTGGAGGCAGTGTTGCACCTGGAACTTGTCCATCATGTTGACCTGGCTGTTGTCTCAGGTCCTGGTGACCCTAATATGGTTGTTGCTACTAGTGCCCATCACCTAGAACCTATGCCCTATCCTACACTGGTTGATCCTACCCTCTTCCTTGGCCCCCATCTCTGCCTTTGTCCTGACCACCATCTTGGCCTCGACCTCTGCCTCTGCCTCTACCTCTCCCTCTGCCTCTACCTCCGGGGTATCCCCTGGTTGGATCTGTCAGGTGATTAGGTGGCGTGAACCATGCATCAAACCTAGGGTGGTCCCCGCATTTGGTAGGCCCTGATCATAAGCCCATGGTTGTGGAACAAGTTGTCTAAATTCATTCACAGCCACTGTGGGGTCAATCTATGCTCCCCACTGCACCTCCCTCTAGGATCTATAAAACACTACAATGTAATCATCAGCTGGCACATCATGTACCTTTCCAAACTCTAAGCAACGCAGTCTAGAAGGTATCGTTATATCATTGTATGCTCCCTCCCCTGCATATAGTGGGTTTTTCAAGCAAAATACAATTGTTGCTAATCATCATACCAAGGTGGGGCCTGCAGCCATGGCCTCAATCAAAAAATGGTCATGTCATCAATGACATGACACTACTATGGTAAACCTGTAGGGTATGTATGCTAGAGAGTCATCGGCACCCTATATCTAAAGAAGATGGGCTCGTCCTCTTGAATATCTACCAAACCACCAAGGGCCTCAAAACTGCGATATGCTTGTAAGCCCATATATGGAGCAATGTAACACCTGCCCCTATACTCTTTCCTTTGCAGTATACCACCCAATGCATATTGTGGTACAAGGAAGCAAGTAGAACTGGACCCCATGCAAACATAACAGTCATCTTGATCATAGCCTCCCATGCCCACCCCAGCCAATACTAAAGCCTCTACCCATCGATCAGGGGAAATAACATAGAAAATTAGTGCAGCAACAAATAATTTGAATATTGGTATGTGAGCTCTATACAAGTCCAAATCAATTTGAGAGCTCACCAAAGTAATTTTTTACATGCGTAACAAAGAACAACATGCATCTCTCCCAACATCTATGTCATCGATGACACGCTCATCATGTATCGGCAATCGCAAAATGTGTCACACGTCCTCCAGTGTAATGGTGGTCTCACCAGTAGGCAAGTGAAACAAATAGGTCTCACTATGCCACCTCTCAATTAGCACAATTATCATAGCCAAATGCATCTGGACCTCTGGAAGGAACACAATGAAGCCTAACCCTAGCACCCCTAGCCGCTCCACCTCACAGTCACCAAAGTCTCTCACTGTAGCCAAAATGTCTGAACGGTACTCTTGCGACATCAATGGTGGAGGATCCTCTTGCACGCATTGTGCACACAACATCAAATTTCCAAAAAGTCAAAAAATTGATCAAAATTTGAGACTTTGCATCCTAAAACATCAATCACATTACTAAAATCAATAGCATCACTCTTTTAATGGTGCATCGTTGTATAAATTTCAGGGGTGCATCACTATTTTCTACATGCGTCGCCAACCGCTTTCCAGCATCACTAAACCTAAAAATCCTATGCATCACTATATCAAACTTGCGACCCCTAAATCAAATGAGTCACCCAAGCAAAAATGGTGGTGCATCACTAAAATATCAATAGCGACACTTTTGATGCTTTAAATGCATCGCTATACAACAACATGCCTAGAAACCTAATTTTGACCCCATATTAAAAGCACCTAAATGTAAAAATTGAGACAGATTTTGAGTCACATACCCGGGGTCCTACGTTTGCTCGGCACTAGTACTCTTGAACCTACTCTGAAAGGTGAAGAGGAAGCACACGATGAGCCATTTCGCAAAGGTGTTAGAGCTCCAAATGGACAAATCTCCAAGGGATAAATGCACAAATGAATTGGAAGTGTCACCCTTATCACCTATTTAAGCCTAAAAATTAGGGTTTTTTTCTCTAATTTGAGTTGGAAGCTAGGGTTTTGGTATGTTTTACCTATTTCCACCCTGCACAACCTATTTTTTTTTTGCATTTTTGAGGCCATTTTTGGCATCCCGGGGCTTGTTTTGACACCTGAACCTATATTGTACCTTTGTCGAGAGATCAACCCAAAATTCAATTTTTTTCCCAATCTCTCGAGGGGGTAGGGAACTAGCTTGCTCCTTCAGCTGGGGCAACAGTGGGGCATCAAAAACATCAAGAATTTTTAAATTTTTGATTAGAGCAATGGTTTTAATCCGAAAAGCATCAGTCTTTGAACCAACATAATAGGTACCTTGCTTCAAAGAGGGGAAAAATGTAGACACTTAAGAATGTCCTAAGTGATATCATGCACTCGAATCTGATTACTAACATCACTTCATCCTAAAACTCGTCCTCTTTTTGCTTAATTGATTAAATTTCCATCACTATTTAATTAATTACATCATTTTCATCTATTAATCTAATTGACCTAATTAGGTTAATTTACCTCTTTCATGTTGACCTTTCATCTTGTTAAATTGGATAAATCAACTTATCTAATTTAAATCCCTAAGTCCTCTTATTTAATTAAATAACCCTAAGCTATTTAATTAAATATCATATCACATCCCCCTTTTCATTAAATAAATTAATTATTTAATGAATATCCTAATTCCCCTAGTTTGTATAATTGAAACTTTTTTTTAATTATCAAATTACTAATTAAATCTAATTCTCCCACTTGCAAGGGAATATTCCTCCTTTGCACATTCCTCCAAAAGGAATATTCTAATGGAATATTCCTTCCCCTTTGCACAATTAAATTTGGTTTAATTAACTAAATATCTAATTTTCCTCACCCATGAGAATATTCTTTGAGAATATCCTCTTTCTTCACTCATTTGAAAAAGGGAATATTCTCTTTTACAACAAACTTTCAACAAAGCTTCTTTTGCAAGTTTCGAAAGTGTGTTTATTTGGATGAATGTAAGCCCTTGATTAAATATCATCTTGCATTCTTAACTCTTGATGGGAATCCATGATCCATGCCTCCATCTTCCTTCCATTCTGACTGTTGATTGATCCTTTTGATCTTGGCCATCAGTTTCATTTTTCCTATTCTATAAATAGAGCTTGCATCTATTGAATAGGGATCCATATTTTAATAGTAATCTTATGTTGTTAAAATCACTCTCATCTTGCATCCATATTTCATGTTTTAAAAAGAACTTTAGGTTAATTTACTTAAATTATTAGCTTAGAGCATCCATTAATGGCTTCCATGGTAACTTAGGTGCATCCATTTAGCATATCTTGAAATTAGGGTTTTAATCTTACAAATCTTGCATACATTTAGAATAGATTGCATACACTCACATCAATTATCATAAGCATTTATCATGTTAAGATAGCTTTCATCCATGTTTTACAATACATCTCTCATCAGTTTCGTCAAATTCTCTTCAATAGAATCAATCAAAACAAGCTCATTATCCACGGGATTGGGAAAGGGTCACCATTCCACATCAATGCAGCACCACTCCCCCAATAGGATAGGTTCCAATGGATCAGAATAGATGTTTATGAAGCTTTCATATTTTAATATGTTTGTTTGAATGGCTTCTTAGCTTAGTTTACATTGAATGATCTTATTGGACTAATGTTTAGTGGCTTCATTATACTTCAAATCCTTATGGATCAAGTGTAGTTAACCTATACTACGTTCGTCAGTCACACAAGGTATAAAATGGTTGCAGAAAAATCCATGTTTGAACTGATGCAGGAACATTATAAGCTAATAAAGGATCCTAAAATGAAACAGGGGTTTTTAAGGATGGTTGCAAAATCTAAACAAAGGGATAAGAAAAATGAATTACTTCAAAGGGATTCACAACCTACAGGTGATCATGGGGAAGAGTTGCATAGGTGCATCCAAATTTTTTGGAGCCTCATCTATCAATTGGGAAAATAGATGAGGAGTGCACAACAATGGTTTTAGGTGACAAAGATGCCATACCTCATGATGCCAATTTGGCGGAGTTTCAAGATGATTCTTTGAGTGTACATGCATCTATTCTGGAAGAGGAAGTGTGTAATGAGGTTGTCAAATCAGCAACCTCTAATACTCCATTTGAGCCATCCTATGATGTTCATAACACAAGTGAATATGATGAGGATCTATCCAATGATTATGGCACACACGACAATGTTTCCCAATCAATTAATGATGGTGATTCAACATCCTATCATAGTGTTGATTAAAAATCATAAAATTTGTATGGGAATGACAGGTCTCAGGGGTCCCATCATTTGGTAGGACAATTGAAGGTGAATGAAGGTATGATTGCTACAACCATAGAACATTTTGATGTCACTCAGTAGTTGATGGAAAACTATTGTTGGACTCCAGGAACACAAGAGCACTTTTATGGTGAAATTTCCCTTGCATAGTTTCAGACACTCAGAGAAGCGTTGGGTGTAATGAAAACTAATTACCTACAACTACTAGCAGACATAGATCATCTTCTCATGCTTGATGGGATTTATTATGATGCACTCAGGGGGAAAGAGGAAGAGGTTGATGAGCTCACTCATGAGCTTGAGGTCACCATGGACTCTTTGAAGAGCACTCAAATGGCCCTTCAAGAGTCAAAGACTCAAATTGACGAGCTCACCATGGAGTTGAGCTCGGCATGATCTTCATCACCCACATATGAAATCAGCTACCTATGGCAAACATTGGTGATGAGCATATATCCACGAATTTTAGGAATGTGCATATTGGAGATGTGGAAACAACCACTTTATTTAGAAGTGTAGATGACACCAATAGAGTAAGTGCACTAGTTGAACATAATAGGGAACAGTATGTTGCAGCAGGTGTCCCTGAAGAGAAACACTTTACAAGTGATATAGGCTCGAGTCTCTACATTGGTGGTGTGGAGAATACTACTGACAGGTCTTGTGATGAAGAGGTGGATTCTATTGAGAGTTGTGTGATCAATCACAATGTTGATCCATCTTCCTTATAGGAGGATTGTAGGGCGTCATCTAGTGGGAAAATTTGTTTTCATGCTGATATGTTTTCCCCTTCTGAAATCAAATAAATAAAAATCATTTTATGTGGCCAATTGTGATCAATGCCCTAATGGACCACAAGGATGGAAGGATCAGTTGAAGGTCGTTGGAGATAAGTTTGATCAAACCTTATCACACCTTGTTGAATACCCCCTTTGGTCAGGTAAATTTGAGGAAAGAAGGTATGGGGTTTCGACTAGAACTTCTATATGAAGCTTGTAGACTATCAGGAAAGCTTTAGAGGTAATAAAATCATATTACCTCCATTTTTTTTCAGACAAAGACTTTGTTATCAAGGTTGTAGAGAAGGTTTATAGAGGTGTTGCAAGGTCTTACTATGACGATTTGAATTGTGAATCATCTTCTGGTGGCGACAGTGAAGTATGGAATCCACATAAATATATTGGTATTCCAATGACGCAAGCGAGTTACACCTTGATTGCATGGTGAGGTGTTTGTTGGAACTAGAATTTTTATAAAAAATTCTAAGTATTTTATCATTTAAAATTCAAAATTCCCACTCTCATTTTTCATAATAAATCACCTTATCACCTTTCAAGGTCATTTTTACCCTTTACCATGTTACAACTATCACATTAGCCACCCCTCATAACACCCATATCATACCTCCCTCTTGCAGATCATCCCCAAGTAGCCCACGGTACGATGGTGAGAGTAGCCACTACTATATACACTATACCGCTATACCTCGAGGGGTCAAGACATAGCCCGCAGTAGAGTAGTACATTGAAGAAAAGTTCTAAGGAGACACTACGGTACTATAGGGGAGCAATAAGTGACACGAGGTAGTGTGGTAACCAAGCCGTTGTCATTTAAAACACACCAATAACATCAGTCAACTTCAAAATATAAAATTGAGCTCGATACAAAGATTTGAATTATGTGAATTTATGAGTCGGGAGTAAATGCTGTTGGAATATGTGACTCAATCCTTACTGACATGAAACTCCTGAAGGGCAAAGTCGCTGTGACAGTGTTCATGTCTGGGTGACTAACAGTTCTGATGCTCTTGAATTGATCCTATCGCTCCGACAGGGTTGAAGTCTTGCCAACAAAGTCCATCGCTGTGACTTTGTGTTTTCGGCATGACCTTTTGGTGAATGGATTTCTTCGGGCGGCAGTGTGATCTAATCAGGCTAGCTCGCGGGTGTTAGGGAGAAGTCCCAGCAAATGGTGTAAGTCTCGTCGACAATGGCTACTCTTGGGTGTCAAGGCGAATGTCGAAGTAACTCACGGGTCGTGAGGAGATGTCTCAGCGATGAAGCTAAGCCTTGCCGACAGATTGTATCCTCGTGGTGACTTCGTGGTGACAAAAGACTTCGCTAAGAAGTCTTAACGAAAGTCATAAGTCACGCCGATAGAAGTCTTTGGGTTATCTTTGGGTGCTCAGAGAAACATCTTGGCAAAGGGCTTATGTCTCGCCGACTTGGTAAGACATCATGGAGCTCGGTGAAACGTCACGGTGAAAGTCATGAGTCTTGCCGATAGTAAGTCTTCAGTAAGACTTAGGGAACTCAAAGAAAGGTCACGGCGATAGGCATGAGTCTTGGCGACAGTGTGACTTTCGGTGGAAGTTCTGTTTCGGTATGACGTCTCATCGAAACTGTGGGAGTCTTGCCGATAGGTGAAAGGCTAAGGAGTAGAACAAGGTTGTTGGCAGAAGGTCTTGGTGAAGATGAAGGGTCTTGCCGATGGAATGTCTAATCAAATGTGACTTATACATTTGATATGAGTCTCGCCGATAAGGGAAACCTTTGCCGATAGGATCGAAGTGGACATCGATGGTTTCGTTGTGACATATACATTCGTTATAGCTTCTTTCTGACTTGTGGAAACTATAGCGATATCGATATGAGAAACTTTGTGGCATTGGGGAGACACTGTGAGTGTCTCGCCGATATGCCAACAAAGTTGAATGTCATTGACCGTGTGATCATCCTGTGTGGCATCCTGCTAGTCCAATCAAAGGAAGGAGCTTTTTTGAACTGAAGTCAATTCTTTTTTGTAACTATTGTAGCGCTGGAAAAAATAGCATGCAGGGAAAAATCAAGACTCGAATGGAAACTGTCTATGGTTGGCATTGGTGGATAAGGATGCACAGAAGATTTAAAGAAAATTTGATTATGTTTTGTATGGAATGAATAGAGCGAGAGAATTGAGTTGTGAAGAGAGAGCATTGTCTATAACTGGTTGAACAATGAGAATAAGCTACTATGACTAACACCAGAAAGTTGTCTTTCTAATTGTATGTAATTTTGTTACTGTAATACAAAGAGATACAGCTTGGTGTGGTGGGTTTTTTCCCGAAAGGGTTTCCCACATAAAATCTGTTGTTTGATTTGTCTTTGTGTATTTGCTCTATTTCTTTTATTCCTTCATGTGTGTCTTAATTGGACTATAGTTAGAAAATTAAAAGTACTATCTACTTACTCCCCAGTGGTTTTGATGTTAGGAAAGTTGTTTCCGCACCTCTGCTTTCCTTACAAATGCATCTTGGTGTTAAAATACACAAAATAAGTTGATATTTTTCACTCATAACAGCTGAAACCAAGTTGCAGACGAGCTCAAATTGCGGGAGTGAAGGGAATTCTTCAAAGTGAGTTATATTCTCGAGTAAGTTTTGCTCATCATCTTCTGTGAATTTCATAAAATGGCACCAAAGACTGAAGTAGGAGTTAAAAAGGATGAATCCAAAGCCACTAAACCATCATTGCAATCCTCGTTGCTTTCCTTGTTTCCTGGTTCAGTAGAAAAAGAACCCAAAAATAAATTTAGAGACTTAGGTCAAGGCTGTAGTGACCCCATTATACCTCAGTCGAGTTGGAACCTTTATTAGTACTTTTTTCAGAAGAGGAACGACAAGGTTCTGGCATCAAACCCATGGGCCCTAGATTTGGCTAAATTGATTGTCCCTAATATTTTCATTGATATTGAATTAATCAAAGCCCTTTCCCTCAACTACCATGCCTCAACAAAAATGGTTAAGCTTCCAAATGGTGGGTGCTTAATTGATGTCACAAGAGATTCCATTATGAAGTGTTTTAACCTGAATAAACAAGTTGTAATAGAGGTGAATTTAGTGAAACTGGAGCAGGAGTATAGGAGGTTGAGAATAACATATCGAAGTGATGAGCTCCCCCTACACATGAAGAGGGGTGATGATAATAGAAGACTCCCCATTCCTTCCTCTATAATGGAACCTTTTCAAGTCTCAGAATTTTAGGTTTATTTCAAGAATACCTATCATGCATTGTGTCAAGTCTTGGGAATAGATGTAGAGGAGCATATGCTAGTAGGATTGATGAGAATGTCCATGATAATTCAACATTCTGAGTCAAATGTAGAGTTTAATTTTGCATCTGTAATTGAGGAACAAATACATGAAGGCTTGTTGCAAGTTAGGGAAGCTAAGGCCCCTATTTCTTTTAGGAAATATTCCCTATTGTGTCACTTAATCCTATATCAAAATGAAGTGAAGTGGACTAAAATAATGAAATTGTGTACACAAGATAGTGGAGTAAGACTCCATGTGCCAAATTGGTGTTACATCAGGGATAGTAGATGTACAGAGTGTGATTTTGTAGTATTTCGAGATGATTTTGTTGTTGGAATAATATCTTCCCTTGGTTACCCAACACCAAGATTTCCTGAATCATTGATGAAATTAATGAGGCATGTACAGTATAGTCCAGACCAGAGCTATACCCATAATTATGTTGACTGGTTTTTTATGCCTCAACATACAATTATCAGAGTATATGGATGTGACCAAGCACCACATATTTTTCCTAAGTTTGTACCTGCAAGGGTATGTTTTATGGAGTTCATGTGGCAGATGCTTTGGATGGAGCATGATTTGATGAAGAATCAAAGGAAAGGTACATTTTTACCTGATTTGACTGTATTTGAAGAGTTGGCCATTGGGTCTGATATGCTAGAAGAACTACAAAGGTTTGTGAGGGTTAATTATCCCCTCAAATCTAGAAAAGAGAGTGTGTGACCTAGAGGATCATATCAACATGATTAGAAGAACCTTGTTGACAAAAAGGGCCATCTCACATGAGTTTGACCTTGAGGAGGATGTTATCAAAAATCAGGTATATTTTGTTGATTTAATGCAGACCAAAAAAGATGGATAATAATGATGAAGTGGGAGAATCAGAAGGAGAAGGATAGAAGTTTCAAAGCATTTTTTTGCAAGTGAACCCAACCTTCTAAAAAGGATGTAGATGATCCTTGATAATTTGATGAATTATACAAAATGGCCCAAGATGAGGGGTTGATTCCACTTCCCACACCTCACCAACCACCACATGAAGCATCCACATCACAAAAACTACTCCCATCACCTACACATCCATCCCCTCCATCTACTACTCATGATCCACATGCTAAAAGGTAGAAGATTGAGTTGTTGGTTGAATAATGACTCAAGTGATGATGAAGAACAAGAATCAATTCTAGCTTTGACTAAAATAAAGGAGGTAGTAGAACAAAAGAAAATTTAAAAGCCTCATGACCCCAAGGCCAAGCTTTTAGAAGAAGGATCCGATGAAATTCAAGAAGATGAGAGGGTAGTGGCCTCCCTAAGGTTCATAGAAGATGATAATTTTATCCATACTAATGAATTTAAGGAATTTTTTATTAAAATGAAGATGAAACAATTTGATGAAAGGTTGAAAATCAATCTTATTAGAGTTAAAGAGTTGAAGCAAGCTGAGATCCAGGCTCAGATATTTGTAGAGTTAAATGTTGATAGCATTAATGTCACCCCCCAAGAGGCTAGAGAGATGGTATTGAAAAGTGATATGTTAATTATTCTAGGGATAGAGTTGTCTAAAATGTTTTTTTCTAGATCAGATTAGAGCATAGGATGACCCCATGTTGGTAGAAGAATTTGATTCAGAAGAAGGTGTCTCAAGAATAGGGTATAAACCTACTACCCAAACACTTGCTCTATGGATGAAACAGAAAAGTACAAGGAAGCCTTGACTCTTGGATGTAGTGTAGGAAATGAGGGGGTCAGCTATGGTCAGAACAATGAAAGACACAACTCCTATAGAAGTTGCCACTATGACCATGCATTCTACAATGTTCACCAAGAATGTAGTATGAAATATGGAGAAGAAGATTAATGAATATGAGAAGAGATTGAAATTATCAAATGATGAGGTGAACAAATTGTTTATTGAAAATTTAAAGCTACAACAACAATTGCAGCAGGCCACCACAGTGAGAGGAGATGAATTAATTGTCTATCACCCACCTGTCCAAGCAGAGGACCCACAAATACAACAAATGAGAGATGAAATTGATAAGCTAAAGAAGCATAACATGGAAGATTTCAAGCACCATATCATAGAGATCCTAAGGAGGATATTAGAGCATATAGTTGGGATACTAAAGGAGAAGATAAATGGAGTACATGAAAACTTCAACAATCTAATTAAGGCTTTGGAACAGATGAACACTAACTCCTCCATCCTTGAGGAGCTCCAAAAGAGATGGAAACCCACCTTTCACATACTGACCACTTTATGCATGTGACATAGATTTTAGGAACCTAAATGTTGGCTCTTACACTTTGAGGGTCTTTCACCTAAAACGAGAGAGATCTAGGTCCCAAAATGCTTATGTAACACTCAAATTAGGATGTGTGTTATGTGATGTGATATAAATGAACTTAACTAAACGCAATGGACTAATTAACATGAACTTAAAATGAATGCAAAAGTACAATTTAAACTATGTTTGAAAACACATTGTGATATGCAAATGACTATGAAGATGAAATTATGTAGAGTAGAAGGTACAGGGATGAATCTGAGTGCACCTAGATGAAATATGAGCTATTTGGAGTGTCTAGAATTTTGATGAAATTTATTGATTTTTCACAGTGGGACTCATTCGCCCAGGGTGGCGAATCAGTCCTCCTACTGATGAAAAAGTGTCGGGAACTAATTTCTAACAATCGGGATCCAAAATCTGACAAAATACAAATTTCCAGGTCTCGGGTGGGACTCATTCACCAAGGGTGGTGAATCATTCCACTCCTGAATTTCTAGAAAATTAGGCAGCAACTCTGCAACACTAGAATTGGGAATGTCTGAATGTCGGGTTGTTGAAGTCAGTTCTATAGGAAACGGACAGAAAACACTCAACAAGCTTGAAATGATGATATGTTGACTTGAAGAACCTAGTTGACTTGATTTCCACTTTTCAACACCTTTAAACTTGTCAAATCTGCAAAACAAAGGCTACAAATACACATGCAAAGGGGAAAATTTTTGGAGGGTTAGCAAATAGGGGTTTGCCTTGCTCAAACCCCACTTTAGTAATCAAACCCAATAGAAATAAATGAAATGCAAAGGAAATGATAAATGAACAACATGCAAATGCTATTAACTCACCAAATCCTTTATCTTGTAAGTCTGAAGTAATGCCAATGGTTGCTTCCAAGTGCTTGAAAAGTGCTTCAATTGATGATGTAAAAATTCTTGAATGCTTGAATGTCTTAGGAGATTGAATATTTGAGTGAGGAGCTATAAAACAAGGTGAATATCACTTATTTATATGATTCTTGTGCCTTACTATCCGTTCATGCCTCATCACAGGCCGACATCAAGTGATTTTAAATAAAATCCTGAAAGGAAATTTGAAATATTTTGAATTTGGGGCCAAGGAGGACTCATTTGACACCCATGGTGAATGGGCCCCACCTAGGACCTAAAAACAAGTGTCAGGAATAATGTTGTAGTTAATGTTATTTGTCAAGATAATATGCAAAAATACACTTAATTAAGCATATGAGGGCATAAAGAGGAAAAATAAAGCATGAGAAAGGTGTAAATAGTGAAGATGTTCCTAGAAAAGCGTGAAGGCTTGTTACAAGACTTTACAACACTTCAATAGAGGACTTGATGATGAGAAAAGAGGTGATTTTTAGGTGAATCATATTAAATACAGTCTAGAAGAATGTAGAAATGTCTTACAACACTTCACAACACCTTCACAAGATACAACATAAAATTAGAGCAACATAGTTCCAACACCATGAAACAAGACCTAAAAGGCCATGAAAATGACAAGGGGCCATTTTTCTACAACACATTTAGCCCCCACTTTAGTGAGAGGATGAACCTGCTTCAAACTCACACTAAAGTAGCCATGAACATTGAGGGGAGGGTTCAAATGTACTTACATTAGCAAGATGGAATACAACAATCAAGAGGTATGATCAAGCCCCCAGGATGAAGATCCCATGGCAAACTAGACATAAGGACAAAGGAACACACAAGTGTTGAAAAGAATTGAATGAAGCTTCGATCATCAATCCAACTAGTTGTGAAAAGAGATCTAGGTTGATTGTTTGAAAAAGAGAATGTGTACTCACTCTAGGGCCACAGAACCAGTTGTCCACAAGGTGAGAAGGCCCAACCGTATACTCACTCTGGGGCCACAAAACTAGTTTTCTGTGAGGTGAGAAAGCCCAAAAAGTAAGATAAATATGCTAGTTGGTATGCACTCACAAACAAACAGAAAAGTGGCTATGGGGAAAAGTCATGCTGCTAGTTGGGCTTCCCGCTTAACCATGTTAAAGCTATATCACTTGATAAATTTAACAAGGTGACACAAAGCCAAATGAAATGTAAATGTTAAGCTTTAAACAATACGACACTACAGGCATGCAAGTTGTGTTATGCAAGGTGGCCAAGAAATGTAAAAAATGTAAAAATGTAAGAGTGTAAAATATTTGAAGGAGTCTTGTTCAGTTTATGCAAGGTCAGTCACTTAGGGAACATTGTGTCTAATGTCTCCAAGAGAGGACCAATCAAAGAATATTATATCCACAACTTAGGGAATGTAGTGTGTCGCATCAAACTACAAAGAGGAATGTAATATGCTTAGAAAGATCACACTTATGAAGTACATCACAACCAATGTCATCCACAAAGTGACAAACGCATCACGTAAATGAAAAGGCTACAATAAGAAGCATGAATGCACAATGAAATAATGGTATTGTATGCCCCCCACTTTAAAGGAATTGCTACACATTGTTTTGTGAGCAATTACTTGAAAGTAAAGAAGAAAAGAAAATGCAAAAAAGAAAACAAGACATGAGATCCAACCTGGAAAGCTCTATGCCAAGTCATATGTTTTGAGGGTAGGTTGTGTCATGTCAAGGAAAAAAAAAGAAAGGGAGTTGCCCCCCAGAAAAGAAAATACACCAAACACATAAGGGATCTATGGATTTGGGGTCAGTATGTTCGTTGTTGCAATGTTGTTATGAAAGAGCGTGGAACTGTTATCATTCCCCAAATACATATAGAACTGGAAGAATGACACAAAGAGATTGAAAAAAAAGGAAAAAGAAAGTCCATTTCGAGTCAACATGGAAGATATATTGTGGTCTCAATGCTTTGCATCATCCCCAAAAGGAAAACACAAGCGAGAAGAAAGAAAATGAAAAAGCTTTTGGGTCAACATGAAGGAGACATTTCAGTCTCAATGCCTTGCGTCATCCCCATAAGGAAAAACACAAGAAAACACAAAAGAAAAAGGACCATTTGGGTCAACATGAAAGATACATAGGGTGTCTCTACGCTTTGCGTCATCCCCAAAAGGAAAACACAAAACAAAAATGAAAAAGAGACAAGGACAATTTGGGTCAACATGGAAGAGACATAGGGCGTCTCTACGCTTTGAGTCATCCCCAAAAGGAAAAATTAAACCAAAAATGAAAAAGAGACAAGGACCATTTGGGTCAACATAGAAGAGACATAGGGCATCTATACGCTTTGCATCATCCCCAAAAGGAAAACACAAAACAAAGCACAATGAATAGAAGAATAAAGATAGAGATAGAAGAAGTGTACAAAGAGAGAAAACGTCAAACACACGATACGAGGGAACATGATCCACCCATGAAAAGAAAAAGTAAATAAAGTTCAAGGAAAAGATAAAAGGCTAGCTAGGAAAATGCAAGTCATCCATCAAGTCATCTGCCTCCTAGTCATGTTCAATGTAATGCAAAGGTGGTTGACTGTCTAAAGGAGGAATCGCAAGTGTCGAACTAAGAGTTGTACCAAGTTCTTCACTTGGTGGAAAGGACGTATCATTTAAGCTCATTGTAGATGAAAATAAAGAGTTCAAACCATTGTGTATTTCTTCGTCTATTTTAGCGATCGTCGCATCTTCATCATCATCATCAAGATTAATAACGACGAGAGCACGAAGGGTGATTTCTAAGGATGGATGTATCAAGAGTGTTGGTTGTTGGATGGGTTTGTTTTGTTACAATTGTTGGGTTGAACTATCATGTGGCAGATCAAGAGAGGGAAGGTGGTCATCTATTACTTCTATCAAGGGTGGAGGTTGATTGTCTTGATCGTCTTCTGCATGAGATTGACGAGCTAGGAGACGATGGTGGCGTTGACGTTCCCGAGCACCATAGTTTTGTTTAATTATGTATTGGAGTTGTTGAGGTGTAAGAGAAGATTGAGTCATCATAGGTTCTTCCACTTTCGAAGGGGGAAGAGCAAGAGAAACTAAAGAGGATGGATCAACCACTTTCTCTTTCACTTTATACACTTGTTTGATATGAGGAGGTAGGTCAGGAGTTATTTCATTTTCTCTTGGTCATTTAAATGATGGTTTTTTCAATATTGGATGCAGTTGTAATCATAGTTTCATCAAGGATAGGATGAGTGGAGGTGGACAGAGATGTGTTACGAAGAGATAATTCAGCAATTTTTTTGGCTTTAAACTTTTGATAAGCAATGTAAAAGAAGTCCTTACGAGGGGTGATAGGTTCCATGGGTTCAGGCCAAAAGGCTTCTAATGAAAATTTACCTTTGGAAGATAAAGGATTAAAGCCACTATGGTGTATGGTGAATACCTCATTGCCATGTGGAAACTTCAAGCACTTATGAACAATTGATGGGACCGCTTTCATTGAGCAAAGCCAAGGAAGGCCTAACCATAAACGAAATTGGTCATATTACGGAATAATGGAAAATGTTACCTCCAAAGTCTTAGGTCCTATTTGTAAAGGTAGCACGATTGATCCAATCGTGGGGCATGCAAAACCATTATGTGTTTTAATCCATGCAATTGGTGTATTATAGTCATCTTGATATAGATCATGTAATAATAGAAATTCTTTTGTGATCACATTCTCACCACAAGTGGGATCTATTAATATCCCATTAGTAGGTTTATCATAGATTCTACCAGCTATGTAGAGAGGACCATTAGGAAGCTTTTGTAGTATGTCTTTAGCAGAAAAAGTAATATCAAAATATTTAGTGGTTTGGCCCTTGCGAGGGATAACGTCTATCGTAGCTACATGTTGATCCATAGGACTAGCTTGGGAAACAATAGGAGGTGTATCGGGTTGTTCGTTGTGTGTATCAACAGTCATTACATCAGGCTTTGAAGGTTCACTAACCTTAACAAATGAGGTGGTGTGTTTAGGGATAGGGTTGGTGAAGATTTTCAAATTTTGGTTAGTGGGGTGCTATGGACTTATTGCCTTGATCATTAACACCCATAATGGTCATTTCACTCAAATCAATGAGGTCTTGAACTAAATGTTTAAGATGCTTGCAATGTTTGGTGCCATGGCCATTTTGACAATGAAAATGGCAATAAGCATTAGGTTTGAAGGTAAGTGGTAAGGGTTGATTAGGATCAAGTGGTCGAATAGGTGGTAAGGTAAGCATTCATTTTTTAATTAATTGGTTCATTGTATGGTGGAGGGTGTCAGGTAAAGGGGTGAAGTGTCTATTCAAATCACCATAAGAATAAGGTACGGTTGTCTTAGTAGCAGCCATTGAATTTTGAACTTATTGAGTTGGTTGTAGTTGGGGTGAAGGAGGTGGATTAAACTATAAAAATCCTCGGTTAGGTTTGCAGAAATTTTGTGTGTTGTGGTTTTGATTGTTATGTTCAGGTTTGTCAACTCGGTTAGAAGTGGATTTTGACTCATGACTTGAAACCAAATTTTGATAATCGCATAAGGCTGTGCATAAATGCATGAATGAAGGTAATTTCATCATGGTAAGTTTATCTTGAAGGTTGGTGTGCAAATTCTCAATAAACATCTTTTGCAGATGTGCATCTATAATTTTGACATCAACTTGAGCGTATAAGGATTGATAACAGGAGATGAAATTTGTCACCTTTTCATATGTGTGTTGTTTGCATCTCATAAGGTCGGCCATTGTATTTTTAGGTGTCATATGCACTTGAAAGTGACTAATGAAAGCTTCCACCAATTCATTAAATGAATGGATAGAATAATTGGGCAAGTTGGAAAACCATTCTAAAGCAGTATCTTTGAAAGTTCTTGGAAACATTTTAGCTAAAATTTTATCATCAAGGACGAAGTCACTACACAAAGAGGTATAAACATTGACATGGTTGATAGGATCTCCTTTTCATCCATATTTCTCAAACCTCTACATTTCTACCCCTTGTGGCATCATGGTACGTAATATTTTTAATGATAAGGGGCTGATGCAAACAAGATATGTAGGTGGAGCGGCTTGACCTTGACTAATGGTGGAAAGTTGATGTTGCATAGATGAAACAGTGTTAAGGATTTGTGTAATAAAAGAGTCAGGATAAGTAGGTTGAGGTGGAAGGGAAAATGTTGATGGAGTATAAGTGATGTTAGGGGAGGTGAAAGGAATGCTAAGGGGTGTGAAAGTGGTGGAAGGAGCTTGCGATGCCACAAAAGAAGTAGGAATGCTAGTGGAAATCGGGAAATAAGTAGCCACATAATTAGGTTGATGCATAGTTGTGTGGACTTGTGGATTGGTGTAAGTTGGTATGGAAGCTATAGTTGAAGGAGGAGGAACTTGAGATGTTCCTTGGCTTATAGGAATGTTTGCGGATTGGGTATTTGAAGAGGCATGTTTATTGTAAATATCGGCAATCTGTTTCAACACTTGCAAGCCATTATCACTCTCAATTAAGCGATGAAGGTTCTCAATAGCAGGGATAGCAGTCATGGAAATGTTTTCAAGTGACAAATCTTGTTGTAAATGCGCAAAATCCTCTTGAATAATAATGACCTTTTCTTGCAGGAGGGATTTGTTTTGGTTGTCAATATGCATAAGATCGAAAGATGAAAGCATGGAAGTGGCATTGTCAGGGCCTAATGCACCATTTTCCATACTAGGAGTAGGATCTCATGAGATCCCAAGGTCCACAATGAAAGTACTATTGTGGGATGCCATGAGTCTAGAACTTCTTCTCACTAAAGTATTATCAACGGGACACCAAACACTCATGCAAGGACCACAAAGGAAGGGTGAATGGAAATGCAAGCTAATCTAAGAATTTGAAATGCAAATAACAAAAAATATACTAACTATAAAAGAGATGCAAATATAGTAAACATAAATGTAGGAAAATGCCAAAAAAAGCACAAAACTATTGTCTAAAAAGTGCAGAGGGACTAGTTCGCCCTAGGTGGCAAATGAGTCCCAGGATGCAATTTTTTTGTGTTTTTTAGAATTTTAAGAATGATTTAAATGGTCTATAGAATGCAATTACAGATGCAAAATGTAGATTTTTACTTTTTTCAATGAAATTGAATGAAAAAATGAATACTAAATGAATATTTCACTAATGCAAAATGAAAGGTCGTAGAATGCAATAACAAATCAATGCCCTAATTGAATGCTACTGCAAATAAAAACTAGGATGCAAGATATGAATGCAATCAAAAGTTTTAAAATGTTCAAAATTCGGGTTCACCAAACTGTGACAAATTTTGGGAACCTAAATGCTGGCTCTTGCACTTCTAGGGTCTTTCACCTAAAACAAGAGAGATCTAGGTCCCAAAATGCTTATGTAACACTCAAATTAGGATGTGTGCTATGTGATGTGATATAAATGAACTTAACTAAATGCAATGGACTAATTAACATGAACTTAAAATGAATGCAAAAGTACAATTTAAACTATGTTTGAAAACACATTGTGATATGCAAATGACTATGAAGATGAAGAAATTATGCAGAACAGAATGTACAGGGATGAATCTGAGTGCACTTGGATGAAATATGAGCTATTCAGAGTGTCTAGGATGCTGATGAAATTTATTTATTTTTCACAGTGGGACTCATTCACCCAGGGTGGAAAATCAGTCCTCCTACTGATGAAAAAGTGTCGGGAACTGATTTCTAACAGTCAGGATCCAAAATCTGACAAAATACAATTTTTTAGGTCTTAGGTGGGACTCATTCACCAAGGGTGGTGAATCAGTCCACTCCTAGATTTCTAGAAAATCAGGCAGCAACTCTGCAACACCAGATTTGGGAATGTCTGAATGTCGGGTTGCCGAAGTCAATTTTGTAGGAAATGGACAGAAAACACTCAACATGCTTGAAATGATGATATGTTGACTTGAAGAACCTAGTTGACTTGATTTCCACTTTTCAACACCTTTAAACTTGTCAAATCTATAAAACAAAGGCTACAAATACACATGCAAAGAGGAAAAATGTTGGAGGGTTAGCAAATAGGGGTTTTCCTTGGTCAAAACCCACTTTAGTAATCAAAACCAGTAGAAATAAATGAAATGAAAAGGAAATGATAAATGAACAACATGAAAATGCTATTAACTCACCAAATCCTTGATCTTGTAAGTCTGAAGTAATGCCAATGGCTACTTCCAAGTGCTTGAAAAGTGCTTCAATTGATGATGTAAAAATTCTTGAATGCTTGAATGTCTTAGGAGATTGAATATTTAAGTGAGGAGCTATAAAATGAGGTGAAAATCACTTATTTAAACAATTCTTGTGCCTTACTATTCATTCATACCTCATCACGGGCCGACATCGAGTGATTTTTAATAAAATCCTGAAAGGAAATTTGAAATATTTTGAATTTGGGGCCAAGGGGGACTCATTCGCCACCCATGGCGAATGGGTCTCACCTAGGACCTAAAAACAAGTGTCGGGAATAATGTTGTATTTAATGTTATTTGTCGGGATAATATGCAAAAATACACTTAATTAAGCATATGAGGGCATAAAGTGGCAAAATAAAGCATGAGAAAGGTGTAAATAGTGAAGATGTTCCTAGAAAAGCATAAAGGCTTGTTACAAGACTTTACAAAACTTCAATATAGGACTTGATGATGAGAAAAGAGGTGATTTTTAGGTGAATTGTATTAAATAAAGTCTAGAAGAATGTAGAAATGTCTTACAAAACCTTCACAAGATATTGTTCTTTGAGTTTTAGTACCTAAATAAGAATTTTCAAGCCATGATACAACATAAAATTAGAGCAACATAGTTCCAACACCATGAAACAAGACCTAAAAGGCCATGAAAATGACAAGGGGCCATTTTTCTATGGCACAATGCAAAGCTACACACAGGGATCCAGAGGCCCCATCAAGGCTTAAACCTACACAAGAGATGCTAAAAGGTATGATCGAGGAGTATAAGTATCTGGTGGATATAAGGAAGAAAGTGGAAAGTAGGAAGAGTACATTTGAATCCATCAAATACCTCTTCATCCCAACAATCATCAAAGATGACAATCAATTGAAAGATATAGATGAATGGAGAGAAGAATTCGATCAAATGATTCCTAAATGCTTGGCACATATACAAGATGATGGGGAGATCAATCTCAACAAGTTCCCTTCTTTGCTCGATGGGATCGTCATGCTAAATAGTAGATATACAAAGTTCGTGGTGGATGTCAGAAACCTCCTGGATAACAGATGCAAGAGTCATCTTACAAATTTCACAACTGTACAATAATTCAAATGGCTAAGCGACTTGACAATTAATAAGTGGCAAGAAAAATATTTGGGCTCTGAAGAACATTGATCAGCTACATCATGAAGAGGAAGTATCATACAGTAAAAGCTTTGAACAGGTCTTAGGTGACCACAAGTTTTTACTCGGAGATTAATGGATTGATACACATATTTATGATTAAGTTTCTTTAGTTGTGTTTAATTTCAAAATTATGTTTTGTTATCAAAAGACATGTCCTTTGGTCTAAAGCTTGTTGCCTCTCATATATATAAGAGAGACCAAGACCAAAATAATTCATTAGAGATAGGAGAAAGAAATAGGCGAATAGGGATAGATAGATAGCAGAAGGCTGTCATGATGTTTACATTTCAAAAGACCATGTTGCAAGCACAATTTTGAAGAAGTTAATGAAATATCTCTGATTTTGTGGCGTCATATTGGTATTAATTGTTTGTTGAATTAATTAAAAAATACTATCAGGTTGTCTCCAAGATTGACATTTCTTTATTATTTAAATTGTTATATCAAGGATATTTTCAATTTATCAAGGCACATTTTTTGTTCTTGTGTGGTTCAGTTAACTGACTCCTTCAAGGAAGGATTAAATTCTTTTAATTAATCATAGTAATCTGGAAAAGGTCATTTGGATCGATAAGAAGAACTTGGTAATTGCATTCTTGCATGTTTATACAAGTTATAAACTAATATTAGTGTGCCAAATAGTTAGAGTTATTGCCAAATACAATCACCTCATCTTAGACTTTCATTTGACTCTGTATACCCAACAAGGCACTGGTCTCATACATTTCATTATTTAGTTTCATCAAAAAAAAATTCAAAACCTTACATCTGTTAACTAAATATATTAATAAACTTCATCTTGATATTGCTTATACAATTTATACCAAATTAGGCTTACATCTCTCCACTCCCAATTTTCATTGTGGATAGATTGCTCAAGTAGGAAACACATAGTTTAAATTTGCTTCATTTGAATAGGTACACCCACCTAGGTCTGGTAGATCCTGAAGAGAAGAAGGTTCAAGTACACCATTTAGCCTTGTTCGTTAGCCTGAAACATACCAAGAGCTTGGCAACCTCTTATGGTTTTACAACCAGCTTTTTTGAGAACTAACATTTTGGCAACTCTGCTAGGGAATCAAATCTGAATCCAAGCCTTCATCATAGAGTCGATACCTTACCTAAGACTCTGCTGGGAACAAGCATTTATAAAATTTTCTCACTTCTCTAAAAGTAAGTGGCAACTTTGAAGGAATAAGTGAATTGGGACTGATAAAATAAAGTACACATCAGAAAGGACAAACCTTATCATTTAGACCATCACAATAGTTCACAACATGCATGGCAGAAGGTCCCTATATAAAGAAGTCCCTAGTGACAATAGTAAATGGATACATAAGAATAATAAAGGTAAGAAGGTGTCTGATGAGATGTGCATTAAAAATAAGGATAAAACATCAAAACCACACTTTGAGACGTATAATCACTATGATACATTGACAAATGAAAATAGCTCATTTGGATTACTTAGATCCTAAGAAAGATGAAGAATTTAGGGTTGGATTGGAGGCTAAAAGAATCGGGAGACAACATGAACATGATCACAAAATGGCATTACTCAAAGGGAATCAAAATGAGCCTGTTGATAATGTAGCCTCTAAAGAAAATTATGAATATATGAATCAGGAAGAATTAAATGCACAGTTGGAATATGAAAGACAAGAAATGGAAAGAAATAAAGTAGAATATGAACAGAGGCTCCAAGTGATAAAAGAACTCCAGGATTTGAAGCTGCAAAGAGCCTAATTTGATGCTTGAATAGCTAACCTCCCTAAATATATACCACCTCATAGGAAAGGGAATAATAATGTAGGACCTTCAAATCCACCAAAATCACCGCAAAATCCATCCGGGAATCAATACAAACCATCAAATGCTCCACCTAAAAATCCATCACAACACCCAAATGCTCAGCCACCCCCTGACCAACAATATATGCCACCACCCCATGCACAATACAATAATACATTATACCAATATCAACATCCTCAGAACCCACCTCCTCAACACTACACAACTATGATCATACAATTTGACTTAGTAGGATTCCAAATATATCCTTACCCTATGTATAGCAAATGGAGAGGTCTTGTCCCAAAATTTACAGGAAGTAGTGCAATCACAGCTGAGGAACACTTAAGGAATTTTAATGCTTTTATTCAAGATCCGAATATGCATTATGAAGATGTACAGATGAGGCTATTTATGATGTCATTATTTGAAGAAGCTAGAGATTGGTTTAACAGTTTACCAACAACTTATATTGCTTCCATTCAAGATTTTTATGATCAATTCCTTGAGCAGTATGGAAATTAGTGTGCACCATATTTTTCCTTGTATGAATTGATAAGCATCCAGAAATATCAAAATGATTCAGTTTATGACTTCAACCAGAGGTTCTCCAAATTACATAATAAGATACCACTTGGGTCTAAATTAGCAGACCCTGCAGCATTAAGTATTTATCTAAAAGAATTTGATCCAAAGATAGGATATGAGCTTAGAAATAGGTGCCCTAGAAATTTAGATGAAGCTCAAAAAATAGCATTGACTATTGAAAGCAATAGAAAGGCTGCGGGGATGACTGGTAAAAGAGATAGTCTCAGGGTTCCCCAAAATTTTAACAATCCTCATAATAGACAAGAGAACACATATAGGAATGAAAGACAAAAGCTACATGATATGCCATACAACACAAATTGGAAGGATGGAAAGCCCATAATTATCAAGCCAAAGCATAAGGAAACTCTTGATCCCTTGAAGAAGAGAGGAGAATACATGGTTAACAATAATCCTTGGTGTCAAATTTGCAACCTGCCACATTCCCCTAATCATTGTGTTGTAGCCCATTCAATACAAGGAGAAGAAATGTCGATGGACAACGAAGAAGAGGACCATACAATATATTTAACCTCTCACACCCTCCATCCAATTGAGTAGGGATATTCATCTTCAAAAGAAGAGGGCTACAAGTATGATGTTGATAACTGGAGGTACAATGTCCATATGGTAGAACAACAAGTCTTTTCTAATTATGACAAAAGTGATGATGAATCATACCCCTATATACTATCTCAGTCAAGTGAATGTAGAATAAGGAGGCCTACTGAAGAGGAGATAAAAGAGTTAACTATTGTTGCAGTGGAGCAAGAAAAATTAACTATAGGCTCAAAAATAGAACAGTAAACACAGAAGGTTGTGTTCCAAGAGGGATATTTGTGAAAGATAAAGGAGCAACGCAGGGAGCACCAAAAAGGACAAAAAATAGGCAGTCTGATAAGAATGAGAAAAAACATGTTCAGAAAGAAGAAAGCAAAGAGTTACACAAAGATAAACAAAAGCCTAATGACACAAACAAAAGAGAGAAAGAGGGGAACAAAGAAGATCCACTAGAGCAAAAGAATACAACCAAGACAGAAAATACATCTTTCGACTTCACACAGGCCTTGTCTCAGGTAAAAATGTATGTGCGATTATTAGAAATGATGAAGATAAAAGAGTATAAGGATAGTGTTATTCAATTAACATCTAATGAAAATGATAAAAGCATAAACTCTGAGAACAAGAAAATCACTAATAAGCAGGAAAAGGTAAAGGTTCTTGAGGTTTATCTAGCTGATGCATTGATAAATCCTCCACAACTTGATCCATTCTTTACTACATTACTCATAAATAATAAGCTGGTAAGGAATTGTATGATAGATTCAGGTGTTCTTATCAATATCATGTCAGTAGGGGTTATGAAACAACTTGGCATGTGGGTAGACACTACTGGTGGAAAATGCTATGCTATGGACAGTAGGTGTGTCTCGGTGATAGGAATTATGAGAGATGTAGAGGTGAAGTCGGTTGCTTATCCACAAGAAACTTATAATATTGACATAACTGTGATTGATACACCTCCTCATTTTGGAATGCTTTTTTCAAGACAATGGACTGCAATAGATGGAGGAAATTTACAATTTGACTTGTCCTATGCCACAATACCAGTCAATGGTGAAGAGGTCAAGTTATATAGAGAACCAAGGATGAATAAGATTGTGGATTATGTTGCTCAAGAGAAGATAATTTCTTTTGTGATGTGGATTTAGGGAGTTTTAGGATAGAGCCTTCCTAGCTTGAATTAGTAACTACTGATCCAATTGATAAGTATGTTTCTAAGGATCTGCACGGTGTATAGAAAATGTATTTTGATGGAGCATGTAGTTAGGAAGGAAATAGAGCCAGGGTAGTATTTATTTCACCTGAAGGTATCACATTCAAATATTCATTATATTTACCTTTGAGTGTACAAACAATATAGCAGAGTATGAAGCCCTGCTAATTGGTTTGAATATGGCTTTCAAACACAAGATCAAACTGCTAACTATTCTTGGAGACTCTGAGTTGATCTTTTCATAGGTTATGTCAAAATATGCTGCAAAAAACAAAAGGTTAAAACAATATAGAAATTTTGTGTGGGATACAATTGAATTATTTGATGTTTTTTCCATTGAATGGATAGATAGGTCCAAGAACTTGATGGCATATTTTCTAGCTAATGTATCCCTAAAAAGAGATGATATCACCTTGGTTGGAGTATCTCAGGTTGAATTCAAAACAAGGCCTGCTATCCCTGATAATATCTATATTTGGAAATTTTTCAATGATGACACTGATCTCATAAATTTTCTCCATTGCATAGACCAGTATGAAGCTCAAGAGATTGACTTTAATGCATTTGTTGAGGAAATAGATGGCAAACAGACTGTATTTGGAAAAAAAGTCTTGCAGCTTAAAACCAACAGACTTGCCAAAGGACTTGTGGCACTAGAAAGGGTATTTGATGGAAATGATCATTATCTCATGAAGCAAACACTAGTAAAGATAGAAGATGTTGAAGAAATCAATCTAGGGACTAAGTTAGCACCAAAAAGAGTTTACATTGGAAAGAAGATAAGTCCAACAATCAAGAAAATGTTGATTGCGTTGTTGAGAAAATAGAAGAATGTATTTGCTTGGTCTTATGAGGATCTTAAAGCATATAGAGAAGATATTTTCCAACATGAGATTCCATTAAAGCCAGGTGCAAAACCATTCAAACAAAAATAGAGACCCATCAATCCAACTATGGAGCCTAAAATGCAAGAGGAATTTGAAAAACTCAGAGATGGAGGTATTATCAAGCCTATTAGACATTCAACATGGGTCTCAAACTTGGTCCCAATAAGAAAGAAAAATGGGGATATTAGACTATGTGTAGACTTCATAAATTTAAATGTTGCCTCCCTTAAAGATAATTACCCTCTCCCAAATATGGAAGCCATATTGCACATAGTAACATGATGTGAGTTGTTGTCAATGATGGATGGATTTTCTGGGTATAATCAGGTCAAAGTTAAAGAGTCTGAGCAATACAAGATAGCTTTTACTATGCCATGGGGGACATATGTCTATGTTAGAATGCCATTTGGTCTCACAAATGCAGGAGAAACTTTCCAAAGGGCCATGGATGTGGCATTTGCAAATTTAATCAATGCTATAATGGTAGTGTATTAGGATGACCTCACTGCTTATTCCAAAAGAGCAGATGACCATATAGAACACTTGGATAAAATATTCATCGAGGCTTTGGAATATGGTATCAGTATCAGTCTCAATCCTAAGAAATGTCACCTTGCTATCACAGAGGGTAAGCTTTTGGGGCATAATGTATCAAAAGAAGGAATTAGAATAGACCCTGAAAGAGTAGAAGCCATAGACAAAATTCCTATTCCCAAAACTGTCAAAGCCATTCAATCATTTTTTGGAAAAATTAACTTCGTTAGGAGATTTGTGTCAAATTTTGCTGAAATTATTAAACCTATATCCAAAATGATGAAGAAGGGAGAAAAAATAGATTGGACTGCAGAAGCCCTAGAAGCTTTTATATCCATCAAGAAAGCCATCAAAGAATTCCCTATTCTAAAATCTCTTGATTTTGCCAAACCTTTCCAAATATTTTCATTTTCCTCATTCCACACCATAGCAGTTGTTATGTTACAAAAGAATAATGAAGGATATGAGCAACCTGTATCCTTTTTTAGCAAATCACTGCAAGGGTCAGAATTAAAGTATGATATTATGGAGAAACAAGCTTATGCATTGGTCAAAGCAACAAAAGCTTTCAGACCATATTTAGTTGGAGCCAAAGTAATTGCATATGTACCACATGCAGTTGTAAAAGATATCTTGGTATAGACAAAGGTGACAGGGAAGAGATGTAGATGGATCAATAAGATCCAAGAATTTAATATGGAAATTTAGATTACCAAGTTAGTAAGGGGATAGGGTTTAGCCAAACTAATGGCAGAAGCATACATTGAAGCTAACCAAATCTGTAATGTGGAAAATGAGGATGGTACAATTGAAAGCATTGAACATACTCCTTGGTACACAAACATAGTGTATTATCTCAGACATATGAAGTGCCCTAAAGGATTGAATGATAATCAAAGGAGAACTCTAAAGTTGCAAGAATCCAAGTACGTATTCATAGAAGGGGATATGTTTTGGAAAAATAGGGATGGAATGCTATTATTGTGTCTAGATGAATCACAAGCAGAACATGTCTCGAGGGAGATGCATGAAGGAGTGTGTGGAGGTCATTATTCTTCCAAAACTACTGCACATAAGATTCTTAGGGCAGGCTATTATTGGCCTAAGGTTTTCAATGATTCCTTTGCATATGTAAGGAGGTGTGAAGCTTGTCATAAATTCTTAGGAAAGATGAAATATCAAGGAGCCTTACCGCTTAGACCTTTACAAGTAGAAGCTCCTTTCCATCAATGGGGAATTGATTTTATTGGGGAAATACATGAAAAGTCAAGTGGAGGACATAAGTGGATATTAGTGGCGACTGATTATTTCACTAAATGAGTGGAGGCAATCCCAACTAAGCAAGCAACAAGCAAGGCAGTAATAATTTTTCTAATGGAGAATATCATAACTAGATTTGGCACACCAGTAAGGTTGATCACAAACAATGGGATGTGTTTTAGGTCTAATGAATTCAAAAATTTCTGCAACACATATGACATTATTGTTTCTTATGTTGCCCCTTACCACCCACAAGAAAATGGTCAAGAAGAATCCAGTAATAAAAGTCTTTTGAAAATCATATGAAGGAAGTTAGATGGGAACAAGAAGGCATGGGACTCAAAGTTGAGAATGGCTATGTGGGCAGATAGGATTACTATAAAGAAGGCGATAGTAAAGTCTCCATTTGAACTGGTGTATGGAACACAAGCCAGGATGCCATTGCAAAACCTTTTACTAGTTTACAGTTTCATCCTACATGAAGACTTAGATATTCCAAAACCAATGGAGGAAAGTATGTAGCAGCTTGTAGAACTTGATGAAGTAAGGAGAATGGCCCAAAAGAAAAATGTGAAGTTGCAATCACAGATGAAATATCTTTTCGATAAGAAAGCCAAAGATAGAAAATTTGAGGTGAATGATTTGGTACTAATGTGGAATGCTAGATGTCAAGAAAAGGGAAAGCATGGGAAGTTTGAAGCCTTGTGGTTAGGTCCCTTTGTTATCATTGGGAAAGGAGGGGAGGACTCTTATTATTTGCAAAACATGTCAGGTGAAGAACAAGAATTTCTAGCACATGGGAAATTTCTAAAGCATTTATTTTCTTGAAGAGCACCAAAGGAAATTAAGGATTTCTAGTCCATGGACAATTCTTGACAAACCTCTTAAAATAATCTCTTTCCATGCACAGTAGTTTAGGAAATCAAAAGGGGACTAAGACTTGCCAATACATGGACAATCCTAGAATTCCCTCATTAAAGTTTCTTTCCATTTACAATAGTATAGGATCATTTCCATTTCTATCATTTTCACCTCCATATCCATCTTCATTCCATCCTCACCACAATTCCATTTTTTTATATCCTCTAAAAACCATATGAAGGGGACACATGGTCCACACCCAGAGTTATTCTAGATTCTTGCAACGATTGGTAAATTTTTCATCCCCAACTGGAGCCGCCGTTGGAACTGGAATTTTCATAAAAAAATTCTAAGTATTTTATCATTTGAAATTCAAAATTCCCTCTCCTTTTTCATAATAAATCACCTTATCACCTTTCAAGGTCATTTTTGCCCTTTACCGTGTTACTGCTATCACATTATCCACCCCTCATAACACCCATATCATACCTCCCTACCGTAGATCATCCCCAAGTAGCCCGCAGTATGATGGTGAGAGTAGCCACTACTATATACACTGTACCGCTATACCTCGGGGGGTCAAGACATAGCCTGTGCTAGAGAGGTACATTGAAGACAAGTACTAAGGAGACACCGTGGTACTGCAGGGGAGCAATAAGTTCCATGAGGTAGTGCAGTAACCAAGCCGTTGTCATTTAAAACACACCAATCACATCAGTCAACATCAAAATATAAAATTGAGCTCGATACAAAGATTTGAATTGTGCGAATTTATGAGTCAGGATTACATGCATCTTGGTGTTAAAATACACGAAATAAGTTGAGATTTTTCACCCATAACAACTGAAACCAAATTGCAAACGAGCTCAAATTGCGGGAGTGAAGGGAATTCTTCAAAGCGAGTCCTATTCCTGAGTAAGTTTTGCTCATCATCTTCTGTGAATTTCATAAAATGGCACCAAAGAAGACTGAAGTAGGAGTTAAAAAGGATGAAGCCAAAGACACTAAACCATCATTGCAATCCCCATTGCTTTCCTTGTTGCCTAGTTCAATAGAAAAAGGACCCAAAAAAAATTTCAGAGACTTAGCTCAAGGTTGTAGGGACCCCATTATACCTCATTCGGGTTGGAACCTTTATTGGTACTTTTATCAGAAGAGGAACGACAATGTTCCGGCATCAAACCCATGGGCCCTAGATTTTGCTAAATTTATTGTCCCTAATATTTTCATTGATATTGACTTCATCAAAGCCCTTTCCCTCAGCTACCATGCCTCAACCAAAACTGTTAGGCTTCCAAATGGTGGGTTCTTGGTTGATGTCACAAGACATGCCATTATGAAGTGTTTTAACCTGAATAAACAAGTTGTAACAGAGGTGAATTTAGTGAAACTGGAGCAAGAGTATAGGAGGTTGAGAAGAACATATCGAATTGATGAGATCCCCCTACACATGAAGAGGGGTGATGATAACAAAAGACTCCTCATTCCTTCCTCTAGAATGGAACCTTTTTAAGTCTAAGAATTTTAGGTTTATTTCAAGAATACCTATCATGCATTGTGTCAAGTCTTGGGAATAGATACAGAGGAGCATATGCCAGTAGGATTGATGAGAATGGCCCTGATAATTCAACATTCTGAGTCAAATTTAGAGTTTTATTTTGCATCTGTAATTAAGGAACAAATACATGAAGGCTTCCTACAAGTTACGGAAGCTAAGGCCCCTATTACTTTTAGGAAATATTCCTTATTGTGTTACTTAATCCTATATCAAAATGAAGTGAAGTGGACTAAAAGAATGAAATTGTGTGCACAAGATAGTGGAGTAAGACTCCATGTGCCAAATTGGTGTTACATCTGGGATAGCAGATGTACAGAGTGTGATTTTGTAGTATTTCAAGATAATTTTTCTATTAGACTAATATCTTCCCTTGGTTACCCAACATTAAGATTTCCTGAATCATTGATGAAATTAATGAGGCTTGTACAGTATAGGCCAGACCAGAGCTATACCCATAATTATGTTGACTCGTTCTTTATGCCTCAACATACAATTATCAGAGTATATGGATGTGACCAAGCACCACATATTTTTCCTAAGTTTGTACTTGCAAGGGTATGTTTTATGGAGTTCATGTGGCAGATGCTTTGGATGGAGCATGATTTGATGAAGAATCAAAGGAAAGGTACATTTTTACTTGATTTGACTGTATTTGAAGAGTTGGCCATTGGGTCTAATATGCTAGAAGAACTGCAAAGGTTCATGAGGGTTTATTATCTCCTCAAATTTGGAAAAGAAAGTGTGACCCAGAGGGTCATATCAACATGATTAGAAGAACCTTGTTGAAAAAAAGGGCCATCTCACATGAGTTTGACCCTGAGGAGGATGTTAACAAAAATTAGGTATATTTTGCTAATGTAATGCAGACTAGAAAAAGATGGATAACAATGATGAAGTGGGAGAATCAGAAGGAGAAGGATAGACGTTTCAAAGGTTTTTTTTTATGTGAACCCAATCTTATGAAAAGGATGCAGATGGTCCTTGATAAATTTGATGAATTATACAAAATGGCCCAAGATGAGGGGTTGATTCCACTTCCCACACCTCACCAACCACCACATGCAGCATTCACATCACAGACACCACTCCCATCCCCTACACATCCATCCCCTCCTCCTACTCATGAGCCACTGGCTAAAAGGCTGAAGATTGATTCATTGGTTGAATATGACTCAAGTGATGATGAAGAACAAGAAGCAATTCTAGCTTTGACTGAAATAAAAGAGGTAGTAGAAAAACAAAAAAGTCAAAATCCAGGCTTTCAGAAGAAGCAGCTGATGAAATTCAAGAAGATGAGAGGGTAGTGGCCTCTCTAAGGTTCATAGAAGATGATAATTTTATCCATACTAATAAATTTAAGGACTTTTGGATTAAAATGAAGATGAAACAATTTGATGAAAGGTTGAAAATCAATCTTATTAGAGTTGAAGAGTCGAAGCAAGCTGAGATCCAGGCTCAGACATTTGTAGAGTTAAATGTTGATATCATTCATGTCACCCCCCAAGAGGCTAGAGAGATGGTATTGAAAAGTGATATGTTAATTATACCAGGGATGGAGCTGTCTAAAATGTTTCATCTAGATCATATTAGAGCACAGGATGACCCCAAGTTGGTAGAAGAATTTGATTCAAAAGAAGGTGTCTCAGGAATAGGGTATAACCCTACTACCCAAACACTTGCTCTATGGATGAAACAGAAAAGTACAAGGAAGCCTCGATTCTTGGATGTAGTGCAAGAAATGAGGGGGTCAACTATGGTCAGAACAATGAAAGACACAACTCCTACAGAAGCTACCACTATGACCATGCATTCTGCAATGTTCACCAAGGATGTAGTATAAAATATGGAGAAGAAGATTATTGAATATGAGAAGAGATTAAAATTATCAAATGATGAGGTGAACAAATTTTTTATTGAAAATGTAAAGCTAAAACAACAATTACAACAGGCCACCATAGTGAGAGGAGATGAATTAATTGTCTATCACCAACCTGTCCAAACAGAGGACCCATAGATACAACAAATGAGAGATGAAATTGATAAGCCGAAGAATCATAACATGGAAGATGTCAAGAATCGTATCACAAAGATCCTAACGAGGATATGAGAGCATAGAGTTGGGATACTAAAGGAGAAGATAAATGGAGTACATGAAAACTTCAGCAATCTGATTAAGGCTTTGAAACAGATGAACACTAACTCCTCCATCCTTGAGGAGCTCCAAAAGAGATGGCAACCCACCTTTCACATACTAACCACTTTATGCAAAGCTACACACAGGGATCTAGAGGCCCCATCAAGGCTTAAACCTACACAAGAGATGCTAAAATGTGTGATCGAGGAGTATAAGTATCTGGTGGATATAAGGAAGAAAGTGGAAATTAGGAAGAGTACATTTGACTCCATCAAATACCTCTTCATCCCAACAATCATCAAAGATGACAATCAATTGAAAGATATAGATGAATGGAGAGAAGAATTCGATCAAAGGATTCCTAAATGTTTGGCACATATATAGGATGATGGGGAGATCAATCTCAACAAGTTCCATTCTTTGCTCGATGGGATTGTCATGCTAGACAATGGATATACAAAGTTCATGGTGGATGTCAAAAACCTCCTATATAACAGATGTAAGAGTCATCTTACAAATTTTGCAACTACATATGAATTCAAATGGCCAAGCGTCTTGACAATTAATAAGTTGCAAAAAAAAAAATTTGGGCTCTAAAGAAGATTGATCTGCTACATCATGAAGAGGAAGTATCATATAGTAAAAGCTTTGAACAGGTCTTAGGTGACCACAGGTTTTTACTCGGAGATTAACGGATTGATACACATATTTATGGTTAAGTTTCTTTAGTTGTGTTTAATTTCAAAATTATGTTTTTTTATCAAAAGATATGTCCTTTGGTCTGAAGCTTGTTGCCTCTCATATATATAAGAGAGACCAAGACCAAAAGAATTCATTAGAGAGGAGAAAGAAATAGGCGAATAGGGATAGATAGAGAGCAGAAAGCTGTCATGATGTTTACATTTCAAAAGACCATGTTGCAAGCACAATTTTGAAGAAGTTAATGAAAGATCTCTAAATTTTTGGCTTCATATTGGTATCGATTGTTTGTTGAATTAATTAAAAAATATTATCAGGTTGTCTCCAAGATTGACATTTCTTTATTATTTAAATTGATGTATCAAGGATATTTTCAATTTATCAAGGCACATTTGTTCTTGTGTGGTTCAGTTAACTGACTCCTTCAAGGAAGGATTAAATTCTTTTAATTAATCATAGTAATCTGGAAAAGGTTATTTGGATCAATAAGAAGAACTTGGTAATTGCATTCTTGCATGTTTATACAAGTTATAAACTAATATTAGTGTGCCAAACAGTTAGACTTACTACCAAATACAAGCCACTCATCTTAGACTTTCATTTGACTCTGTATACCTAACAAGGCACTGGTCTCATACATTTCATTATTTAGTTTTGTCAAATTTGTTTTCAAAACCTTACATTTGTTAACTAAACATATTAATAAACTTCATTTTGATATTGCTTATACAATTTATACCAAATTAGGCTTACATCTCGCCACTCCAAATTGCCATTGTGGATAGATTGCTCAAGTAGGAAACACATAGTTTAAATCTGCTTCATTTGCATAGGTACACCCACCTAGGTTTGGCAGAGCCTAAAGATAAGGTTCAAGTACACCATTTGGCCTTGTTCGTTAGCCTGAAACGTACCAAGAGCTTGGCAACCTCTTGTGGTTTTTTAACCAGCATTTTTGAGAACTAACAGTGTTCTCACCATTTTTCTTTCAACCCACCCACATTTTTTTTACTATGATGTAGAAAACATGCAAGTGTGAGCTAGATGGTTGGTATGAGGTGTTTCCTTTTGTGAATGAAGGGGACAAATCTTACAAGTGTTTAGAGATGCTTCTATAGGGTAATTATGCTTTTGGGATACATGATATAGTGGCATATTTTGAGTAGTTTGGCATTCCTAGTGTAGCTAGAATGGTGCAATAGGAACCATTAGGAGACGGGAAAGACAAATTCCAAATTTTTCCATGGGATCCAGGTGGAGTACACTATGTTCATTACAGTTTGTTGCTTCACCAACTTCAGCTTGGTGAAGATTATACAGAGTCGCGCAACAGAGGTCAGTAGGTGATGGGTATGGCAAGCTTCCAATTGGGTTGTAGGCTTTGGGATATTCTATTCTTGGCAGTATGCTTCTTTTGCAGGTAGTGATTAACAGGGTTGTCAAATTTAGTTCTACCTTTCTCTAGTGGTTGTAGTGGAGCTTGGGTAGAGCATTGTATCATTTGGTTTGGGATCCTGACATTCAAGATGGGCCTAGTTGTTCAGGTGAGGATTGATTGGGGACAAGAAATCTTGGGGAAGGCAGACTATAATGTCCCCATTTTTCTGGGATTTGTATTTGTTGACGTCCCAAATGGCACAACAACATGCAAATAGAATATTGCTACTCTGTTTCTCCTGAAAGAGAAATATGATCACATGGATATCTTAGCTCCCAAGGTCTTTGTAGTTGGTTCTCAACTATGTTGATGTTGCTCAATTCGTCAATGTAACAGTAATATTCAAGGGGCCTGCTGGTGTTGAGCTTTTGGATTGTTCTAAGATCAAACATGAAACAAAACCTAATTTAACTGGGGTTTTTAAAGAAACAACAAAAGATATTGACGTATATTTGGGATAAAAAAGAACAATAATTCATCCAATCTTAACCAGACTTGTAATCCTTCAAGGAATTGCATACAAAAACTGCAAAAAGAAATTAACTTATGATTGACACACAGTTTCATTCATTTACAGTGTTGATTTCAATAACAGAGTACTAGTTACCATTTTAAATAAAACACCAAAATAACACTCCATTCCTTGTAGGTTTCATAGATCAAATGATTAACTTAAGACAAATATCATTCAGGAACACAATCTGAAATAGATTTTAATCTGGTTGCTTCTACTGTTAGTGAAACAGATAAACAATAATTACAAAACTGGCCCAATCACCAGTGTACATAAAATCTGTGATTCCAAATTATTTCATCTTATATTAAGAAAACTTGAAAGATCCATTATAGACTATTTTGAATCTAACTCCTAACTAAGAAGACAAAAGAGGCTCCTATTACAAAGAATCAGGAAGTTGTTCTATCTTTTCTAACTGACTTTCTCTCTGATTTCTAACTCTTTTCTAATCCTAGAAGTTCTCTACGAATTCTTCTCTACAAGTGCTCTACAAGTTCTAACCTCAAAATCTCTAACCTTTTCCAAGAGGCCAGAATTTCTTATATACAGAATGTATCAAAAAGAATGCGTTGTCCCCCTGTATTAGGGTTTACAAAATATTTGCTAACTGTAGGAGGGTCGGTCCTTAGATCTTTCAAAGAGAGTTAAGGTTGCATTTAATGTGAAGTCCTGTTGCCCATGTTGATGAAAGATTATTCTGGGAATGATCTGTAGATCTTTTGGGCAGCAGCATTAACTTCAGGCCTTCGTGCCCACCTTTGAACTCCACTGGGGTTGCCTTGAATGCTTCAGAATATCCCCATTAATAATAATCTACCCCTACCAGTGGTCACTACAGCTGTCCCTGTGAGTCACAGTTCCTTCCTTCATCTGGCTTCCTTCATGTTCCAGACCCTCTGCACGTTGACCGTCTCCTGGAAGCACCATCGGGCCTCCTTAGACCTTCGCATTATCACCCGAGTCGATCCATCGCCTTCTGATCTCAGAATGAGTCCATCCCACCCGCATTCTGAAGATTTCATTCACAGGAATAGTCAATTAGTCAAACTGGGCCAATGAGTCACTCTTTTAGTTTCCTCTGATTGGTTGGACATATGCCACGTGAGCTTCTCAGGTGGTCAAAAGTGGTCCACCTCAAATCGCATGTCGATGAGACACCAACAGTGTCTCCACGATGTGATCTCATCCTTCAATAGCTATCAGGGTAGCATGGGGCAGTCGATGAGACATTTCGGTGAGCTGTGGGAGTCATATCGAGCTCAAAAGAACATCAGCAAGATAGCCGCTCGTCGGTAGGACATCACAGCGATGATATCCCTCTCTCTAGCTCAGAGTTCATTTTCCTTCAGCAAGACTTTTAAATCGGCACAAGGTCATGGCGAGCTCCCCTTGGTTATACCGATATCTCTTTTTCATTTGTGAACCCAACATTATTGGCAAGATTGCATTCTTTCGACAAGACCACATGGCGAAGTCCTTCTTCTCTCGACGAGCCCATTTCTTTATGTGGGGAGACATCATTGGGTCGGCAAGACTTCTTACCGAACCCATTCCACTCGTTCAGGGTCTCCCCGAGTTCCTTCAGTTTCCCTGAGCTCGGCCTTTTCGGCGTGACCTCCTCATGTCGGCGACACCTCATAGCGATCCTAGATCACTACGTCGATGTCGCCTTTGTCGCTGTGACCTCACCCCTTCGGCTAGACATCATACTGAAGGTTTTATCCTTCACCGAATGCAACTCCCTTCGACGAAACCCATGCTTATCGGCCAGGGGTCATACCGATATGCTTTCCTTTGCACCGCTTGCATCACCATAACACTTCCCTGTCGGGGAGACTTCCTATAGATACATTATGCTTCACTGAGGGATCTCCATGAGAACATCCTTTATCGTTGTGATAATCTCGTTCTCTCCCCGATGTATTTTCTTATCGGTGGGACATTCTGGGTCGGCAAGACTACAGGACCCCATATCGAACAATTCCCACTTGGTGCCTTGTCGGTGAGACCCGAAGACTTCACCGAGACATCTCCCCACCGCAAAGGCCTCTCACCGAAAGGAATATCTTTCTCAGTGGTCGGTGAGACATGAAGCCTTCAGCAAAACTTCTTGGCTAAGAGAAAACCTCCCGCTGATGTATTTTTTTTGCCACCAGTCAGCGAGACTTGAAGATCTCGTCAAGACCTTTCATCGATGACGATTTCCCTCACTGGTAGGAATTCCTTAGTCACTGAAACAATGGAAATCTATTGCCGATAGATGCCTTCATATGAATTCCACTCGCTATGACATCTATGGGGTCTTGCTGATAGGCAACACAGACGCATATTGACAGAATGCACTGGTAGTCAGCAACACTTATGCAAGGTCTTTCCGACTTTCTTCTTAGAGGAAAATTGTGACCAACTGGACTGAGGAATGCATTCCAACTGAGCTCCCTTGGAAAATATCATCACGTGCAGGATTTAATCCTGCATTCAACAAAGAAAACTACAGTGAAAATCAAACAAACAGAAGTTAATTAATCAAAATCATCATTGAAACAAATCATATGTCAGTAAGGTGCCATTAAATCTTCAAAAAAAATGATCATACAAACAATTCGGGTTTCAGGTCGACCCGCGGAATCCAAGCCAGGGAGGAATTTCGGAGAATTTTGAGTCAGGTGAATTCCAACGGAATAAACATGAAAACACCCACTAGAAACTTAATCCGATCATTATCAATCAAGGAACTGCATGTGAGATCTCAAAATAGCATCAATTAATCGTAAAATGCATCATGATTTATTAACTAGTCATGCTACTCCATACTTCTTCACATTTCATCAGATTCTGGGGAGATCTGCGTGGGACGGATTTCTGCGAAGGAGAAGACATTCCGGCAAACCTGAAAAAAATAGGGAATAACGGATTTTGGGAAAATTCGGAGGAGAAAGAAATCCGCGAAGAAGGTACATCTCCTCGGAGGCCTCGGGGATTTTGGGAAAATCCGGTCCACACAGAATTCCGCGAAGACCAAAAATCCCCGAACAACAGTGTTTGGCCAGAGCTCGAGTGAGATCCGGGAAAATCCGGATTAAGTGGAAAATCCTGAACTCAGGAGAAAACCCAAATTCCAACTGAGGTAGAACCAAAATTAAATTAGACAGAACAAAAGATAAAACATGGAGAAACAAAACTCCCAAAATCAAAGCAAATAACAGAGGCAAAGAAACCAAAAGAGAAGGGGGGACTCATTTTGTTCCAGAATAAAATGGGGTGGTTATGCAAGGCATAACAAATGGTGACTCGGCTAGGAAAATGGTTTAACCATTTTCAAGAAGCTGAAGGATTCAGCTACCTAGAACTCCTGGTTCATGAACATCACAACTCCAATTGGGTCAGGTATAACAACCAAGGTAGAGCTAGAATCTCAAAATGTAAATCAATCAATGGCTACCCCTGAATCTATGTGTGTGCTTCATTGTGCATCACATCTCTCATGACGTTTTCCTCATCTTTTGGACAACAATGTGTAAGATTTAAGTTACATGAGTTGATCCCCTTTAGTTGTCATGCAATGATATCTTGGGCATTGCTCCGCTGCCAGTCAGGCATCCATAGCCCCAATGAAGATACCTCTAGTTTTCTCATAGCATTTCTCTACTACCAATCAGGCGTCCATAGCCCCGGTAGAGATACTGGAATCACCCATTCATATTGAGCCTTTGTTTCTCCTTAAATAGTTTTCTTCCTTTTTCTTTTTCTTTTTCTTTTTCTTTTTCTTTTGAAGTTTCATATATTTCATTCATTTCTTTTTCAATATGTCGGATGCTTAACATCCAATCTGGGTTGAAAACTACCATGGACCTCATAACAGCAATTGGGAGATCGGATTTTTCACTCAAATCTTACAACACTATTATCCTAGGACAAATATGCCATTACAAGAGGAGATGATCTTAATGATTTGTGACAAATTAAGAGGGAGCTAATGAAGGCTATTTACTTTGTACCTTATTTTCAAGACCTTCCGCAACCTTTATTGACAATGGGCATGAAACAAAGAGTTTAGGACAAAATCATCCGACCAGAAAACCTGAAAATACCTAAACCATTTTTCTCCTTGTGACCATAGTATACCTTAGATAACAACCCACAGTTTCAGATGGAAAGGACAGATCAACCCCCAAAAAACAAAACAAAACACAAACCACATAACAAGGGAAACAGAAAGACAAAGAGGAAAGACAAACAAACAGGCAGCAAATTACTTACGCAAAGAGCAGCATATTATTTACAAGCAGAAATACAGAAACTATTTACATAAATGCAAATTATCTACAAACAAGAGACAGAATAAACAAATTATTTATATAAAGAATAGCAAGTGCAGCATTAGCATGCTTTACGACCCAAAATAGTGCTTAAGAAATTGCCCATTGACAGGAAAGGGAACAAGTTCTCCAGTTAAGCTACTCAGTCTGAAAGCATTTTCCCCCAGGATCTCAGCAATCTGATAAGGACCTAGCTAGAGTTTTTCAAATTTCTAGTGACTGCCCTTCTTTTCACTAGCCTTATCCCACAGCAATACCAGGTCAGATATCCTAAAAGCTTTGATTTTGGCTCTTTTTTTAAACCAACGTTTGACAACAGCCTAGTGCCTAAAGAATTATTGTAAGGAAGCATCTCTCTGCTCTTCTAATTTCAACAGAGCAGCTAGTCTGACTTCTATCCTATTGTCACTAGAGTAGAATTTATGCATGAACTCAAGGATAGGTATTTGAAGATGGATAGGGAACACAGGCTCTTGGCCATATACCAGCTTGAATGGTGAAGTGTTTAAAGCAGCCTTAATCCTAGTCCTATCTGCCCATAATGCGAATCTCAGCTGGGTATGCCAGTCTCTAGGGTTATTCTCTAACAGTTTCTTAATTACCCCTAAGAGATTCTTATTGGTTGACTCAGCAACTCCATTTCCTTGTGGATAATAATTTGAAGAATATTTCAAAACAATTTTATGATCATATGCCCAGGAAATAAACTCAGCAAAAGAAAAGGCAGAGCCATTGTCATATACCAGAGCGAAGGGTATCCCAAACCTTGTAGTGATGCACTTGGAGAGGAACTTGATCACTACCTCTGTGGTGTTGTTCTTGCAGGGTATAGCCTCTGTCCACCTCGTGCAGTAATTAGTGGCAGTCAAAATAAACTTATGTCCTGCAAAAGAGTTTGAGTTAATTACCCCAATAAATTCCAGTGCCCATTGGGCAAATGGCCTTACCTCATAGACGAGCTACAAAGGCATAGTTGCATGGTGTTCCCTTGGTGCAGAAATCTTACAGATGTGACATGTCCTCACATGCTGATGGGCATCTTTGAATACACAGGGCCAGTAATAACCAGATCGGAGGATCTGGTGTGCCAAAGAATCTGCAGAACCATGATCTGTGCCATGTTTCCCATGAAACTCAGAGATCACATGTTTAACCTCTTGATGATCAAGGCATCTCAGATATACTCCTTCAAAATTCCTCTTGTATAGCAACCCTCTTTCGAGAATGTAATGAGAACTCTTCAGTCTTAGGGCTCTCCTTTGAGTGGAATTCATTCCCTCTGGACATCGATTGTTGAGCATAAAATAGACAATATCAGCATACAAGGGGTCACTGGAGAAGGACTGGGTCGTGTATTGCTGACAGATGATGTTGTCACCAGCGTTCGCCATGGAATGAGACAAGCCCGTACCCCTGACTAGTCTCATAGGGTGTATCTCCAAATTGAATTCTTGCAGGATGGCCATCCATTTGCCTCTCCTTTGTCCCAGCTCGCTCTGCATGAGTAGGGACTTCACAGCTACATCAAGAACTACAACAACAATTTGGCTTCAGAGAATATAATGTCAGAACTTCTTAACAGCCCGAACCAGCGCAAAAGCTTGCTTCTCCAAAGGTGGGTATTTGATTTCCGCATTTTTGAACGGAGAGCTCATGAACGCAATCGGTCTCTCCTCTGCCTCTCCGCTTCGTTGAGTTAAAACAGTCGCACATGAATGTTCAGAGGCAAAAGAGTAAATGTAGAATGGCCTGATGTAATTGGGGTGAGGACCGACGCTTTTGAGATGGATCATTTGACTTGTGAAAATGTGGCCCTCGCTTCATCGGTCCACTCTACCTTGGCATCCTTTTTCATCATTTCATTGAGAGGTTTCACGATTTCAGCAAAACCTGTGATAAATTCTCAAGAAATTTATTTTTCCGAAGAAAGACCTCATCTCTTTCTTGCTTCCTAGCCTAGTGATCTTCAGAATGGACTCGACTCGATCTGGATCGATTGAAATCCCTCTTTCAGAAATTATGTGTCCCAGTAGCTTCCCTTCAGTACCCCCGAACACACATTTTTTTGGATTCAATGAGACTCCATACCGGATGCATCTCTCAAGAACTTTGGCTAAGTCCATAGCATGATTCAATTGGTCCTTGGAGAACACTGTCAGGTCATCCATATAGACAATGATGCACTTTCCAATCAAATCCTTGAATGTTATGTCCATGGCGTGTTGGAAAGTTGCTCCAGCATTTATCAAACCAAACGGCATCCTCCTATACGCGAATGTTCCCCACTTTGTAGTGAAGGTTGTCTTCATTCTGTCTTCAGAGTCAACCATTACCTGATTATACCCAGAGTAACCGTCCAGGAAGGATATCATCTGAGATCCATTGACTGTTTGCAACACTTCATCTAGAGAAGGGAGTGGGTAGTTATCCTTTTATGAGGCTCTATTCAAATTTTTGAAGTCGACACACAGCCTGATCTCCCTGTTTTTCTTACGAACTGGGACTAAGTTAGCCACCTAGGTTGAATGGCGTACAAGGAAAATTATCCTTGCCGAGAGTAATTTTTGAACTTCTTTATAGATCAGTGGTTCAATCAGGGCATTGACAAGGCGCTACTTCTGTCCAAAGGGTTTAGCTTCGGGCTTCAAGGGAATAGTGTGAGTCATAACAGAGGCATCAAATGTCTTTAAATCTTCATATCCCCAAGCGATTGCAGAAATATCCTTCTTAAGTTCCTTCAATATGTCTTTCTTGATTGCTTCAGGGCAGGCCTTCCCTATATAGACATTCCTTTCAGGGCCAAAATCGGCCAGGTTAACTGTTTCATATTTGCCTCCCTTTTCTTTAGTTGATATCTTCTCTCGAGCCCTTGGGTCTAAATCAAAAATCCTTTCTAAAGAAACCATTCCCTTGGGAATGTTATTATTCTTTAGGTTGAGGACCCCTTCTATATCACATTCCTCAAGGTTCCAATCCCCTTGATCTTTGTTGGACTTGTTAATAATTTTCCCCTCAAAAACATCTGAGCTTGCTAAGAAAGCCAGAATATGCATATCATCAAAGACTTGGAAGTTCGTGATATTATCATGAACTGCAGGGGTGGAAATTAATTCCACCGAGAATTTCTTGAGCTTGGAACCTTGCATAGGTTCCAAGGTGCTTGCAGCAACAGCCAATGAATCAGTTATCTGATTTTCTTCTCTAGGGATTAAGTTAATCCCAAAGACATCAAAGTCTTCGATTAGGTTCCATACCCTGTTTCTATATACCGCCAGCCTTTTGTTGTGACATGTATATTGGATGTGCACTTGCCTGATAACTATTTCTAAATCTCCCTTGACCATCAAGGCAGTGACCTTCTTTTTATGTGCAAACATCAGTCCCCGTGCCAGAGCTTCATATTTTGCTACATTGTTTGTGCATCCAAATTGCAACCTGTAAGAAGCAAAGAAGGTTTTCCCTTTCGGGCTAGTTAGTTCAATCCAAACACCACAGCCTGTCTTAGATTTGGATCCATCGAATGTGAGGGTCCATAGCTGATCGTGAGCTGGGGTTGGCCCTTTTGAAGTCCTTGCAGGCACTTGGGTAGAATGAGCCAGGGGTGGGACTACTTGATCTTTTGCATCGAATATAGGGAAAGGATTCTCTATAGGTTCTTTAGGTATGCTTTCCAATTCTCGCACAGATGTATTATGTGACCCACAGTTATCCTCTCAACATTTGCTTGCATCTTGGGGTTGCTCCTCAAAAATATGCTGATTTGGAAGTGTATCTGGGGTGGGTTCAATTTGAGAAGGAACCTCAGTTGAAGATATCCTATCCCTGGTTAACATTGTTGCTTCTTTAGCTTCAAATGAGAAGCGGTCTATAATGGTCTCAGGGTGGCTTGAGCTAGCTTCCTCAGCTTGGGAAATATGATTTAAAATGTCAATGCAGAGTTGACAAGCCAATTCAGAGTGGTTTTGGTAATGTACCCTACACCAGTTAGGGAGAAGAAGACTTTGCAAATCAATGTCTTCTCCCAAGACCAGCTGATCTTGTTGTAGCTTCCTGATCAAGGCCTGTTGATTTTCATCAATCATGGGGTCAGGGAGTTTTGGTGTTGACATGTCTTTAGAGTCAAGAACCGAGAAGGTCAAGATTTCTTCTCTTTAGTAAACCCCTATCTCAGTTTCAAAGTAAGCTACCTCATTGGGGAAGTCATATTCTGTGATGATATGCTTGAGGCGAGGCTCACTTTCAATCCTAATCTGATTAGGAATCCCTTTCCATGATAGCCACATATGTGAAAATTCAAGGGAAAGATATCCCCCTAGATTTTTCATCAAATCTCTGCTCAACAGCATACCATAGGTCTCGGGAATGTCTGCCACTTGAATGTCTATGTTGGTTAGGATCCTGGGGTCTGACCCTACTTGCACATGTATGTTTCTTAATTCCCCCACCACATTAACCTCGGTCTTGTCAAGTTGAATGACCTTCTTATTTGTCTGAATGGGGTTCAATCCCAACTTCTTACATATGGAAAACGACATAACATTGCCTGAGGCCCCTAAATCCAACAGACAATTATGTAGGTTCTTCCCAAAAATTCTTAAACTCAAAAGGAATGGTGGAGTACCTGCTTTGTTTCTATATAAGGCTGCATTCACATCCCCAATAGGTGCCACCTTGCCCTTTGCTTTTGACTTGTCAGCCTGCTCCAAAGCTTTCAGCACTATCTCCCTTTGAGCAGGGCACCACTTTAAGATGTCAAAATATGACAAAGAAGTTTTATGTTTCTGCATCTCAGAAACAATGTCAAATTATGTATTATAACTAGCAGTACCTTTGAAAACACCAAAGGAATTACCCTTGTTGTGGGAATTTGGTGGGCCTTTTGGTGGAGGAGGGTTATTATCAGCACTTTCATTTGGAGGCACCATGTGATTGGGAGGTGCTGATGTAGTGAATGGGCCCTTGTTCTGATTTCTCAAAAAGTGCCCTCCCTTTGTCTGAAAAGCTTGGGCATTATATGAATCTTCCTTTGGTTCATTCTCACTTTTCATTGGGAATGAGGGCTCTTATTCAAAGATATCATAGACCATTGCAGTATCCAATGAGTCACCTCCTTTGTTTGAATTCCCCTGGAATGTGTGGGCATCTTCGTGTGCCATCTTGACAACTTTCTCCATTTGAGGGCATTTTACCTTAGAATGGGTCGCAGTATCATGCAACCTGCACCAATTGGTCATGAAATTAAGGTCGGCCACGTTTGTAGTATGTGTTCTTTCCTCATTTGCTTGATAGTTATGAGAAACTCCCCCATTATTGGGCCCTGTATTCCATTGCCTGTTGTTGTTTGGCCTTTGGTTATACCCTCTGTTTTGGTTTTGGTACCCTTGATTAGAGGAGTTTTGGCCTTGATAACCCCTTTGGTTGTAATTGTTATGATTCTGATAGCTACCCTGATTGTTTTGGGAGAGGTTCAATCGAAGTTGAGCCATGTCATTGGTGACTTGGGACAACGTTTTCTTCAAGGTTTCTACCTCATTTGTAAGTTGGACTGTCTTCTCACTTTCAACATTCTTAGCAACAGGTGGCTGACCACCATGATTTGGTGTTCCAATTTGGTTCTGATGACCATGGGAACTTTGAGGAAGCTGTGATTATTGAAAGGGATCAGAAGTTCCAATAGCAAAGAATGGGACAGGTGGTTGAGTTTGCAATTCAGATATAGGCCCATAGTGGGAAGGAGACATCCCTGGGACAATGAATAGAAGAGTTGGGTTGTGCATCTGATATCCTATGGAAGGGAAACCTCCTCCTAGGCCTCCTTGTTGAGAATTGATTTGTTGTTGCAGCTTGATAGCTAGATGATAGACTTTGGATAGAGAATCAATATCAACTGGTTGATAAGTCCTTTGCAAGAACAAACCAAGCAGGGGGTCTATAACTCTAAAGTAAGCTTGGATGGCACTATTCTCAGTGACTAGATAGGGATCTTGCAATCTCCTATACATTCATTGGAATCTGGTATTGAATAAAGGCAAGGATTCACTTGGTTCCTTCCTAATGGTAGCAAATTGATGATATAAAAGAGCTGGGTCCACATAAACCCTGAACTGTTGATGAAAGCATTTTCCAAATGTGTCCAGGTCAGAATGGAGCCTTGAGGAAGATTAAGGTACCAATTGTATGCCATGTCCCCTAAGGAGTAAGAAAATAACCTACAGACTACATCATGGTGAGCTATCTGAGCTCTAGTACAAGCATCCTTGAAAGCTTGTATGTGCTCTTCAGCACTCCTTGACTCGCCATGAATATACTTAGGGAAAAAAATTTCAGGGTTCTTGGGCATATTGTGAAAACCTCCGGGGATAGTCCCCAATGGAGAGGGATTATTCTGAATGAATGCCATTGGTAGTGATGGTGGTGGGTGAGCCAGCTGTTGTATGGGTTGAACTAGCTGTGATGACAATTGAGATGGATTGGATGGTGGATTGATAGGTATCCACTGGGGTATTGGTGAAAATCCTGGTGGAGTGAGCGGAGCTGATAAGGGTGGTCTGATGGTGGCCCCAGTTTTGCGAACCTTGTGTCTTGTTGGGGTCTTCAGTTCTATTAGCGGTGATGGATTTTCAGCTGATCAAAGAACTTTGTGGGGCTTCTCTGATGAGAAAGACCAAGCTTTATCCAGTTTTCCCTTCTAAGCCCTCCTTCTAGTGCCAGTTCCTGTTGACGTCCCAAATGGCACAGCAACATGCAAACAGAATAGTGCTACTCTGTTTCTCCTGAAAGAGAAAGATGATCACATGGATATCTTAGCTCCCAAGGTCTTTATAGTTGGTTCTCAACTATGTTGATGTTGCTCAATTGGTCAATGTAACAGTAATATTCAAGGGGCCTGCTGGTGTTGAGCTTCTGGATTGTTCTAAGATCAAACATGAAACAAAACCTAATTTAACTGGGGTTTTTAAAGAAACAACAAAAGATATTGACGTGTATTTGGGACAAAAAAGAACAATAATTCATCCAATCTTAACTAGACTTGTAATCCTTCAAAGAATTGCAAACTAAAACTGCAAAACAAAATTAACTTGTGATTGACACACAGTTTCATTCATTTACAGTGTTGATTTCAATAACAGAGTACTAGTTACCATTTTAAATAAAACACCAAAATAACACTCCATTCCTTGTAGGTTTCACAGATCAAATGATTAACTTAAGACAAATATCATTCAGGAACACAATCTGAAATAGATTTTAATATGGTTGCTTCTACTGTTAGTGAAACAGATAAACAACAATCACAAAACTGGCCCAATCACCAGTGTACAGAAAATTTGTGATTCCAAATTGTTTCCACTTATATTAAGAAAACTTGAAAGATCCATTACAGACTATTTTGAATCTAACTCCTAACTAAGAAGACAAAAGAGGCTCCTATTACAAAGAATCGGGAAGTTGTTCTATCTTTTATGACTGACTTTCTCTCTGATTTCTAACTCTTTTCTAATCCTAGAAGTTCTCTGTGAATTCTTCTCTACAAGTGCTCTACAAGTTCTAACCTCAAAAACTATAACCTTTTCCAAGAGGCCAGAATGCCTTATATACAGAATGTATCAAAAAGAATGCGTTGTCCCCCTGTATTAGGGTTTACAAAATATCTGCTAACTGTAGGAGGGTCGGTCCTCAGATCTTTCGAAGAGAGTCAAGGCTGCATTTAATGTGAAGTCCTACTATCCATGCTGATGAAAGATTATTCTGGGAATGATATGTAGATCTTTTGCGGCAGTAGCATTAACTTCAGGCCTTTGTGTCCACCTTTGAACTCCACCGGGGTCACCTTGAATTCTTCAGAATATCCCCATTAATACTAATCTTCCCCTGCCGGTGGTCACTACAACTATCCCTGTGAGTCACAGTTCCTTCCTTCATCTGGCTTCCTTCATGTTCCAGACCCTTTGCACGTTGATCGTCTCCTGGAAGCACCATCGGGCCTCCTTAGACCTTCGCATTATCACTCGAGCCAATCCATCGCCTTCTGATCTCAGAATGAGTCCATCTCGCCCGCATTCTGAAGATTTCATTCACAGGAATAGTCAATTAGTCAAACTGGGCCAATGAGTCACTCTTTTAGTTTCCTCTTATTGGTCGGACATATGCCACAAAAGCTTCTCAGGTGGTCAAAAGTGGTCCACCTTGAATTGCATGTCGGTGAGACACCAACGGTGTATCCCCGTTGTGATCTCATCCTTCAGTAGCTATCAAGGTAGCATGGGGCAGTCGATGAGACATTTCGGCGAGCCGTGGGAGTCATATTGAGCTCAAAAGAACATTGACAAGATAAAAGCTTGTCGGTAGGACATCACAGCGATGATATCCCTCTCTCTAGCTCGGAGTTCGTTTTCCTTCGGCAAGACTTTTAAATTGGCACAAGGTCATGGCAAGCTCCCCTTTGTTATACCGATATCTCTTTTTCATTTGTGAACCCACCGCTATCGGCAAGACTGCATTCTTTCGACAAGACTACATGGCGAAGTCCTCTCGGCGAGCCCATTTCTTTATGTCGGGGAGACATCATCGGGTCGGCAAGACTTCTTACCGAACCCGTTCCACTTGTTCCAGGTCTCCCCAAGTTCCTTCAGTTTCCCCAAGCTCGGCCTTTTCGGCGTGACCTCCTCATGTCGACGAGACTTCTCGCCGAGAGCGTTATCTTTTGGCGATCTCCTATCATTTCGGGAAGAAATCGCTCAGTCGCCGAGACCTCATAGCGATCCCAGATCACTTCGCCGATGCCGCCTTTGTCGCTGTGACCTCACCCCTTCGGCCAGACATCATGCCGAAGGTTTTATCCTTCGCCAAATGCAACTCCCTTCGGCGAAACCCATGCTTATCAGCCAGGGGTCATACCGATATGCCTTCCTTCTCACCGCTTGCATCGCCATAACACTCCCTTGTCAGAGAGACGTCCTATAGATACATTATGCTTCGCTAAGGGATCTCCATGAGCACATCCTTTGTCGCTGTGATAATCCCATTCTCTCCCCGATGTATTTTCTTATCGGTGGGACATTCCGGGTTGGCAAGACTGCAGGACCCCATATCGAACAATTCCCACTTGATGCCTTGTCAGTGAGACCCGAAGATTTCACCGAGACATCTCCCTGCCGCAAGGGCCTCTCACCGAAAGGCATATATTTCTCAGTGGTTGGTGAGACATGAAGCCTTCGGCAAGACTTCTTGGCTAAGAGAAAACCTCCCGTCGATGTGTTTTCTTTTGCCGCTAGTCGGCAAGACTTGAAGATCTCGTCGAGACCTTTCATCGATGACGATTTCCCTCACCGGTAGGAATTCCTCAATCGCTGAAACAATGGAAATCTCTTGCTGATAGATGCCTTCATATGAATTCCACTCGCTGTGACATCTATGGGGTCTTGCCGATAGGCAACACAGACGCATATTGACAGAATGCACTGGTAGTCGGCAAGACTTATGCAAGGTCTTGCCGACTTTCTTCTTAGAGGAAAATTGTGACCAACTGGACTGAGGAATGCATTCCAACTGAGCTCTCTTGGAAAATATCATCACATGCAGGATTTAATCCTGCATTCAACAAAGAAAACTACAGTGAAAATCACACAAACAGAAGTTAATTAATCAAAATTATTATTGAAACGAATCCTATGTTAGTAAGGTGCCGTTAAATCTTCAAACAAGATGATCATACAAACAGTTCGGGTTTCAGGTCGACCCACGGAATCCAAGCCAGGGAGGAATTTCAGAGAATTCCGAGTTAGGCGGATTCCAGTAGAATAAACATGAAAACACCCACTAGAAACTTAATCTGATCATTATCAATCAAGGAACAACATGTGAGATCTCAAAATAGCATCAATTAATCATAAAATGCATCATCATTTATGAACTAGTCCTGCTACTCCATACATCACATTTCATCAGATTCCGGGGAAATCCGCACGAGACGGATTTCCACGAAGGAGAAGACATTCAGGCAAACCTGAAAAAAAATAGGGAACAACGGATTTCGGGAAAATCCGGAGGAGAAAGAAATCCGCGAAGAAGGTACATCTCCTCAGAGGCCTCGGGGATTTCAGGAAAATCCGGTCCACGCGGAATTCCGTGAAGACCAAAAATCCTCGAACGACAACGTTTGGCCGGAGCTCAAGTAAGATCCGGGAAAATCCAGATTAAGTGGAAAATCCCAAACTCAGGAGAAAACCCAAATTCCAACTAAGGCAGAACCAAAATTAGATCAGATAGAACAAAAGATAAAACACGGAGAAACATAAAAACTCCCAAAAGCAAAGCAAATAACAGAGGCAAAGAAACCAAAAGAGAAAGGGGGACCCATTTTGTTCCAGAATAAAATGGGGTGGTTATGCAAGGCATAACAGTATCTTGCAATGGTTAGCCTATTATCTAGTTCTTGTAGGCTAATGGGATGATCAGGGGACCCTTTTGAGGGTGTTCAGTGGTTCCTTCACTGGGTTTTCAATGGTTTATCTCAGTTTTCTCTTGCTCAGTGACTTAGTGATTTAGTGGTGGACCTTTTGGAGGTCGTTCTGGTTTATTTATGCCACACTTACTATTTATAGTAAGGCACTTGGTCATATCACCTATACTTACTATTTATAGTAAGTCTTATCTGGATCAATCATCATCAAGCCTACATCCAAAAAATATGATCAGATCATTATTTGTGTTGGTGTTGGGTGATTTATTAAGGATTAATGATTTATTATATTATTAAAGTTATTTGACTTTAATAATATTAATATTTAATGATGACTTATTAAAAGGTGATATAAGGAGGTTGAATGGAAATTAATAAAGTATTATATTAATGATGCTTTATTAATTTATTATTTTAAAAAAGTCAAATGCATCAAAAGAAAATATTTGTTTTATTTAATTATTAGGCCAAGTGGGGATTTGGGGTATAAAAGCAAAAAGGCATTGGCTTTTTCATTATCATTGATCATTTTATAAAAACTTGTGCAAATTTGAGAGAGTTGAGAAAACAAGGTTTGCTAGTTTGAGATTCAAGCTTTTTGAGGATGAAAAACCCTCTGAGAGGACAATGTCTATAGGTGTTGAGGATCATTCAAGGGCATTCTGGAGATATTCTCACATAGAGATTATTACAGAGCTTCATCTATTTCTTGGAGATCATCATTCAGGGGTTTACAGAGTTTTTAGGGTTCAATTTGAAGATTGTTGATATTCACAATTGTTGATCAATCATTTTCGGATCTGGGGTTTATGTTGTTGATTCTGGGTATGGATTTTATGTATTTCCTAAAGCATTAATAAAATTTGGTTATTTAATTTTTTGCAACTGTTTGGAAATTGGTTTATTTGCAAATATCTATTTTTTGTATTTCCTGGTTAAACCCCAGATCAGAGGGGGTTACTACAGTGTAGAGCTAAGCTTTCATGTACACTCTGAAATGTGCAGTCTTATGTGGTATATTGATTAGGGTATCACTTTTGTTTGCAATCTATTTACATGTTTGAGTGAAAATCGTGACTGTATAGCCCTTCTGGAATTAGCACTAGTCTACTAAACTCCATTTCTCATCAGCTCACTTAAACAAAAACATTTAAAACTCATTTTATTTTCAATTGCGGTAAAGTAGTTTTATAAATTTCAGCCATTAGAGATACACAAATTGTAAGGGGATATACATTCTTTTCATTAAATCTCATGACTAATAAGTTTTTTTTCTATTAGAGGTACATAAGAGTCTTGCATGTCTAAACTAGCACATAAGTATATTGTGACACTCAAAGTAGGGAGTGTGTGTGCTTAGATTTGTGACTATAATTTAAAAATAACACGTTGTGTAACTATGGTAAATGCTTATGAAACAAAAGGTAATGTATAGTCTAAATAATGTGCCAAATCAAAATGTGAAAATAAATGGAAATGGAAATTTGATTTGTGAAAATAAATATAAATATAGATAAACAAAAATAGATTAGTAAGTAGATTTTGTGTTAATAGATGAAAAATAAAATATTAAGATAAAAGTTAAGGGACTACCCTAAGTCAATGACTTCAAAGGGAGCCTTCCAATCTCTTTTTTGTTTATTTAAATTTTTTTAAGAGGAAAGAAAGACACCCACAAAAAATAACCTCGCCAAATCAAATTTAACTCAAGCAGAGAGAGCTTTCTAGGAAAAGAGGGAAGAGAGAAAGAGGGCAAAAGGAGGATCTCAATGGAGGAGCTTCAACGCCGCTTACTTGTCTTAAAAAGGATGTTACATTTTATAAAATGTAATAATATGGGAACTCATGAAAATAACAAATAACCAATAAAAAATCAAGAATAATGAAGAAAAGAATCCCTACAAAGTGATTAGCTTTTCAACAATGGAAACCAAAATAAAGCATGAAGTGGATTTTACCAAAAGAAACCCCAAAGTGGTTTCTCCCAACAAAGAGGATTTTCCAAATATGAAGAATTTTGATCATTGAGTTTCTATAATGGCATGTGAAAACAACAATAATAAAATAAATCCCCACAACCTTGTGTAGAATAAATTGTCAAAATCTAGAATGTTGTAGAATATGATGTGAGTGAAGAATTATCAATGAGCTTGAGAGCAAATTGTGGAAGAGCCTCTTTGAAAACTTGGTATGCAAAAATGACTAGAGGAACCCCCAAGAAAACTTTAGTATGGTGTTTTTAAAGAGGAGGGAGATTTAAAATTGTGAAAATAGATTGGAGGAGATATGGTTCCATTATGAGAGTTGATAGGAATTCACATTGGGAAGTCACCATTATGAGAGCAAGTAGGAATTCACATTGGCAAGTCACAACATTAATTTGTGACTAAAGGATCATTTGGGAGTCATCAATATATGTTGTTGAGATTACTTTCTAATCTTTCATTTTTTATATTTTCTATTGACATTAACATTAGTGCAAGAGCCCTAGAGTCTAAGAATTGAAATCTAGAAAAATGAGCTTGAAACATCAAAAAATGAAGTAAGATGTTGAATGGGAGCTTAAGACTTGACAAAATCATTAGAATTAACATAGTTTGACACTTTGGATTGGGTATATAACTAATACAATTGGTTGAGTGCAACCTAAGACATGTTATGAAGAAAACACAAAGATGAATGCAATTTATTGTGTTAAAATAAAATCATGGAAGGTATACAATTTCTAACATTACAATAAGGTTAGTCTATTTTGTGTGGTGTTACTTGTTTTTGTGTGTGTTGCTATTTGTATGTAAAATGGTACAATCATTTCCCATGATCATATTATGTGGACAAACTACCACTCATGGTAAATGTATATGAGCTTTTTTAGTCAACAAAATCTCATATCCCTATCTTTTGGAACAAGTTCTTAAACCAAATAGATTTGACAAGTACACCAAGTGACTCAAAAATGTAGCACATGTATGGTCACATTTATCTCACTTTCCATGGACTTCCAACATCATGTTGCATCAACTTCCCTTTTATTGCTTAGTTTATCCTAATACAATTACATTTTAATGTTTCTATGGATGAGACACTTTTGTAATCTACTTATAATAATGCTTTTGATGAGGTAGTATGAGGAATAACACATGATTTTATCATATTTGTCTTGTATTGATTTTTGTTTTTGTGTGCCTTTTGACATTCTTTGCAAGATCTTCCACTCCTTTGCGAGCCACCTCTTTCAAAATGCTATTTGTGTGACATTGGTCATCTTTTTGTACAATATCATCAATCTCACCTCAATGATTGTCCTTACATTGCTTATAAGATGTTTTATTTCTATTTGATATGAGTTCCCATATGAATGTTCTTGGGACTTATTCATCAACTCTTTGGAATTTCCATTTGAGTGACATTTGTCATAAAATCTTATCTTGGTAATTTTATTCATTTTTTGGTGATAGGGTTTTTTGTTTGATGAGAACTCTCACATAGATATTCTTGGAACTCCTACATCAACTCTTTCACTTTGTGATCCACCTTATCTTTTTTATCCTCCTTCAGTGAACAACATATTATCAACTCTCCTCCTCAATCAACCTTGTCTTGTGGATCATTATATGGATACAATGAACATACCTACTTAACCTTCCTATCTTGAAGGGCATTATTTTCTTGGATGATCCATCTCTATTTTCTAGTTCCTCCTTGATGGCAAAATTTCTAAAGCTCGTGTTGGGATATCTATGCCACCATTATTTGAAGAAAAGATAACTAGCTCCCAAATATTTCTTCATAACGTATTTTAGAATGGGAATATTTTCAATACATGCATTTAGCTATATCTATCCCTAAGGGAAAAATTGTTGTTTGATACAAGTGGAACTCCTAAAATGTCTTCTTCTTTTTTCCATAATCAGCTAATGACTATTAGGTACATCAGTTCATCTATCCAGACTTCTAGAGGAGCAACAATTTGTTTTAGACATCTTTATTGATCCCTTGTTATGTCCATTTTCAAGCATTGTTATGGATTAAATTATTTGGGGAAGAAGTATTCTAAGGCCTCCTGTTTACATTGAGTTTACTATAAATAGTTACCTAACCAGGCCTAGTTGCTCAAACTCATTTTGTAGGTTTTCGCCTCTCCTTTTTGTAAACATTCCTTAGGTTGTATTTAAGGGAGTACTAGTATATTTATGTACACACAATGTTAATTAAATTTATTAATGTGATTATTTTTATTCTAAATCAGAATTTTAAGTTATTTTCCTACTTAAAATTATTAGGAGATCAGATAAATGAGGTGCACAAGCAAGACAATAAGAGTTAATCCGATAATATGGCCAATTAGAATCAATAGGGGTCTAATATGGCCAGCACAATCATTCTTAGGGTTGGCTTAGAAATTAAATAAATTAAAGCTTTCTCCCTCACATGAGATGTGGAATGAAATTATATAGATTGGAGCTTTCATGATTTAACTAACTCTGTTGAGATTCAGCTTGGAAGCATATAGTCATAGGAGCCCCAAACCTGTGGGAAAAAAATGGAAGCAAACTCAAAAATAGAAAAGATAATGAACTTCACTTTCAAACATAGGCTCAATTTAGTTTTTGAAATTAACAGAACCATAAAATACAAAGAGCTAGAGAGCCACTGCAAATAATACAAAATCTATTCTTGACAAATGTCCGCTAATATCACACTGAAAAAAGGTCAATTAGCATAAACCATTATTTACAATTCACCAACCTCCAGTTAAGAAACAGATCCTGCATGAAATCCCTTCCAAATGTCTAAATGGTTATACAAAATACTCTTAATATCCTGGTAAAGAGTGTTGAATTGAATGGGGATATTGCAGCCACTGATCCACCACAAGATGGAATGGGAGATGGAAGAGTGGATCAAGCATCCCCTTGTGGATTACGAGAGCATGGTATTAAAGAGTCATAGCTAGAATTTACAGAGTCATCATCTCCGGAGATGCATAAAAAGAACCTTCAGATGACAACAATGAAGAACAAACATCCGAAGACAGGAGAGATGAATTTCCAATGTTAACAGAGTTTCTACTCAAATTTGAGGAAGCACTATGGGAACATAATGTTTGTGACATAGATGAGGATAGATTCTGAGAATAATAGGAACATGATGATTCAGCATGAGCGGGCTGTGAATTTGAAGGTATATGCATATATGGAGATCTTGTGAAGGATATTTGTACAGATTGAAATGAAGAAACTAAAGCATCTGCAGTCAGAAGAGGTGTGTTTTCTGTCACTGGAGGCTGCATTGTTGTATTTCTTGCATCACGTTTACATACAGGACAAAATGCCCGCCACATCGTTAGCCAAGAATCTATGCAGATGGAATGAAATTCTGCAAGCCAAAAACCATCCAAAAATTATTGTTGGTATAAAATGACTATTGATTGAAGCTTTCCATGGAAGATAGTTATTGATAAATATTAAAGGTCCAAGGACACTACCTGTAACAATTGTCAAGGAAACTAACACAAATCAATTCAAAATTAAAAAGTTACAAAGACATTTGTATAAAACAACTTACTGTGGCAACAAGGAAGAACACGTAATTTATCCCCAGCTGTATAATCTTCAAGACAAATAGCACAGGTTTCTGATGTGCAGTTGTAACCAGAAACAGAACTGAATATCAGACTTGGCAATGCTTTTACAAGCCGAAAACTCATACCATGTAAGTGGTAATGTGAATTTCCCTGTCCATGTTGGCGTAGACAATATTTCCTCACAAAGATACACATTGCAAGAACCAAAGCCATGGAAACCAGTGAGGCAAAAGAGATTCCCATTATTGACCATGCAGTTGTATGTGACGGAATGATCCAACATTCCATATTTCTGTCTCCAGCATATTTCAAGAGCTGTTGGCCTGCTGCATTTGAGATGAACACTGCATAAATTACGATGCCCGTGGAATCTCCACCCACTGCATAGTAATTCATTAAAAATACATAAAAGAGTTAAAGCCCATTCTAATTGCATAACTTCTCACAATATGATCATACAAATATCTCAAACTTATGCCTTTTGATTTGCGTACAAGGATTTACTGTAGTCTGAGATGTTTGACATGCACAGGTAAGCAGAATTATTTACCAAATATAAGCAATGAAGTTTTGCACAGAATGAAAGATTGAAAATACAAACAAGTAGAAAACAAAATCTCAGAAACACTTTCTCAGACATATTTCTCTATCAAACATTAGAGAATACAGGCTAAGCCATTACCAATAATCAAAACTCCAGAGGAGATATTTCAGATAAATAAAAAATGCAGTTAATATAAAATGAGTATAATTTATTATATTGTAATCTATTATGACGTTAAATAAATATTAACAAATATGTAATAGAGGAGAAAGGGAAATGCCTTTCTTTTTAAGTGAGAACATAAATAAAAGAATGGAAAATATGATTATAATTTATTTGCTTGTCATGACTTGTTTTGGCGTCTAAATATTAAAAATTTAGAAGGGGATATTGGAGTACGTAATGATTATTTTGGAACCACATATAGTGCAGGTGGTTTGTGAACACTGTCTCGTGTCTAGTGGTTTCATATGTGTTGCCCTGCCAAACTTACAGGCAGTTTAACTTGTGAGATTTATCTATGGACTCAAGCCTAGGCACAACACAGCACTATGCATTGATAATTTGTTGTGTCTTATCCAATGTGAGTTCTTATGGCATTTACCTAAAATCCCTGAGTGCGTCTCTCTTCTTTCTTTGGATTTATTTTTTGTTTTTGTAATGCTTGTAATTTTAAATTCATCAGAATATATGCAGTGTCTGGAGCAACCGGTGTTGGAATTCAGAGAGAAACAACAGCATTCATATAGACCCTCCTTTGTACACAATTACATGTGTGTCTATGAATTCTCTCAATAAATCGTTCATCATTCTCATAAATGAGCTGGAGCATTGCATGTACCAAAAGGAAGAACTAATCATTCATATAGATCCTACTTTGTCTTGAAAGCTCTTTTTAATGCATCCTCCTTCATGTGAATTTAGCGTTACCCAAATTTGAGATCCAACTTCATGAAAAATTTAGCATGTTGAAGTTGGTCTAATAAATCATCTATCCATTGGGAGAGGATAGTGATTCTTTATGATGATGTTTGATGCTATGTAATCTATGCAAATCCCACAAGAGCCATGTTTCTCTTGCACCATGACAATAGTGTTGATGTTCATATGCAGTGTCGGTCGCATCTTCCAGCACAGATCGAATAAAAGAAAGCAATTAAATTATAGCCTATCGGCTATTTAATTGGTGAAGATCGATTTTATGAATGGCCACGTCATTTGCTAAATAATGATTAATAATTGTTTAATGTGAAGTGGCACAATTATCTTGGAGGCGCGATTTTCTATGGAGGCCGACTTCTTGTTTGTAAAGACATGCCTCTTGAATAAGGCCGACATGATGATCTTGAAGAGTCATGTCTCTTCCTTCGAATTGTATTTATACACCTTGGTTGCACTTCATTTGACATTCATTCATTCCATTCGATATTCATCATAAGTTTGAGCCTTATCTAGTGCGAGTTATTCTCAAGAGCAGATCGACATTATTGGAGGCTGAGTTTCATTATCAGCGAATCACATCTGGTTGTTCTAGTGATAGCATCAACTTGTGGTGCATTCTATTGGCCTCATTATCGGCCTATTGTAAAGGCGACATTCTTGTTGTGATTCAATATATAAGTGATATATTGTTGTTGGGTTTTTCTCCCTCAAGAGGAGGGTTTTCCCAAGGTATCTGCTGTGTTATTGTGTGATTATTTTGAATTAATTTTCTGTGCTTTAATCTGATCATAAAATCTAACATGGTATCAGAGCAGGTTTGAAGAAGATCTTGATCAGATTTTGTATTACAGCGATACTTTTTATTCTCTTTCTCATCGTTGATTACTTCTATCTCTTCGTCAAGATGGTGAACGGTCTTCAAATTAAGGATAGGCTTGAGGGAGCATCAAATTTCACATCTTGGAGATTCAGAATTATGCTCACCTTGGAGTAAAACGAATTGGTTGAGTTTGTAGAGAGCAAAGTCCCCGAGCCTACGGATGAGGAAGAGAAGGTTCAGTGGAAGAAGAAAGATATCAAGGCGAAGAAAATGTTAGTTGATTCCATGAAGGATCATATTGTTCCGATTGTCTCCAAGTTGAAGTCGGCAAGAGAAATGTTCAAAACCTTGGAGGAGATGTACGAAATCAACAACACAAGCCGGGCACTTGCACTGAAGCAACAACTCCATCATGTAAAGATGGCGAAAGGAGAAACGGTTATTGCTTACTTCATGAAGATTTCAGAGTTGAGAGATCAGCTCTCTACAATTGGTCATGCGGTTGATGACAAGGACTTGACCATGCTTGCTCTTAATGGTCTTCCTTCATCTTGGGAATCTTATATTCAAGGAATCAGTGCAAGATCGAAACTTCCCAAGTTTGATTGGTTGAGTGTGGATTGCATTCAGGAGGAGTCTAGGTTGGTTGCAAGAGGAATTGGCCAAAGCTCTACTAATGAAGACATTCATGTTCTCACTACTCAATCCTCGAAGAAGAAAGGGAAAGGTGGAAAGAAAGGTTATTTCAAGAGGAATAGAGATAAGGAATCTGATGGTGTTCCTGCTTTCAAGAAGAAGAGGGACCTCTCTAAAGTCCAATGCTTTAGATGTGACAAGTATGGTCACTTTGCTAAAGAATGTCCAACCAGGCCTAAGCAGCAGGCTACCATTGCAGATGTTGATGAAGTCTCTCCACAGAAGGATTCATGTGAATACTTATTCTATTCGGCAATGTCAAGCAATGTACCTACCGACACCAACACTTGGTTGATTGATAGTGGTGCCTCTCGCCACATCTCCGGATTTAGGGAGCATCTAACTAATTTGGTGGAGAGAGATTCTAGTGAACAAGTCATTATTGGAGATGATGCTAGTTACTCTATGAAAGGAATTGGGACCTCCACTCTCCACTCGGATTCCAGCATTTCCCTACAATTGTGTGATGTTCTATATGTTCTAGGCATCAAGCGAAACCTTGTTTCCATTTTAGCCTTGGCAGACAAGGGTTACCAAGTTGCATTCTCTAAAGGAAAAGTTCTTGTGTGACGAAGAACTCAAACTTCAAGACCGCTCGGGTGATTGGAGTTAGACATGAGAGCCTCTACAGACTTTGCACCCGCCCACTTCAGACTCTATTGCATGTTTCATCAAGTACGTGTGAACTTTGGCATAGGAGATTGGCTCACCTTCACTTTTGAGTACTACCTACCATGGAGAAGATGGTTACGGGCCTTCCGAAACTCAACTAGGAGCATGAAGGAACTTGCAGAGGTTGCGCATTGAGTAAGAATACTAAAGGTCCATTTCATAGTAGTGAAAGTAGATCTAAATGTATTCTAGATCTTATTCATTCTGATTTATGTGGTCCAATGTCTGTTGCTTCTTTGAGTGGTTTCTTGTATTACATTATTTTTATTCATGACTACTTTAGAAAGACTTGGATTTATTTCTTGAAATCTAAAGAATCTGAGGAGGTATTAGAAAGGTTCAAGGAATTCAAAGCTCAGGTGGAGAATTTGTCTGGGAAGAGGATCAAAGTTTTGAGATCCGATAATGAAGAGTACACTTCCGGCAGCTTTCGTAGTTTTTGCATTGAAGCTGGGATTAAGAGGGAGTTCAGTGTCCCTTATAATCCTCAACAGAACGGTGTTGCTGAAAGGAAGAACAAATCTATTGTAGAAGCAGCCAAAGCTATGATTCATGACCAAGATCTGCAAACCTTCCTTTGGGCTGAAGCATCCAGGACAGCAGTCTATGTTCAGAATAGAAGTCCTCACCGAATCTTGGAGAACATGACTCCCGAAGAAGCCTTCACTAGGAAGAAGCCAGATGTGAGTCATTTGAGGATCTTTGGATGTCCAGTGTATGTTCATGTATCGAAGGACAAGAGAACAAAGTTGGAGCCTTCTGGCAAGAAGGGGATATTTGTAGGTTACAGTGAGACATCAAAAGCCTACAGAATCTACATTCCAGGTCAAAAGTTGATTGAGATCAATAGAGATGTCACATTTGAGGAAGATGTTGCATTCAGAAGATCCAAGGGCACTCATATGGAGATTGATAATGAAGAGTCTCCTTAGGATATGGAAGTTGACCATACCCCTGAGATTCCGAGGGAGGCTCTAGAACCAAAAGAAGATGTTGATCCAGTTGAGCCCTTGGAACCTACTGATGGGCCTACCAATATTGTGATCGGAAGAAAAAGACCTCTTTGGGCTAGGAAAACAATGCAGGAGGCAGAAAGGTTTGCAGCTCCGAGAGGAACCTTCAAAGAAAGTAAGAGACCTCACAAGTTTTCCAGTTATGTAGCTTTGATGAGTCTGATTATTGAGTCTGAGCCTTCCAGTGTTGAGGAAGCTTCTAGTCAACAGGTTTGGAGAGATGCTATGTCAAAAGAGTATCAGTCCATTCTCAAGAATGATGTTTGGGACATCGTTCTTAGATCCGAAGGCAAATCTGCGGTATCTTCTAAATGGCTCTTCAAGATCAAGCATGCGGCTGATGGGAGCATTGAGAAGTACAAGGCAAGATTCGTGGCTAGAGGGTTTTCACAAAAAGAGGGAGTTGACTATGAAGAAACATTCGCTCCAGTTGCTCGTTATACTTCTATCAGGACAATCATTGCTATTGCTGCATCTAGAGGATGGAAGATTCACCAAATGGATGTAAAGACAGCTTTTTTGAATGGTGTAATCGAGGAAGAGGTATACATTGAGCAACCTGATGGATTTGAGGTACATGGGAAGGAGTCCCATGTTTGCAGGCTGAAGAAAGCCTTGTATGGTCTTAAGCAGGCTCCTCGTGCTTGGTACGAAAGGATTGATCGTTACCTGTCAAGCTTGGGCTTCTCCAAGAACGATGTTGATTCTAACCTATATTTCAAGGTAATTGATGGTGAAGCATTGATTTTGGTTTTGTATGTTGATGATCTGATTCTTATTGGAGAAGAACACCTCATTATCAAATGCAAGAAGGAGTTAGCTTCTGAATTTGAAATGAAGGATCTTGGTCTCATGCATTACTTCCTTGGCTTAGAAGTTTGGCAGAAGCCAGATGAGATGATTCTAAGTCAAGGGAAGTACACCATTGATATTCTGAAGAGATTTGGTATGATGGATTGTAAATCCATGTCTACGCCTATGGAGACCAACTTGCATAAGTTGAAAGAGGCTGCAGCTAGTTCAGATCTAGTGGATCCTACATTGTACAAGCAAATGATTGGATCATTGATGTATCTAGTCAATACTAGACTGGATATATGCTATGCAATGAGTGCACTCAGTCAGTTCATGTGTGAACCGAGAATACATCTAGTTGCAGCGAAACATATTCTGAGATACTTGCGTGGCACAATGGAGATGGGCTAAGATATTCTTCAAGTGTGGATTTGAAGTTGCATGGTTATACTGATTCTGATTGGGCAGGGTGTGTCACTAATTGGGAGAACCTCTGGATGTCGCTTCAGTTTGGGGTTTGCGATGATATCCTAATGCAGCAGGAAGCAGTCATCTGTAGCATTGAGTACAACAGAGGCAGAGTATATTGCAGCTTGTGTGGCAGCTCGGGAAGCAGTGTGGCTTCGGAAGCTCCTTGCAGGATTGTTTGAGCAATCAATGGAGCCTACTATCATTCATTGTGATAACCAGGGTTGTGTGAAGCTTTATGTCAATCCTGTGTTTCATGACAGAACTAAGCATGTGGAGATCAAATACCACTATATCAGGGATATGGTATTGAGGAAAGCAATTCAGTTGAAGTTTATCAGCACTGATGAGTTGACGGCAGACATTCTCACCAAGCCTCTCTCCAGGATAAAGTTTGTGTACTTTTGAGACAAGCTTGGTATGGTGGAGAATCAAGCCCTAGCTGAGGAGTCTCAGTATCAGTGATCCTCCTTAATGCATTTCTCTTTTGAGAGAGATTTAAGGTGCAAGCACTTGTTAATGCATTTCTCTTTTGAGATTTGAGGTGAAAGCCCTTGTTTCCACCCTCTGGGAGAGCCATGGTGGATGTCATGTGTGTGACTCCATGACAGCATCACGTGAGAGAGTCTATGATGATTTTCTTGTACTTGTGTTGTTCACCCTCTGGGAGAGCCATGGTGAAAGTCACGATGAGGTGACAACATCACGTTAAGTGATGAACACTTGTACATACCATACATGGGTGTAGCCATGATATCCGATATCACGATGAGGTGATATCTTTCCTTTCCACATATGGGTGTAGCCATTGTGGTAGACATCACGATGAGGTGATATGTCTTGTGCAGCTGGAAGTATTCTCCCTAGCTAAGAGGGAGTGTTGATGTTCATATGCAACGTCGGTCGCATCTTCCAGCATATATCGAATAAAAGAAAGCAATTAAATTATAGCCTATCGGCTATTTAATTGGTGAAGATCGATTTTATGAATGGTCACGTCATTTGCTAAATAATGATTAATAATTGTTTAATGTGAAGTGGCACAATTATCTTGGAGGCGCGATTTTCTATGGAGGCCGACTTCTTGTTTGTAAAGACATGCCTCTTGAATGAGGCCGACATGATGATCTTGAAGAGTCATGTCTCTTCCTTCGAATTGTATTTATACACCTTGGTTGCACTTCGTTTGACATTCATTCATTCCATTCAATATTCATCATAAGTTTGAGCCTTATCTAGTGTGAGTTATTCTCAAGAGCAGATCAACATTATTGGAGGCTGAGTTTCATTATCAGTGAATCACATCTGGTTGTTCTAGTGATAGCATCAGCTTGTGGTGCATCCTATTGGCCTCATTATTGGCCTATTGTAAAGGCGACATTCTTGTTGTGATTCAATATATAAGTGATATATTGTTGCTGGGTTTTTCTCCCTCAAGAGGAGGGTTTTCCTAGGGTATCTGTTGTGTTATTGTGTGATTATTGTGAATTAATTTTCTGTGCTCTAATCTGATCATAAAATCTAACAAATAGATGAACTACAAGAAGTTCTAGGCCGAATGACCCTTCGCTCTAGTAACTCTTGAAAGGTGTTTTCTAACATCATTCCTTTCCAATGGTGATTGTCTATACAATTAAATGTTAGGTAAAGGAGATTTGGGAAGCAATTGCATCTCGCACTTTACCTTTCTTCTCAGTGGAAACCCCTTAGGCTCATTAAACACTTTTGAAAATATGCCAAAACTTCATCCAAGTCATTTGTTTGTTAGTGTCATGTCCCCTTCCTAATCTATTCAGCAGTTTCGCAGAGTTAGCCTATTCAGTAGTTCCCGTAGGCTAACAGGGTTATGGTTAGGGAACTTTGGTGATAGTTTATCCAACATGGTGTGGTTGAGAGTTGTGTAATGCCCTTTTCTAGAGTGTTTTTGGTGATTTCTCCTATACTATTTTTAGTAAGTCAATCTCGAGCACCAACGAAGCCAATTGTTTATCCTACTATTTTTAGAAGCGTCATTGGGAACAGTTGATATCAATATTTGAATATTTGAATGGTCTGACGCATTTATTTTAAATAACAAAAAATATTTAAGTTTAATTAAATATTTAACTTATTTATTTTATAAAGTTGCTTTACAAAAGGGAATCAAGGGAGACATAAGAAAAATTATTAAAAAAGTAAATATTTGTGCAACTTAAGCGAGACCTAAAGTTATTAAAAAATGTCTTTTCGAAAAAGCAATGAAAAAGCAAAAAACACTTTTTCAAAAAAGCCAAAAAGGTGTTTTTTTCGAAAAAGCAACGAAAAACAAAAAACACTTTTCCGAAAAAAATAGCAAAAAAGCAAAAAGCATTTTTTTGAAAAAGCAACCAAAAAAGCTATAAAAGAAGGTGTGGGGCTCTCATTTGTTTTATGCTGGATGATATTTGATATTGCTATTCTTTCTAAAGAAGTTTGCTTCTTGGTTTGTGAGGATGGAAACCCTCATAGGCAACATTCTTCACACTATTGAAAGGCATAGTTTAGAGGATTCTTGGTGTTTTCTTTTAGGAAACACAATTGACCAGATTGTAATTCCTATTGTTCAGATATTATTGAAGATTCATTGAATATCAGTTGGTAATTGCTGGAGTGAGGGTTTGAAGATTATTATTGCTGTTGTTTATGCTTCTTTGAGCTGGCCGTACACTTCTGGAAAACACTGGAGACTCTTGTTGCTGGTTGCTAGGGTTTTCGGTGTGGTTCAAAGGCTGTTGGAGGCGTCTAGACCTGCAAACATCAATCTATATTATGGTTTTATTATTGCTGCTGTCCTTGATGATTGGTGCCCATTTTTGACACTCTAGTTTGAAAATCTCTTCACCAGTTCAGTCTTTTTGTTTGCTGCACTTTTTGGGTATGTTGGAGTTGGATAATAGATGATATTTTATGAACTAGGTTGTAATTATTTTGATGAAAAACTGAGACTATTTGCTGATATAAAAATCTGGAATTTTCAGCTATGTAATCTTGATGTAATATTCAGTTGAGTTGAAAATATTATTTCAATATCTACCATTTTGCTGCATCATATTGTTGTATCAAGCATTGCAAAAAACTCTTAAAAAATTTATCCAAAAACAAAAAAAAACAAAGGCAAAACAAGGCTGCATATTACAGTGGTATCAGAGCTGGTGATCTTGCCAACCTGTTGGTTAAGCTAACACTTGTGCAATTCTTAGTTGCATGATAGAGTTTCAATGGCTTCATATCTCTTAATGTTGGTGACCAGCACCTACATGTCCATTTCCATCCTTCTTTGACAGTTATTAGAAGTGAAAGGGTAAGATGACTACAAAGAAGTCTATATTTGAGTTGATACAAGAACTGACCACGCTAATGAGGGATCCTAACATTAAAAAGACATACTCAAGGATTGTTGCAAAATCTAAATGTTTGGATGGGAAGGCTGCCTTGACATATGAGGGATGTGTGACAGAGCCCCAAAAAAATCCCGCAGACTTGCATGTAACTAGTGATGATGAGGATTGGTTTGACAAAAAAGGCAAAACAACAATCTTGAATCCTAATTCGGATCCATCCAGAAATGATTCTAAGACTAATGACTTCACAAAAGATTTTAGTAAAGTTGATGAGTATGGTGAGTTTACTAATGCTGCTTCAGAAGAAGAGAATGTTGAGGGATACGTTACAAAGCCTCAAGGTGATTCTATGATGGTGCATGCAACTATTCATGTTGAGGATGTGTGCAATACAACAAAGCTATCACACAGAGAATGTATGACAAGAACCCAGGATGACCTTTTAGGCAGGCATGTAGCTACCATTGATGAGATAGTGCATGAGGAAAAGGACATAACAACAGCCTTGAATGCTTCTCTTGAGCTATCCAATGCAGTTGTTGACACTAGTATCAAGTTTGACAGAGTTGAGATCAGTCATATACCTTCAGATGATGGGCTCAATGAAGGAAAAAGGGATGAAGTTTACAAAGCAACTAAAACAGGTGAAGCTTTCCAAACAACAAACAATGGTGATTATAGATATGAAGACTTAGGTGGTTTTGGTTTGGATTTCCAAACTATGGCTATGGAGAGAGATATTTATGTTGACTTTAGTAGTGGTGTGTTAGAGAACGATTTATTCAAGGAGACAACATCACAGGAGGAGCACAGTGATCAAAGCAATCAGCCTTTCAACGCATGGGATCCGAGTATATTGACACCTCAATATGATGGGAATCCTACATGGGATGAATCCCTTTTTGATCATGATGATGTTCTGATTTTAGAACACAATGAAAGCATGAAAGATGACATCACTAGTGTTGATCCATTTTTTGAGAACAAATCTGATTTATCAGCACATGCAGCTAATTTTGAGCAAAAGTTTAGTGACTTTGATGATGTGGGACCACAGTCCATTGCTGAAAATGATAATGGGAAAAATTAGGTGATGGAGGAAACAACCACTCAGGAGGTATGCATTGAGCATACTCTTTCAAAAAGAAAACATCAGCTCATAGGACCATGGGATCCAGGTGTTTGGGGACCAAAGTATGATGAAGAATCAATTTGGAAAGAACCTTCTTTTGACCAAGCTACTATCCCAACCTTAGAGCATAAAGATGTGAAAAGGATACCTTAGAGGGAATTGATTTTGAGAGGCATGATCTCGAAGACAAATCAGAATTGTTTATGCTTGGGGCTAATTTTGATCGGAGGCCTAGTGACAAAGATGAGGCAAGCTTTGAAGAAGAGGCACATGAGACTTGGGGCAGCCATGGTGACACCATTGCAAGGTACAAAGGAAGTTCTGATTTTCATATGCATTATAACAGCAGATCACTAAACTTGTGTGGTCTTGACATTAATGAGGAAGCTTGGAAGAAACAATTAATGGTGCCAGTTGAAAATGAAGTGCAAACATTATCTAAGTTGGATGACATGAAGAGTCTTGTTGAAAATCTCATCCAAAAGACACCCAAAAATCAGTGTGAACAAATTGCTCTTGTTGATTTGCAAAACATTAAGAGCACAATGGGAAACATGAAATCAGCCTATTTGAACATGATCAAAGATAGAGATATGGCTACTAAGATTGCAAATAAGGCTATATCTACATCCAAGGAATTAAGGGGTAAGATTGAAGAGCTTACCTTTGAGCTTGAATCAACCAGGGATTCATTGGGCAACACTCAAAATGCATTACTTGAAGTAGATCAGCTTTTTGTGGCCAAACAATTTAGGGAACAAGAGAATAGAGAAAAGGCTAAAGAAATCATGCAGGTAACTGAGGAGCTTGACTTCATTCAAGAGGAGTATGATCTTGCTGATTGTCCTAAAAAATCATAAAATAGGAGTTATGATCAGCAAGAGGATTGATTTGATTTTGGAGAAGAGGATAATCTTCAATTTATTGATAATCCTTTGTTTGAGGTAGATGTTGATATGGCGTATGACAATCCACTTTTTGAGTTGAATGATGAAACTACTCCTGGTTGTAGCCTCGCATTTGATGAAAATAGAAAAGTATGGGATCTGGGAGAAGATTCAGAACTTGAGTTAGATTGTGGTTTCTAGTGTGGTTTTGATTTAAGTTCACATTATGAGGTGATTGGTTACCCTCCTAGGAGACCACCGGATATGAAATGTGTTAAGGAGGAGGCTAATGAAGGAGGCAAATGAAGATTGCATACGGAGTATTATGACACTAGGAGATGCAGTATCTTCAACATGACAGCGTCTCAATCACGCTCGTCAAAATTGTCCTAGTCTTTACCACAACCATTGGCCAAGTGTTAGTACCAAGGACGATCTTATTGAAGCATCTGTACTCAAAGATCATGAGCATATGTTGTTTCCACGTGTTGTAATTTTTTTCTAGTGAACCGTTGGCTGCCTTCCAACATGATATTGGGTAATGAAGCTACCCCTCCTGCAATTTTCATAATTACAGAAAAAATAAAAAAAACCCTTTTCACACTACTGTAGTAATGCTAGTTTGCATAAAACACGTGCTGCTATAGTAGCGGTAGTTTGCATAAAACACCCAAGATTTTAAGAAAATCATAAAAATATTTATGAAACCCTAGATGGGAAACTTGAAAAAAAAATTGTCAAAACCCTAGCCGCCACAGTTTGCAAAAACTATGATTTTATTAGGAAAAATTGCCAAAACACAAGTTTGAAACACACCATAACCCAAGGCGCTCATAAAAACATAAAAAAATCCCACATGAAAAATCATCAAAAAATTGTAGAAAAAACTTGTTGCATTTTTTGCCTTGACCATTGCGCTTTCTCAACAAATCCATCGAGTATGTTTGGAAATCGTGCCAGAAACACACAATTTTATTAATAAAATCAAAAAATGTGCAAAAAAACCCTAGCCGTCAAATTTCTTCCAATCGTGACCTTCCAACACTTCCCACGTGATTTTTAGCAAAATAAAAATCAATGATTTTTAACAAAAATAAGGCGCACAATTTTTACACCAAAAAAATCCCCATTTCTACTAAATATAACCCACAATTTTTAATACTCTGAGTAGAGATTTTTGGGAAAAAAACAGCTCGCAATTTTTAGCTAAAAATAAAGCTTGTGATTTTTGACTAGTAAAAATCCGCAATTTGTCCTTAAAAAATATTTCATACAAAATTTTATTTGTGCCAATCCATACGATTTCGTACAGTACTATACTATTTTGTATGACGCTCCTTTGGCACGTTCTATGTCACAAGCATGCTAGTCATCACTGTCAGCAACACTCCATAGATCTCCACATGTTCACTGATAACACAAAATGATTACCAGGATATTCGATGATTAAACAATGAGCGAAAGTCTTCTTAAATAATGGTTACAAAAGATTTATCCATAAAAGATAAGATCAACAACCAATAAAGTGAAAGTATAAAAGCTTAACTAAAAGAATAAAAGAATATTCCTAACGACTAATTGACCATTATATACTAAATATTACAATAATACTTTAATAAAGCCATCTTTAAGTCCTCCATGTTGGAGTTGTTGAAGGTACATTTATGAAATTTCAATATTTTATTTTATTTTTATATATTTAAAATTTTCTATAAATTAAATTTTAATTATATGATATATCATCTACTTTTTTAAATATTTTATTTTTGTACACAATGTCAAGATGTTGAAATTCAATTCACGTCATACAAAATCGTCTTGAGACTTATGAAGGTCTGTGAGCCATTGAGTGTTGTGGTCATCAAATAATGTGGAGTGTGTGGAGGCAATCAAATACAAATAGAGACTAATAGGTCAAAGCATCGATTATGGATGGTGATTGGTGGGCTTGTGTGGATTATATTTTGAATTTCACTAAGCCCATAATGAGCATGATTATGTTTGATGATAAAAATCAACCAAGTTATGGTGAAATTTATAATGGCACAGACTCTATGATTGAAAGAAAAAGGACTATAATAGAATCCATGAAAAATGACTCATAGAAGTATTTTTTAAAATTTTAAAAGAATGCAAAGAATCACTAATAAGTATTGTAACAAGATGATGACGCCCCACATTCCTAGCATTTGCTTTGTTCCCCCAAAATATTACAACATAGAGATACTTTCCTATTCGAATTTGGCATCATATAGAGATCAATAGATTATTGGTGGGTACAAGGCTGCAATCAAATGAATGTTCCCATATCCATATTTACAAGTATTGTCTTGGGTGAATTTGGCCACTTTATATCTTCAAGGAGTCATGTTATTTGCACTCTTTGACACAAGTACAAGAAGAATGCTCATGGATGGTGGTACATCCATGACCAAACCTCTATTTACCTACACACTTTTGCAAAAAAATTCTTAGGTATACATTTCTTAATTTTTAACTTCCTTACTTTTCTTCCACAATTGTATATTATGTTTTATAATTGCAAACATTGTATTGACTTTGTATGCAATTTCAATAGGTTATGAATTTTCAGCTAAGTGGAATTGAAGTACATACTCCTTTATCCACTCAATTAAAGGCAACCAATTGGCTTAAAAATAAATAAAGGAATTGATCTATGTGCATGCCAACTTGCATCTCTTGTTACATAAGAAAGTCAATTACAAAGAGGGAGTGGCAAGGAATTAGGATATAATGTCTAAGTGTTGACTTAGATGCTTATGTTGCATGAATTGTCTTAGTCTCTTTAGATGAGGTAAAATCTACACATGCCATGGCAAGTGGGGGTGGCATTTTGACTACTTGTAATTCAAAGTCAAACAAAGAAAATGTTGATCTCAATGCTCTCAATAAAGAGAAATATGAAGATTATTGATTTTACATTCAACTTGAATCAATGAATTGTGAATATTTTACTTTTTGCAAATTATGAGTATTTATGTATACGGCTTTACCCGAGGGGAGAAAAGTTGTGTCAAGGAACCTAAACCCACTTAGACATTTGTTGCATAGTTGCAAATGCATGCAATTACTCACAAGACCAGTAATCAAAACTTGGTGACAAGGTTTTAGTAAAATTCACAATTATTTTAATGCAAAAACTTGCCTTAACGCACCAAAAATCACAACTTGCAGTCAAAAATTTGCTCAGCTAAGAGGAAAGATAAAAACAAAACACAATTTCATTCGACAATTTTTACGCACATGAATTTAGGGCAAGGGTGTCGTATGATAGTTTGGTAATAGCCTAACAAGTTTCGATTCTTTAAAATGTGATTTCATTCTTTCATTATTTTTTTAGCTGCTAAATATGTTAGCAAACAGCAAAAACTGTGATGAAAGAAATGTCAAAACCCTAACAAATTCTACAAAAGAAATGAGACTTTTCGATTCTTTAAAATGTGATTTCATTCTTTCATTAATTTTTTAGCTGCTAAATATGTTAGCAAACAGCAAAAACTGTGATGAAAGAAATGTCAAAACCCTAACAAATTCTACAAAAGAAATGAGACTTTCATGCGCTTACAACTGAAAATCCACCCTTGATAATAATTGATATAAAGGCATACGCATAAATATTAGACATTGGGACTATGCATGGAAAATCGCCCAATATAAAATTTCGAAGTGAGATTTTAGGCCATTAAATTATTTAAAATAGATAAAAGTTGTAAGAAAAATCGATGTAAGTGACTATGTTTGACAAACAAAATTGGTAGTTATTTTTAAATATTTTATGCACCAATTATATTTTATTTTAGTTTAAGCTACTAACTAGCGTAATGATATTTTTTGTTCTCTCCCTTTTGGTAGGGTTCATTTTCAACTTTCTGAAAAGAATATGGCTTCTACAAATAAGAGAACAGGTGGCAAACCTAAGATCCTTGCTAGAAACATGGGGCAAAAGGTCCACTGCTAGGAGTGGTTATATGTAACTATTGAACAAAGGTTATGGGAGGAGACATAGAGCACCTCAAATATCAACTTGCATAGATCTCTTACCAAGATCTTACACTATTAACAAAAGCTAGTCCAGAGGTTGAGAAGGAGGTGAAAGCACTCTTTGCAAAATTCAAGCAAAGGAAAGAAAAGAAAAAGAGGACAACAGAGGCAATGGCAGCCCCAACCTCAGTTTTTAGTTATGCAAACTCAAATGGAGATATAAGGGGCTTTTCTTCCATTATGCCATAGATATGAGGATTAAGCAATGTGAACAGCAATAGTTCCAACTTTTTTGTTTCTCATAACTCTCCTAGCACACAAACTTTGTTGGAAGCTACTACATGGAATAGAGAATTGCAACATGAGGCAAAATTGGCATGTACAGAATGGTACTACATAAATATTTCATTTAATGTTGCTTCAAGTCCTTATTGAGAGTAGTTACTTAATGCATTGACCATTCCAAGTAAGAGTTTCAAGGCCTCAAGTCATTATGAGTTGAGTGGCCCATTATTGCAAGATGAGGTCCAAAACACATTAACTAATAGAACTGTTGGCACCCTAATTTGATATGTTTCATTTTATGTATGCTTTGCTCTCGTGGTGTGCATTTAACCCTATGTCACCCACTGTTGATAACCAATTTAAGAGATCTTAAGCGGCCTCTATATTATAATGTCTCTTTTTGTTGTGTTGTTTCCTCCCCTTATACTTCAATGGATCATCTTAAGTTGTCAAACTAAGTATAAGTGTTGGCCTTGTGCTTTCCTATGTTTGTCGGAGTTTCAACCTTTAGGGTTCCTTGTGCCATCCTAGGTATCAATGTTTAGAGGGGTCCAATACACCTTAGGGGAGCTGATATTGCCTAAGTGAGATATTTGTCCATCGTCGGAATTTCAAGTTCCCCCTTACCTTGGTACCTCTTTCTTTCTTTCCTTGATCCCCAACCCTAATCCATTGTTCATTGAAATATTCTAAGTGTGGTTTTTCAAACTTTCAGAGCATTCTTGGCTCCCATAACATGTCCATTGTCAAAAGGAGACTAGTTGTATTGTGAAGCAAAGTAGTGTTAAGTGGAGTGTCAAGGTTTTTCATGTTGTCATCCTTGGTATCGAGGAGTCGCCAAATCTAATACTTATAGGGATGTCCGATAGGGGATCTCCGACGGAAGAAGTCTGACAACGAAGTGCTTTCAAGTGGTTTTATCGAGGCATCAAGGTGGTATGTCATTGCCTCCCCTCCCAAAATATTAGAGGAATACTATGTTTTCTCGAGGTGGTATCATCTACCCCATCTCATAGAAGGCACATCGATGGCCCAACAATGGAAGGGCATTTAATATTTGTCAGAGGTTTGAGATGGTTCTACTACTGCCCTAGGTTCTCGAATACAATTCGACTTCTACCAAGTTTTTCCAATGAGCAAAGACAAAGAACATGTAATGTGTCAAAGCTTTGTGGTGGTTATGAAACCACATTGAGTTCCCGACCTGGCCAAAGTTCCCGACAAGGTTCCAAATGCCAAAGTAGATTTATATGAATAATTTCAAAGGGTTCCAAATTTCCAATTGAGCAGTGAAGCTCCAACCATTAAGAAGCTATTGAAAGAGTGCTTTGTAAGTTGTAAGAATTGGTGATATAGCCAACATGCAGACATAAGGGGATTTGGAATCCATCAAAGCATTCTAAGGAATCGGGAACCAAGAACCTCCACCAAAATTGAGTTTGCAATATACCTCCGACAAGTGATAAAAAGGTGGCTAGTTTCAGCAAAGGTTTGCAATGGTTCCTAAACAACATCTAGGGCCTGACATGGTTCCAATTTTCACCCACAATGCCAACAACTTTTTAGAGGCCAATATCCAAGCAAGGAGGAAGACAATAGACCCATTCTGCAATGACAAAATAGATATCAAAGGAAGCCCATTATTACTTAAAAGTATTCTAAATGTATTTTGAGCGCCAAATGTAATGGCATTGTGTTTACTCACCTATTTACTCGCCATTAATGCAAGGGAATTCTCCCAGCTACCTACATTTACTCCATCTACTCTTCATTACTCCTCCCAACTACTTTTGTACCTCCAACAATTGTCTTTCAATCTGAGGCACCCATTATGTGGAAGAATGATTCTATAACATTGATTTTCAATTTGCTATAGTGTCATTCCAAGGGCAAGCACCCAATTGGATAAGAGATTCATTGAGCTTCATTTTGATTATTGAATGATGATGAGGCATGGTCTCGCCTTAAACAAGAATTGCATACGAGGAATTAGAAGAAGATTATTAGAAAAGTGTTAATGCAGATATAAAGGAGAAGAGATTTATACAAAAGCAATATTTTGTTGTGGTTTTCTCCTATAAGGGCTTTGTTGTGACCTTTTCACACATCACCCCATTGCAAATGGGGACCCCCTTGTTTTTGCTTTTTAGGGTTTTGCCTTGGCGTTGCAACTACTAATCACCATTTTCTTTTACAATGAGGAGTTAGAGTTTTCAAGTGGTCATTCGAGTCAAATAGGGAATTCAAGCCCATATCAGTGCCTAGACATCATCAAAGTGCCCAAAAGATCCAAAGGACGAGGAACGCCATTGCTTTGGGTCAATTCTAACACTTTTGGACCAATCCGAGATTTACTATTTTTAGAAATTTTGTTTTTTGCTTTTTTCTATTTTTATTAATTTATATTTTTAGAAAGTGCCAGGGTCCCACAAGTCATGGTATCAATGTTTTCATCTTCAAAATCAAGGTCTTGCACCTCCAAGAGTAAAAAGCAAGAGAAAATCCCATGGCGAGGGTTTTGTTCCAGATGATCTAGATGATAAGCAGAAATTCGTCCAGAGGTTAGGAAGACAAGATGGCAAAGCAAGCTCCAAGTCCGCCATGAAGATGGCAGAGGTCAAACAAAGTCCGCCGAAAGGAGATGAGACTTGTCTAGCCAACCTCAAAGTCCACCCAAGGAAAATGTCCAAGATGATGCAAAGTCTGCTTGGGAAAGAAAAGCTATGTCCAAACTGCTGTCAAGTCCGCCCTTGGCTTGAATGATGCTTGTCCAAGGCAATGAGAAGTCCGCCCTAGACAAGATGGCAAGGAAGTGATGAAGTCCACCCCACCTTGAAGAGGATATGGCAAGCATGAAGTGAAGTCCGCCCATCCTTGTCCAAGAGGTCATGAAGTCCGCTCATGCTTGAGGAGTGGATGTCAAGACAAAGGTAAAGTCCGTCCAGCCTTGAGAGAGAAAACTCAAAAAAATGGCTTAAGTATGGATACCTTGGAGAATAAAATTTCAAAAGTGTCAAAGGAAATGCTATGTCTAAGGCGCAAGCAAAGTCCGCCCTAGCTCCCAGATGAAATGGCAAAGCACAAGTCAAGTCTGCCCATGAGGAGATGTCAAAGATGAAGTCAAGACCGCCTAGACAAGAAGGAAAATGTCTAAGTGTTAGCAAAGTCTGCCTTGGCTTGAAAGAAGCATGTCCAGGACACAATGAAGTCCGCCTATACATGGCATGAAGTTGGTTAAGTCCGCTTGAGAGAAATGAGACATGTCCAAGGGAAGATCAAGTCCACCATGCGCTTGTCCAAGCTAGTCCAGGTCCGCCTTGGCATGTGAAGAGTAAAGTCCGCCTGGAGGGAAATGGGAAATTGTCTTGCCAAGGTAGTAATTCCGCCAAGCATGAAACAAAGATGGCATAGCAATCAGCAAAGTTCGCCACCTCCCAAACAAGAATTGTCCTAACCAAGTGTCAAGTCCGCCAAAGGGAGATGAAAAATGGCAGGACATGTGCCAAAGTCCGCCAAGGTTAGAAACAAACATGGTAAAATTTGCCAAGAGGAAACAAAAAATGGCTAAGTGTGGAATTTTCCTACAACAAAAGAATCAAATTTTGATTAAGTGTTGGAAAGAAAACAAGAAGAATGAAGAGGAATAAAAGGAAAAGTAAAGAGGACATGAATAAAATCCTTGTCCAAGGATGGAGTCTACCCTACTTAGCACAAGCCAAATTCAGAATTGGAGGAAAATCCACAGGCAAAGTTCATTTGAGCATAGAGATGGCCAAAATCTTGGCTAAGTGTTGAATGGTCCACATGAAGGTGTTACAAAATGAAATTGAATAGCCAAAATTTGGCTAAGTATGGGAAATACTTCACAGAGAAAATTCCAATTTCCTCCATTGTGGCGAAAGCACAAAGGCATTCTTCTCTAAATTCAAGGCACTTGAAAGAATATTCGGACATCTTGGGGGGATTTCATCTACAATCCTAGACCTATTGAAGCAATCAAGGCAACTTCTTGAAGGATTTCATCCCTTGAAGAATTAAAGACAAGCCCCCAATCAGAATCAGATGATGACAAGAAGAGTGTTCCAAACAAATTTCCATACTTAGACAATTTCTTGACACAAATTGGATAATTCAGAGAGGAAATCCAAAGGAATAACACCAATCCAATTCAAGCAGGAGGAATTTCAAAGCAATCAGGAAAGAAAATAACTTCAAGTCCAGACATCTGCTCCAAGGGGAGACTTCCAGACCTCAAAGATTCAAAGGAAGAGATCAAAAACTCGAAAGGAATCCAAGATCAAAGAAGTAAGCGCAAAGCACAGAGCTCAGGAAATCTTCTCCACCATCACTGAACCGGTCCTAAGGCAAATTTGACTAAGGTGGCAAACTTCTTGTCTATCCAAGATGCCTTCCTGAAACAGGAATTGGAATGGGAGAATACTTTTGCCGGATATGCTGAGGACTTGGACGGGCTGGAATTTAGAATAAAAATGCTGCCATAGGTCACGATGGAAGAGGTCATCCAGATCGTGTCCAGATTCATCGAACACACTGCCGCTCGAGGGGATAGAGATGCACTTCCTTGAAAATAGCTCCAAGCGCCACTTGTCTTTCATGGAATTAGTGTTAATGATATATTTGGAAACCCTAATTAGGGTTGATGTCTTGATCTCGGTCGTTAATTTGTTTTAATCTCGGCCTTTCATTTATTCTCAGAAACTCTATATAAACTCTTGATCTCTCATTTTCATTTTGTGAAGAGAGTAGTATGAGATTGTTGCGTATAGCTACTTCCGATAATAAAAGCTCTTATGCATCATTTGCTTTGAATCCCTTTTATTGTCAAGTGGTTTGCAAGGTTGCATATCTTCCTCAACAATAGATTAGAATTAGAATAGAATTTGATTTGAACACATGTTAGATGAATACAAGATTTAATAGTATTCGTTTATGGTGAAACTTTGCTCATACTTTCTTTGAATAGATGATTTTTATTCAATGTGTAAAGTTAGCCTGAGCTTATAATTGTGGATGTTTAACTTCTGTCTGGATAAGTATCGTTCGATTTGATGGTAATTGTTCATGACGTGAAAATCATAAGCACACCCCCTTGAAGATTGCACCCACTTTGTGTAGTCCTAGGGAGGCGAAGCAAAGCGTGGTTACCAGTTTCACCTAATCTATACCGTCTCTTGAATTCTTAGGAGTAGATTAGAACTTCTAAACCCTTATCTTTTTATTCAGTTTGCTTGAAGTCCATGATCTAAGACCCAAACAATAGAGCTTCATTCTCTAGACCTTCACTATGAATTGAACAAGCCTAGCGTAAGTCCCTTTGTGTATTACCAGCATATCACAACGCCCATTGAGCTTATCCACACGTCAAGACCTGACAAAAGAAACCTTGGAGTCTATTGTACCCAAACCAAATTTTTTGCTTCATTAAGGCATTTTGCTTAAAAGAGTCTTAATCTTGCTAGAATGATGTCAAAATACAGTTTTTGGGCAATGTCAAGCATGGACTTTGGTCAGTGTCATGTGAGTTGTTACCAGCAGTTGGTCAAACCTGGAACTTAGAACCTGAATTTGGGACTCAGAACGAGGCATATCATGATGGAGAGGCACTTCACGATGAAATCTTACTCCTACATGGCTGTTTCAATGGCTAGAAGGGTAATTACTGAGATCAAATTGATGAAGATTTTTAGCAAAATGAAGATCTGCGCCCCTGTAGCTCAGGGGCGCCCTTCTTTTTGAGGACCCAGATCTTGTTACTTTTGTTTGCTAATGCAATCATTCTCTTCAGAATTAGTCTAGCTTTCCAACGAGCTATCCGGTGAAGTCATCCGAGTTGCAGAACTCTAGTTACTGAGGTCAGAAGCTGAAGGTACGAGAGGTTGCATCTCTCAAAGGGTTTGTCAGCTCACAGCTTTTTGAGCCCTTGTAGCCCAAGGGCGACCTTGAATATGGCCCATCAGATGATGGCATTTGCAGATAAGGTCTTCCTAAGATCTGTGCTAATCTAGTCTAGCTTCGCAGTGTACCAGTCAGCCAGTCAATCCGACATTCCGAGTGATCGTGGCAGAGATTCTACCAGGCATGTAAATCAAAGGGTGGAGAAAAGTGAAACACACCTATACCTCTGTAGGCCAAGGGCGCCTAACCTTTAGGCCTGTTAGATCGAGTTTTTAGCTTTCACAGTCTTCACGAGACTCATGCACAATTACTCCAACTATCCAATGAGTCCAGCCATCAGCTTCCGGGATTTGGCAAACTCTCGTACATGGTCTCTTAGAATGCTGAAAAGTGAAGACATCCGGAAAATGGTATATGGTGTATATTTTTTTTTTGAAAAGGCTATCTTCTTTTTGAGGTCTTAGAAGCAGTTTTATTGCTTCGACACCTCCAAAGACATCTCTCGTAAGTTGTTCTAGCTATGCGATGAGACTGACAGTGCGCTAATCGGAGCACTTCAGCTCCTGATATCAAAAGTCGAAGTAGGACATCTGGTTGAAAGTTACACTTTTGACAGAATGGTGTTTGAGCCTTCACAGGCCAAGGGCGCCCTTCCTTTTGGAGTCCCTAATACAGCTTTCTGGTGCCATACATACAATCATTGGATGTAGAATACTTCCAGTCACGCAGTGAGCCTACTATTCAATCAGCGGGGTTCATCGTTCGTCGTCAGATGGCAGAATGGAGAAATGGTTAAGTTTGGTGTCTGAAAATCAATTTAATGAAGGGCGCCTAATTCTTTGAGGTGTCAAACGTTGGTTTTAGCAGTTATAGCTCCCAGCAAACATTTCATCCTTGCTCTGCAAGCTTCACAATGGATATCTCAACTTGATCACAGCCTCACTTAGTCATCCGGAAATCAGTGTTGAACATGGTCAACTATGATTTGCAGTCGGCTATAAAATAGGAAGTTAGCGAAAAATCTCATAACTTATGCAAACGGATGCCTGGAGAGTTAATTTTTTACTTTTCGAAATCAGTATGCTAAGATTCTTCCTAATTTACCAAAATAATATTAAAATTTGACTTTTGCATGTTTGCACCAAAAGTGGCGATTTTCTTCATTAATGGCGCCCTTTTTAATATTAAATATTAAATTCGCATGTGAAAAGGCAAACTAAATATTTTTATTATTTTTAATCTGGGGCTCCGAGTCAGTGGCAATTCAACCGGAGGGGGTCCAATCAGATCATTCTTTTCGCAGTCTGGGTTTTGAAATCTTGTAGTCACCCTTTTTGGTGCAATTTTACTCTATTTAATCATGGCACCTGTCATTAATCATTCATCCAACTTCAGAAATTTGTAGTTCTTCACAAGCAGAGCGAATTTTAGCTAGAGTTGGGCGATTTTGTTAGCAGTCAATGATAAAAACATCATATATTCCTTTTGCAGGTACTAGTTCATAATTATTAGCGAATTTGAAGATAAAGTGTCAATTTTTCACAGAGGAGAGCAATAAAAAACGTCTTTCTTCTCTTAGATTCTTCCAAATACTCTCAGATTCCATTCGCATGTTCAAGTAACAGGCAAATTTTGGCAAATTAAATCATCTGGATCGATTCTACATAGCTTCCTCGAGCAAAACCATGTGCTAGAATTTTTCAGGAATTTTTTACTCCAGAGCATCAGTTCTCGAGGCTCCAATTTTCTCAACTGAAAATTCTTTGCATGGTCGAGTAGAAGTCAGATTTTCGCATTTCTAATGTTTTGGGTTGTCTTAGAATCTTTTTCTAGACAGAACCCATATCTCATATTTTTCGCCGAAAATTGCCCTTTGATAGGCTATTTTTAGCCTCAGCAGGCTATTTTTAGTTTTCCAGAAAACTTGTCAAAATATAGCTGTGTTCATAGTCAACAGGCGAGTTTTTCAAAATGCAATACACTCAGCTCGAATTCAAGACCAAATTGGTCCTGACTCATGACTTCATCGAGACAGTTGATACAAATCTCCACAAGGTGCTTCTAGAAGCAATCTTAGATCCAGTCAAGATACGAGATTCGATACTTCAGAACATTCAGCAGTCCGGGTTACTTGAGGCCGCCTCCATACCTATCTCAGTTCATTGCGTTGAGTTCGTGATCTCTTGTGCTAAACATTACAACTCTGCTACTCGTGAGATAGTGTCAGTAGATGGACAAGTTATATGCAATCTCAAACCCTTGGACGTTGAAAGATGTTTTGGTATCCCTCAACACCCGAGCAATCTGGTCATTTCTATGGAGCAGTGTGAGCATGCATTCAACGCTGATATGGATAAGTGCCAAAGTAAGATGGAAAAGCGATGGTTGAAGCAAAAGAAGAACAAATTGCCAAATAACGTGGGTCGTGGTGAGTACAAGGATGAGTATGCGATTCTAATCACACTCTTGAATCATGTCTCAGGTCGTGCAGATGCAAATATATTCCAGCCTTAGATGTATTACATCATTGGTCGGATCATTTCCGGGCAAGAGCATTACGATTGGGCATCCTTCATCAGCGACATTCTCCACGAGCAAATCACCGGTTTCCTAGTTGCCCACAAGTTTCACATGTGTTCCTACCTCGTGTACTTGATCACTTACCAGGGTCAGTTTAGAGGGTTGAACACAATTGGCATATTTACTGTTCAGAAAGTCTACCACTATTATGATCAGCTTGAGTTCACTAAGGCTGAACGTCACTTCAAGCATGTTCATGAGGCCTTCTTGACTTATACAGTGAGAAACCTAGACCGGGAGTTGCACGTTCGTATCTCGACGGATGCTAGAGCAGCAATGTTTGATTGGGTGGACTGGTTCATTTAGTTCCCTACATACACTTACATCCGCATATACAGATTTACAGGAAATCCAGCCATGCTTCCACGCTATCCTTCGGATAGGACAGTTTTCATGGAGTTCCTGAGGCAGTTACATGATGTTCATCGTCTTTTGCACCACAAGCATAAGCAGGTTCCACTTTTCCCATGCAACGGCAGTTGATGCCAAAGTTGCAGGACAGGAGTTGGAGAATTGCAAACTCAAGTATCTTATTGATACTCACACCTATGATCCTTGGGGTCGTTATTCAAAGCGTCTTGGCATTCGTTCATACCATAATCCTACAATGGAGGACTATTGGGCGAATTGTGACGATGACTTTGAGGTGCACAGACGCAGTTATGGTCGCTTCCCTCTCTCACAGATTTATGTCCTCTTGGCAGAAGATGTGGGAGGATTATCAGATGATGAGGGAGATGTACTTCCTCAGTTTTTCAGAGAGCAAGTTGATACACAACCATTGCCGACAATTGATTGGTACGCCAAGGAGTACGCATCAATAAAGGAGAGGTCAAGTAGAGTTATCCAAAATAGCATACTTTACCTCTACAGCAAGAAGACCAGAAGGGTAAATGTGCCTAGAGCAGAGTCGCCATTGGTGGATCCTTCACTACCTTCCTCGTCAAAACCCAAACAGAAGAAGAGAAGTAATCCTCCAAAGAAGAGTCAAGCGCCTAACAATTCAAAAGGCAAGGCGCTTGCCATTGATACACAGACGGAACCTATCCGAGAGCCAGTTCAGAGGCCTGTTGCAGAGCCAGTACAGGGGCCAATTCAGAGTTTTCCAAAGCCTGAGGTCCAGCTTCAAGTTCCAACACCGGCACCTGAGCAGTCACCAGTCCCTATTCACATTGAATTGGACTTAGACTCTCCATCTCGCAGCAACTCTTCTACTTATTCACTCTCGTCGGAGCCTCTCATTGCTAGTACAGATCTTTCCAGTGGCATCGGTCGAGACCAATCTTGGATTGAAGCTCAATTGGGAAGGAAGAGGAGACAGCTATCCTATGTCCTTGATCATTCAGACTTTGATCATGCTTACCAGGATGCGCCTGACAAGAGGATCAAGAAACAGGTCCACGTGGAGAGGAATGCTGATATGGAGATCGTCGTTGAGACTGCTATACCTCCAGAGGGGAAGAGTTTGGACGAGATTGAAGTTCAGGACTTCAAGGTGATCACAGTCAACCTTGGTCGTAGCACTCGCCAGACATAGGTTGATCTCCTACAAGTTGCTACAGATAGCGCCAGGGATAGAATATTGACGGACGGAGAAGACAAGGCAGCCCTCAAGGCTGAAATTAGACAGCTTCGTCAGTACATTTCTAGCCTTGTACACAGGTCAGATGTTACCGCTACACTCCCACCGATGCTTGAGCCACCAGCAAAACACGGCCAGCTTAATCACTTGGTTGCATACGGCAAGCGTTTGGAGGAATGGGAGGAGTTTGTTACTAGAGGCCGCATTGTGCTTGCAAAGCTATATCAGTTACGGTACAATGCACGCAAACTCCGTCTACCTCTCCAAGACAAGGAGCGAGACATGTCAATTAACAGACCCCGAGATGAGATTATGATTGCTCACCTGAGTGTGGCATATGAATCAGTCACAGATGCAGAGGATAAAGAAGTTATCTAATCTTGGAAGACACAGTTGGTTTTCAAGGTGAAGATAGAGGAGACTATGGCATCAAAGTTGGTTGAGAGTAGAGAGCATGTCACTAGTGCACTACGGTGTGTGAGAACCTTATTATCTCGCATACCGTGTCGGTATCAGATTGAGGGTTCTGCGTATGTTGAACTTGTTGACGTATAGTCAGAGCTCCAGGCACTCATTCATGGCTTTTTCAGTGGGGAGGCCGATGGCTGTAAGATTAATCAGCTTACAGTCATGTCAATGTTGTTCGATGAAGCAACTAGGAGCAGAGGTGAACTTCAGTGCCAGATCACATCTGGTGAGGACATGCTACACAGACACAGTATACTTCGGCAGAGTATCAGTGCTCCAGACAGTGACGCAGTCAACAACCTCGTGGAGGGGTTGGTTGTTTGAGATCATGACCAGTAGACTTCAGTTCCCATCTCTCAGGATAGACATTACACACAGGAGTTAAACTTGGCATTACCTTTTCAAGTTAACTCACTGTCACATCCCATGCATGTCTAATCTAGGATTATCTATTTTCACTTGGAGTTGCTTTTAAGGTTTTACGTTAACTGATGGTAGTGTTCCAGTTAACTTTGCTTTCAATAAGGACGTGCATGCTTGCACATTGTCCATTTTTAGATTAGATGTTTCAGTTAAATGATGGTAGCTTTCCAGTTAATTGTATAGTTTGCTTTATTAGGGTTTAGCAATAATCTTGCCTGCATTGCAAGACTGTAGTTGACTCAAGGTGATTTTAGGGTTCCCTACACCTTTTGATGTCTATAAATAAGAGCTTTTGCTCATTTGTATAGAACTTTTGCACGCGATAGTAATATATGCTGAGCCAGATTTGCCTGTAATATTGCTATTTTGTATCTGTTCACTTTGGTTGGATGATCTTTGTTCTTGTGTTCTTGTGATTATAAGCTTATTTCATATCTACACCTCGGAAAGGTGTCGTCACCTACTTGGGAATTTAGAATTAAGACTTATCGTTTGGTGTTATTGTGTTAATGCGCTTTGTTTCATGTCTACACCTCGGAAAGGTGTTGTCACCTCCTTGGGAATTTAGAAGTAGAGTTCATCGTACTGTTGTTGTTGCCAATAACTTTTCTTTCAGCCTACGCCTCGGAAAGGTGTTGTCACCTCCTTGGAAATCCTGTCTTTGAAGTTATCGTATAATCATTTCCGCTCCGTTTCCTCATGGTCTGATATCTTGAGGGGATTGGATAGTTAAGTTACTTAGTTTTGAGTTGTAATTAGGTCCTGTGAAACCAGAAAAACCTTGGCTGCAACGTTCGAAGTTTATTGCAAACCTTGTGCCTCTTTCAGCTGAGACAAAAAGATAGGAAATAGTTTAGTTTACTTTTCAAGCATTTTTGTCCGCACAACGAAGGAGCTTCCCTTTCTAATTTGAAGAGCACTCATCACGTAGTGTGCATAGTTGTTCGTACCAACTTGCACTCTAGAGGTGTGTGTTGTTACGCCAACAGAGTCACCATATGATCTTCTCGCAATCTTAGCATACGCGGTGATTTTGTTCAAGAGAGGATAGAGTGTCTTTGGACATTTTATTTTGTGTGTTCGGTGGATGATAAAATGTACACCAACAGGTTTCCACGTAAATCTTGTGTTGCATAATTGTTAGATTTTATGTGAATAATGTTGTGCAATTGCTATTGTTATCGTTGATAAGTTTTAAAAAAAGATTGTATTTTACTAATTCAGCGCCCTCTCCCCCCCCCCTCTCAGTATAATCGTGTGCTCATCACAATTAGGCTTTTTGAAATCAATTGATGGCTCCAATGAAATAAAAATGCATAGACCTTGTGCAACCTACCAAATGAGATGGTGATGGAGCTAGAAGTGGAAAATGTCACTTAGATAATGACCGACAATGCAATTGTGTATGTGGTTGTTGATAGACTTCTAGAGGTGAAACACCCAACAATGTTTTGGAGCCCTTATGCTACCCACTGCCTTGACCTACACATGAGGACATAAGGGAAACTAAGTTGAGTGAAAAATATGGTTGAAGATGCGAAGGATATCACAAGTACACTAAGTTGAATCAAAAATGTAGTTGAAGATGCAAGGAATATCACAAAGTACATCTATAACCACACATAGGTCTTGAATCTCATGGGAGTGCACATTGATGGCAAGGAGCTTGTGCAATCAAGAGTCACATGCTTTGCCACTAATTTCTTCACCTTACAAAGTATAGCAGTTGTATTGCCCAACCTTAAGCGTATGTTTGTGAGTGATAGGTAGTTGGAGATCATCAAGAAAAGGTTGAAGTAAAGAGAGTCATGAAATTCATTTTTTTATGATAAATTTGCCAAAGTCATAGAGGAGATCATCAAGATAAGTTTTCAATCTCCAATTCCCATTTTATTTTATTTTTATAATGTTACAATTTGTTGATTTTGTAAAATTTTATTATTTTTATTTGTTTAGTATAATTCTCTAATTTCATTTTCATCCTCTAATGATTTAGATGCTAAACCCAATGGTTAGGGTTCTACAATTGGTGGATGGGGATTAAAACCCCATGGGGTATATATATGAGACCATGGATAAGGCCATAGAGATAACAGTTTTATGAATCAAATAAAACCAAATATGAACCCGTATGGCACATTATTGATCAAAGGTGAAATCAACTTCACCAACATATTCATGTTGTTGCATACTATTTGAACCTCAGATTTTCTTCTCTTCATTCAAAGAATTTACATAGGTTACACTTGGCTTCAACACATGTATAAAGAGGTAAGTACCTAATGACAACCTTCAAGACCTTATACACAATGAGATATAGGGTTATACATGGGTGGAGGAAGAATTATGTTCTACAGCTTTATGCATTCATAGGAGAGCCACTCTACAACTAGATAAAAAAACATATATGTTTAATTAACTATTTATTTTAACTTTAAGTTTACTGAGATCCTCACAAGTTTATACATGTCCTTGCACATTAGTGGTAAGAATATTTTGGTGCCACAACACCTAATCTTCAAAAACTTGTCATTTGCATTTTATTCCAACCTTTTAGTGCTTCTAGTTGTCAATGTCTTTTAGGTTATTGACAAAAAGAAACATAAGTTGACTCAAAAGCATTTGAATGACCTTGTCTTTGTGTGGCACAACTTTTGGTTACATTAAACGAGTATAGGGGTAGAATACACATCATGTGCTTGACCTTGATGACATCGATCCATATTTGGATTGGATTGCTGAGGATGTTGATGTGGATCCACTATTTATTGATGATGACATAACTAATTTTAAGAGAGATGCAAGTGAATGGCAAGTGGATGTCAAAGCATATGAAGAGATAGAAGGCGAGGTTGGTGAGCCATCATAGGTGGGTTCACACATACACAACTTGATTATATGCATGAGGCTCCTGTTGAGGCTCTTGTTAAGGATACTGCAGCTATACCATCCATTGAGGATGCTACAACTAGAGCCCACTTCCACATAATAGCAACAACCTTTTATGAGCTTTAGTTAAGAAGAAATTAATGATCTGTAATTTTTATTGATATTGAAACTTGAAGTTCATATGTATTGAAAATATGAATCAATTTTTTGGTCTCTAAATTGTGTTGAACTCTAACTTTGATCTATATATATGAAGGAAATCAATAGTATGTTCCATAAATTCCATAATATGCATGTTTTTGAAGAATATTTTTATAAAATCAATGTATTTTTTATGTTTAATAAATTTACCAAGTTTTCCCCCAAGTTTTTGTCAAGTCCCATTTTTTAAAACTTTTAATTTAGCTAAGTAAATGTCAAGTCTGAGTTCAACTATGATTTATTCTTCCTATGCTTACTATCAAATTTCCAATTCTTCATACAACCAAGTTCTTAATTTGATTCTTACGACATTCATACAAGCCTCCAATGATGACAATTGCGCTCTCATGTCTTCTTATAGGTGTTGGTAGATCCTAATCGTGTACTAAAAGGTCTCCTTGCCTAGAATTAGAAGAGATAGGGTCATACGCAGTGTTACCCCAAGTTTTCGGGATGGGGACGGCGGGACGAGTCCCCAAGTTTCCGATTTTTTAGGCCAAATTTGGGGACGGCAGGGGGACGGCTATATAAAATATAGGGAAAATTTAAAATATATAAGGAAATTTTAAATATTCATATGAAAACATGAATAAAGCATGCATAATATACATTATAGAACCTTAACATATAACATTTGTGTTCAACATTCTTTATCAATACTCAATACGCATTGAAAATTCATAATTAACATACATGAATCATGATACAACCTCCAAGTTATAATTTATAAACTTATATCAAATTACATAAGGTTATTTCCAGCTCACAAATTGGGCGAACATTACAGTGAAGATTGTTTCACCTAGGTTATTGATTACTTGGGACAGAACAATAATGAATATTTGAGGTGTCTAAAGGCAGAATTATTGTAGTTTAGAGGGAGTGTGGACTACTGAAAGTAAATTCAATGCTGGTGTATTGTCTGATATGGATTTGAGCAGTTAAATGTGGGGACAATTCCTACACTCAAGGAGTTTTGGGCATCAAATTGCCTTAATATTCAGCCTATTTCCAATTGTGAAGAACAGTTTAAAAAGGTAAAAATCCTAAGTCTTTGTCTCTAAAACCTGTTAGTGAACAGCAAGCAAATAAATTTAAGTTTACACACTTCTAGAATATTTTTTTGTTATTTTTATATATCTCTAATAGTGCAGCAAATATTTATCTTTTGAGTGTTCCAAATATTGTGAAAGATATATGAAAATAATTTAAACAAACTGAAGAGCACAAAGATATACTTAGGACGGGGAGGGGGGGGTGAATCAGTATATCAACAAACTTTTACCCTCTCATCATTTATCAACTTCAAACTCTAACACAAAATCAACTATGCAAGAATATCACAATATGAACAAGTTGACACCAAGATTTTACGTGGAAACCCTTACGGGATAAAACCACGATACAAATAATGTACTTTATGAATTATATAAGCTTTACAATGAATGTAGGCACCAACCTACTTGAATCACCAACTTTCACAGTTTAGTAGGCACCAACCCACAAGGAGCATCAACTCCTATCTCTAATTTAGTAGGCACCAACCTACAAGGAGCACCAACCCCTAAAGTTCATAGGCACCAACCTACTGGAGATACTAACCCCCACTTGCCAAGCACCAACTCAGCAAAGATAATAACTGAAAGAATAATGTTCCACCTTCAATGTTGCTTCTTCAACGGATGACAGACAATACAACCACTCTTCCTCTTGAATTTATGTTTCTTGAATGATATTCACATAAATCAGCATATGATGAATTCACTTTTCTTTCACATACAAATCTGCTTCTTATATTCTCTTCATTCAAATCTACTCAACATGTACAATCTATTTTCTTGTCTTACCCCTGCAATATATGATGATCCTTTCACAAATCTGAAATATATCTTCACAAAAAAAACTTTGCACATCAAAATTGCAATCCTATCTTCTCATGCTCTTCTTATAGAATCTGCATACTCACAATCATCCACACTCTCATTCTTCTTAGTGAGATATGATGTTTCTTTAAGGTTCACACAAGTTCTTTAACTTTGCTCTTGTATTTCACATTCTCATACTCTCACACACACTACTTCTCCACTTGCCTTTATGTCATCAATGATTCTATGAATGGATGCAACCCTTTAAAATGGATACAACCATTTGAACAACCAAGTCTTTTCACTAACACATCTGCAAATAATCTTCTTAAACTTTGCTTTTCATTTGTTTGGTGTATATGATATCCTTCTTTGTCTTTCACACCACACACACTTCTTAATCTGCAATTTAGAATGATATAGCCTTTATTCTATACTCCAACACTCTCTACTTCCACGACTCACATCTGATTCTTATTTCATATATGTATATTGGACAAACTTTGTGACCTTTAGCTGAAGCAATATGTCTTTCTGAATCTGCCCTTCAAAACAGATCGCACCCTTTTGAATCAACTTTTTAATTTGTTTGTACCATTTCAAAACAAATCGTATCTTTTCACAAACTAAATTTTCTTTCATAAATCTGAATCGTGCCTCTTCATTTTGACTTTTTATCTTAAAGTTGCATCACTAAATCGTATCATCTCATTAAAGCGTATTATAATGAAATCACTTCATCTTTTGTTTACATCATTTTGTTTAGAGAGTCGTGTCTTTTTAGAATCATATCATTTCAAAGAAATGATAGTCTTTGTTAATCGCTGCTCTAATTCTTCAAACTATTCTTCATTAGTATAATCTCACTTTTGTTTATATCAAATGTTCTTTATATGAATCACATCTGTTTAGAGATGAATGGTGCCTTTTTACTAATCTGAATCTTTTTAAAAGCAGATTGCACCATTTCAAGTAATCGTTTTTTTCCAAGAATAAATAACATTATTCTTAATAAGTTGTATTAGTTGCACCTTAATGATGAAGTGCTTCTCTTCTTGCATCGCTCCACAATGATCTTCAGATTATTCTTAGTTTCGATCTGATTTCAGAAATGTGTCTTCTAATAAAATTGCATCATTAGCAATTGTTTGTTTAGTATTCTGAAAGATATAGCTTTATTGGACTAGCGATCTGACTTGTCTTTTCAATCTGTTTGTTTAATCTGGAGACTAGCGATTTGACTTGTCTCTCAATCTGTTTGTTTAATCTGAAGATTATACCATTTGAAATTTGTTTTGTGTCCTTGACATGTATTCTGAAAACATCTCTGATTGATCATACTTTTAGCTTGACATCAATGACAACTTGTCTTTTCATGTTTGATATCAATGACAAACAACTCATAAACCAGAAAACAGAAAACTATATATATATATATATATAAACATGCTTTGACGTGGTGGACGGCTGGTCCCCATTGACTGTTTCCCCGTTTCGGGGACGTTTCTATAGTGTTCCACCACTCTGCTGATTTGTTTTCACTGAGTTTGTAGGTCTGATTTTATTTATTTTTTCAATTTGTATTTCTTCTTTTTTTGTTTTTGAGTTTGATGCTAATAATGCTAAAGATACTAACTAGCATATACGTACAATAGGAACTTTAAATAAACTAATCTACTGAGATAATTTGAGTAACGACTCAATTTAATTGCCAAAGATACTTTCTTCATTACATAATAGATTGCATAAGATAGATAACTTACATCAGATTCAAACAAGACACATTCTCTGCCATAGATTTTTACTTACAGCCATACATCACAGTGAATAGTGTTTTGCTACAGTACCAAACCCCAATGAAGTGCACACAACTCCTGAAAGACGAAGTTCTCCCACCAAAATCCGAATTGGAGAGCTCCCTAGGGCAAGGGCGCCCCTTTTAGAAGTGATTGCAGCCTCTCTAGAGAGGCGTTTCTTTTTCTTGTGCTGATTCAAACCCTCATGAAAGGGCGGCTGGCTGTAGCTTTCCAAAACAGCCCCAAACTCCTCAAGGAAAGTAGCAACTCCTGTGCTAACGTGATTGGAGTCTATGGCAGTCAAAAACCCACTCAAAAGATGCTCGAAATAACCCTTAAACAGAAAACTATGTCTCCAAATGAAGCATCCAACTCTGACCAACAACCTTAAGATGGTATTTCACACCCTCAAGCAGCTCATATACAAACAACAAGCCCCCCCCCCAAGCTCACCCACTGCAGAAATCAGGAAACCCTAGCCTCCCTCTTCCTCAAACTCCAAACTCACAAGCCAAAGCAAGAAATAACTCAAAGCATGAGAGGGTCGAACTTCTCCTCTTGCCTTTTATAATTTTACATTGAAAAACACTATTCATAAAGTGAGCACTATTCACTTAAGTTATAACGTTTTCACTTTAGGAATGAATAGTAACTGAAAAATATAAAGTGACCCCTTCATTTTAAAAACACATGGTCCCTAGGCCAAGGATGATGAAATAAAAGGTGAATATCATTAATTTAAGCCCAATTATTATGCCAAACGCAACAATTCACCCTGCCAACATACTCCGGAGATCAACACTGCCATTTGACGACCAAGTGCCCATCCAAGTGACCCTCTATCCAGGATCATTAGCCTACGAGGGTCAACATGATAGGCTAATCTACTGACGTACAGGTGTCTAATTAGAAGGGGACATCACAGTTTCCCAACTTTTGAAAAAAAAGGGGATGCCAGGGGACCGTCCCCTAGCTGTCCCCCTATACCCGAGACATCCCGAGGATAGGGACGGGCCATTTTAGGGGGGGGACGCATCCCCAAGTTTCCCTGGTCATACGAATTGTTTCAAATTTTGTTTCTATTTTGTCAAGATGAAACTGACCCTTTTAGCAAACTAATGATGTTGAAACCATTCCTTGATGTAATAGGCAATTTTGATCAAACAGTTCCTAAGGTGAATTGCATGGCCTGAAATTTTGGTATCTTTTTTTAGATGTTTATGGATCAAGCTCTACAACACAAGGCAATAGAATGAAGTTGATTCCAATGAGACATAGGTTATGAACCATTTTTTCAACTAAGTAAAAGATTTGTTTCAACAGTAATATCACTAATAGGTTTGAGTTATGTGTTGGAACGCACTATAAAATTAGTGGTTACGTTACCTTATGAGGCTATGTGTGTCATTCATATGGTCATGTCATGAAAAAGAAAACAGATTTAGTCTAAAAAAATCCAATTAAATAGGAAATAGTGGAAAGCAACCTCAGAACGTCAAGCCGGCAAGTTTGATAGGTGACCCAAGAAACTAATGATGAAGGAAGCTTGTGAACTTGCAACTAAATCCCCCTCATCTCCTTATACAAAGGAGATTGACAAAGGCAAGCACTCTTCACTCATTGATGAAAAAGTCACAGATCAGCCAAAACTAACAAAGAATGACTTTGATGATCAAAAGGGGATTTTGAATCATCATTATTAAAAATTGAAAACCCTCCATATATGGACACTTTTACTCCTGCTATAAATAGATTATACAAAAAGGGAAAAGGAAACTTCTATCATCAAGGAACAAACGCAATTGGTCAATGATTTATTTATTCCAAAAGAAGGGAGAATGAGTATAGAGAACTAGTTAGATTACTCGTGAAATTGCTGCCTTTAATTTGTATTATGGCTTCATCTGTTTTAGGAATATGAGTCTTGATTGGTACCAATATTCTCTTCTATAAAAGGAAACTATTTGCATTAGCTTCAAAAAGATTATAAATAGAAAAAACCTATGTTCCCCACAGACACTTCCCCAACATATTTTGACACATCCCTATATCGAGGATGGTCTAGGGAAGCAATAATGCCTCAGAAATGTCCCCCTCCTGTCCTCAATCAAAAAAACATTGGTCGTGATGTCTCAAAAGACATTCAAAAATGTGGAGACTTCATACGGATGACCAAACTCGGGACATCAAGGACATCCTCTACCCATCCCAAGGATGGCTAGCCATCCCCTTGCAGTTTCACTCAACAGTTTAGAAAAAAGCCCAAAATGAATTAAAAATTATTATATTGTTCTTTTGTGGACTCCACACCACTCTTAGTCCTAAATGAGAGATTTTGGTCTGCAAAACAACAAATTTAAAAAGTCCTTTATGGTGTATGGCAATCACATGTTGTTAGGGTTGACTTTGCAAATTTTGAATTTTTCATCGATTTCAGTTGGCAAAATAGTAGGGTTTTCAAGAAAAAATCAGACAAAAAAATACTTTGAATTTTGAGTTCCTTTGGTAAGTTTCAAGGTGGTGTTTCAATCGCAAGATGGTGGTTTTCTATCACTTTAAAAAACAATTTTTAGTTGTTTTTGCAATCACACAATTGCAGGTTTGCAACATATAACAACAAAGATTTTGGTCTTATTGAGGTAGCCTCCTTTCTAATCTCAATACCAAGTCAGGAATTTGTTGTCACTTGTCTCAACTACTAGAATATAGAGAAAAATAAGATAGGCTCATTGATTGCACAAGTTCTTTGCAAGCTCAGGGGTAGCAGCATATTTTCTATGTTTTCATCATTTTGTAGTTGGAGCTTGCAGCCTTTGGGAATTTTGTTGTAAATGTTATGTATTAAGGATCTATAAGTATATGATGAATTCCTTATCAATGTTATCATATGAATATTTGAAATTTCCTTATATTTCTAATAGCCGTCCCCTTCATCCCCTAAAATGGCCTCCAAAATAACTGTCCCCAAAACATGTCCCCACATCCCTCGCCACCCCCATCCCAAAAACTTCGTGGAACATAGGAAAAAACAGATAAAAATATATTTCAAGAATAATTCCTTAAGTTAATTTGCATTTCTGCAACCTATTTTTCTCTTGATATGTTCATGACAACTGTAAACTTCTAAGGAAGCATGCAAAGCAATGACTGCAAATGTAAGCCATCAATCTAACTATTTTGTTTAGAATGCATATCATATTAGAAAAAAAAAAATTTAATATTAAAAAAGTGCAATGACATGAGAAGAGACAACTACCGGATTTCAGTTGTTCAGAATTAAATTCTTAAAGACAACTAAAATTGAATTTGATTCAAAGAAAGACATTCAAATTCAAAGGGAAAATAGTCTTTCTATTGATGTTGCAGGGTTGAAATAAGGCAGCAGAGAAGAAAATAACAAGGCCAGGAAAGTAACATATCTTAATCAGAAAGGAAGCCCCAAAATTATAAGATGCCATCTTCATCTTACATTCATGGAAATTTAGTGACACATTAGTTGTATTTCCTATTTAAAATGACAAACAAAATAGATCTTATTATCACGGGAACATGCTATCCCCAGTGCCTAATTCGAAAATTCCTCCTCCCCTGATGCATAGAAAGTCTGAGAAAACCAATAGTTGCAATTGCACAGTAGAAATAGAATATTTCCAAGTGTGGAAGCATATATTCCATGGCTTGCCACTTGTTTACTACAAGCCAATGGACTATCAACCTATTAAACAATAATACATCTTGTGACATGAAAACTTACTTGGAACTAACTCAGGGCTATATTTATTGTTGTAGACAATGGCTGCTTTAAAGCCTGCATCTTGTGCATTTCTAACTTTTTTCTCAAAGCTACATCCACCTCTTTGAATCAATGCAAATGATGAGTTTACAACTCCTGGCACTGCTCTATTTCTGAAAGGTAAGCATGCATTAGATGGTTCTGCTACTTGAAGCATTCCACAGAGTCCTGATCCTTTCATTGCTGGGCCTGGAATGGAATTAAAAAATAGAGTTAAAACTACATTGTAACAATGCACTATATATGCAAAGTCAGATATACATAAAGAAATTTGAATTTGGCAATTAAACTTGCCCAAGTACTCTGGACATATAAAACCCATCAAAACACATCTTGACATTTTATTAGTGTGAAACTAGCAATTGTAAGAATAGCAAAATGCTTCTAATATTAATTGATTCATCCCCAAAAGATTTACAAAAGTACCTTTTTATAGGCTCAGCAAGATGAAATACAAACCGAAAGCTAACTAAATTGGGATTGAGAAATAACTCCCTTGATTCAAGATGATAAAGAGTTTAACTTATAGGATAAGTCTAGTGAACTCAATCAACTAATTTGACATCAAATTCAATTAGGGAGTGAACTAGGGTGCTAGACAGGACTGACTTCTAGTTCAACTACATGAAGAGGATATTATGAATTATTCACAATTACAAATAAATTATTTGCATAAACGAAATGATATAACCTGAACTACATAGCTAAACTAAGGTAAAATCAGTATAATAAAGTGTATAAATGTTACACACATATAGTGTCCCCTTTCGTACATTCTTGTAGCTAAAATAGTGGATCAACAACTTTTCTGTGCAGAGGGTCAGCTATTCCTCCTTACTGGAGATCCGAACTACTGGGGAGAGCATGCATTACCAAATTTATATCAACCTTTGGAGGACCATCTGTCAAGGATGTTAGGAGAGACATGGGGTTGAGTACATTGCTTCCTCCCAAGATTGTTCAGATGGGACATTTTAGCCATAGTCATTCTCTGAAGAACATCAAACTCTGTATAGGACCTTTCATGGTTATTGACAAGGGTATCAGTCATTCTTAAGCTCTAAACTCTGGTGAAGACTTTTGCATGATCATTCTGCATTGTATAGTTTACTATGTATGCTGAATTTTCTAGGATTTACCCCCAACTTGTTAGGTTCTTTTGCTTCCTAGATGTAATTGTGTATGCTTTATGTTAAATGTTGGAATTCCCTTTGGTACTACCATCTTTGCTGTTGTAGCTTGTATTTTCGAGTCCCACTAGCCTTATTTGTCCATATGTTGGCATTGTTATTATTTCTTTCTTCCCTTTTCACCTCCCTGCAAGGCATGACAATTAGCAGGGATGCCCAAACTGCTTACATTTCCCATAGTTGCTTAGTTGCATCATATTTTTTTGACTAGGTAGAGTCAAAGAAGATTTTTGCAAGTAGCTTATAGTATTGCAGAATATTTTCTTAGATTCATTCAGCAGAAAATGTATCATTTATCAGAAAGCGTATCATTTAGTGAAACCCATATGATTAAGTATTAAGCAGATTTTTGCAGCATCATTAGCTCAATTGTTATCTGTTTCCTTTGAAAGAGCTCAAGCAAAATGGCCTGCAGCATTATTAGCTTAATTACAGAATTTTAGCAACATAGAGTATTTTGTTGGACACATTCAGCAGAAAATGTAACATTTAGTGCCACCTATATGATTAAGTATTAAGCAGAAATTTGAAGAGTTATTGGCTCAATTGCCATCTGTTTCCTTTGAAAGAGCTCAAGTAAAATGGCCTTCAGTGAGACTCTTCAAGCTGAAATATGAGAAAGATTAAGGTTCTTAAAACCAATTTAGCAGCTTATTTTTGTTGATAGAATAAAGGTATCTAGGAAAAATGTCAGTTCAACAGAGTTGACACTCCGGTAGATACATCAGCTTCTTTTTCTATTAGGTGGTATAAGCCATGAGTATTTGTAATTGTAACGTATACAAATGACATTGGAATAATGTAATATGAAGTGCAAACTATATATACATATAATGTCATAAAAATGTAATTAGCCAAATCTTATGTAAGAAACCCTGCTTATTCTGCCTTGATTTTCCAGTTTAGGCTGTTTGACATTTTGTCAAACACTTGGCATGAAATGGACTGAGTTCTGATTTTTCAGTTAATTCCTCTTGTGTTGATGTATTGTATGATTGTTTTTAGTTTGGTTTTGCAAAACAAATGCATATAATGACAAGAAGTAATATAGAATGCAAAACAATGAAAGAACATACAACAACTTCTCATTTCCCCTCAAGAGCAATGCAAGTACAATGAAACCAGGTCTGATATTGGTCTGATTTGATTACAGCAGCAAGACATTTCCTTCAAAATCTAATTTATATCGATTCCCAATGAAATACAAACATACCCGGATCATAGGCTACAATAATGAACACTTTGGTCAATGAAGAAGATGGCACTTTAGCTGGAAAGGTGTGACTGTGAGTGATGATTCCAGATCTGCAATAAACCCTTGGAAAGAAGCTGGAAAACTCTCAAATATATCTGCAATATCAATGATGCCTTCAAACCCTAGGCGCACTTGGACTGAAATAACTATTTCCTCTTCAATCTTCACAAAACCCCATCGCCCATATGCAGAAATAAATTTATAAATTATTTTCCAATTGATACCAGTCTAAAACCCTCATCAAGAACTTCCAAAAATTCACCCAGCCTGTCACCCTTATGCAGAATTTTTTTGTAAAATGTTTAGGGCACGAAATTGGCTAAAAATCAGGAAATAAGGGTCATAAACCCTAGCACCCAGCTCTACGAAATTTCTCCAACAAATAAAACCCTAGCCGTCCAAGATAAAATGAAAATATGGCAATAAATCTTCCGAATCTGAAGCAATGTCTTCCACCTGTGAATAAACTTCAAACCCTAGCTGGTTGAGCTCCAAAATGGTATAAAACCTACAAATGTGTTCAATGATGAACCCTGGGTGGATTCACCTCTCAAAGTAGAGTTGGGTTTTTGTCCAATCTACCAATTTCTAAAGATTTTTGTCCTCAAAAATAACTGAACCTGCAATACACAAGCTCTCCAAAATTCTCTAATAGAAAAATACTCAAAACCAAGATGTCCAAATAACTTGCTCTCATCTCTTTTTAAAGGCTCAGCTGAGTCTTCTAGAAGAATCCAAAATAACCTCCTTAAATCTTCTTTAGAAGCACACTTTATTTAATAAAGTGACTTTATAATATTTATTATTTTTATGTCACTTTAATTAAATTAATTAAAATAAAATTATCTTTATGATTTAATTTAAAATAGACAACTTTAAAATAATTAATTTAATTATTATTCCCTTATAACTTCATTATTTAGCTTATGGGAATAAAATAAGCTAAATATCAATATTTGCCATTACTCAAAAAAAGGGGACATTACAGACCTCCCTTCCTAGAGATTGCTTGCCCTCAAGCAATCCGCACCTACATGCCAAAGTTGAATACCAGGATCCCATATCAATCTCTGAAATACTGTTTTGCCCATCCACTACTCTACTCTAATAAAACTGTCATTCTACAACAACCTAGGAAGCATCCCATTAATCATGCAAATTCCTGGATCCCAAATCTGAAAATCATCCTCATATAAATTGTGCACCAGAATCTCCTCCACTTGCCATTTCTTGAATTCAGTCATCCAAGAACACAAAATACTTTTGGGTACAACAACTAGTGGTCTCTCATCTAGATACTTGGTCAAAAATCTCTGAATAAAATTAATAACCTCGTTATGTAAACTCCAAGTGCTTGTGTCATAGTTCTACTTCACCTCCAAAGTATGCCCAATAATTGCAAGTGTCTCCATGGCATGCATCACAAATCTCTGAAATAGAACAGCTACATACTCTACCCAAGAGTCATCAACATGATGAGACTCATCACGAGCAAACTCTTCAAGTGCTCCATGAATGATCAAAGACCAAACCAAATCTGCATCACCCATATATTTATCTACATATGAAGGCATAATACTAGTGGTTGATCCACAAAGTGTATGCTCCATAATGCCATCCATGTCTTTGATGTGAGCCTTCAAATGGCTCTCCAAAAGAGGAAACTTATGAACCTCATGATGCAAATTAGATACCCAAACAGAATTTTCATACCTCTTCTCTTGTTCACACATATATGCATGTTCTTGCTTCCTCATCTCAAGAGGCTCATCCCTTGTATGCTCCATCTCCATGTCTTCTTCCCTTGGAAGAATTAGTGATCGAAGATAAGCTTCTCTTCGTTGTCTTGCTTGATCTATATAATTGCAGCGTTCTTTAATTCTTGTAGATGTTGTTTTGCTTGAGAAGCCAATAACTTTGCCTTCCTAGCTTTTTGTAACCATCCATCACACATGTCTTGTGTCTTCTTAACATCCTCCATGGTATGATGTATAAAATCAGAACCTTTGTGTCTTGAATCCACAATACACTCCTCATGTTTTAACACACAAAGCTTGAGTGCTAACATTGGAAGACTATAACATTATCATCTTCATGTGTAAGAGCTGCCAACTCATGATTCTACAAAGATAAGGGACTGCTGCTCCAAATCAGAAAATTAGGATTTGTCTCATACCTTTGTATAGTGTACTCAACATCCTCAAGCACCTCTTCCTTCCTTGATGCATCTTCTCCATCAAGTGCTGATCCAATATATGTTTCCCAATGCAATTCATATGTCTCAAGGTTAGATTGATTCTTGAAATCACACCTCTTCATGACATCTTCAACATGCTTTTCTTCAATGGCTAGTTTGGAACTTTGTTCACTTGCAGACTGGTCAATGACTGCTGATTTACCACACTCTAAATCAAACTCATCATAGAGACTTTTGGATACCTCACTTGTAGATACACCAAGTCTTTCATTCTTGTTTTTTGATGTAGATTGTCTTGATAGGGAATCTTTATACCACTGCAAGCTACAAGCTAATTTCTGCTGTGACATCATAAGTTCTTGCTAAAGATTATTCCAGATGTCCTCAACACTTGGCTGCTCATGCTTCTTTGATTTCCTTTCTTGCTTGCTCCTATCCATCCAACACTCCATATAGCAACCAAAGGAGAGATCATTTCTAACCTATTGTGGAAGTGCAAGGTACCTTTCATGAGCAACCATTATATCATCAACAACTTTAGAACCCATGATTCCAATTGCATCATACAATCTAACCCTCCAGGCTGGCAGGATCCAAGCTCTGATACCACTATAAGAACCCCCTGCTTATTCTGCCCTGATTTTGCAGTTTAGGCACACTTGGCATGAAATGGACTAAGTTCTGATTTTTCAGTTAATTCCTCTTGTGTTGATGTATTGTATGATTGTTTTCAGTTTGGTTTTCCAAAGTAAATGCATATAATGACAAGAAGTAATATAGAATGCAAAACAATGAAAGAACATACAACAACTTCTCATTTCCCCTCAAGAGCAATGCAAGTACAATGAAACTAGGTCTGATATAGGTCTGATTTAATTACAGCAGTAAGACATTTCCTTCAAAATCTAATTTATATTGACTCCCAATGAAATACAAACATACCCGGATCATAGGCTACAATAACAAACACTTTGGTCAATGAAGAAGATGGCGCTTTAGCTGAAAAGGTATGACTGTAGGTGATGATTCCAGATCTGCAATAAACCCTTGGAAAGAAGCTGGAAAACTCTCAAATATATCTACAATATCAATAATGCCTTCAAACCATAGGCGCACTTGGACTGAAATAACTATTTCCTCTTCAATCTTCACAAAACACATCGCCCATATGCAGAAATAAATTTATAAATTATTTTTCAATTGATAACAGTCTTGAAACCCTCATCAAGAATTTCAAAAAATTCACCCAACCTGTCGCCCTTATGCAAAAAAAATTTGTAAAATGTTAGGGCACGAAATTGACTAAAAATCAAGAAATTGGGGTCATAAACCCTAGCGCCCAGCTCTGCAAAATTTCTCCAGAAAATAAAACCCTAGCTGTCAAAGATAAAATGAAAATATGGCAATAAATCTTCCAGATCTGAAGCAATATGTCTTCCACTTGTGAATAAACTTCAACCCCTAGCTGGTTGAGCTCCAAAATGGTATAAAACATGCAAATGTGTTCAATGATGAACCCTGGGTGGATTCACCTCTCAAAGTAGAGTTGGGTTTTTGTCCAATCTACTAATTTCTAAAGATTTTTGTCCTCAAAAATAGTTGAACCTGCAATACACAAACTCTCCAAAAATTTCTAATAGAAAAATACCCAAAACCAAGATGTCCAAATGAGTTGCTCTCATCTCTTTTTAAAGGCTCAACTGAATCTTCTAGAAGAACCCAAAATAACCTCCTCAAATCTTCTAGAAGCACACTTTATTTAATAAAATGACTTTATAATATTTAATAAAGTAACTAGATAATATTTACTATTTTTTATGTCACTTTAATTAAATTAATTAAAATAAAGTTATCTTTATGATTTAATTTAAAATAGGCAACTTTAAAATAATTAATTTAATTATTATTCCCTTATAACTTCATTATTTAGCTTATGGGAATAAAATAAACTAAATATCAATATTTGTCATTACTCAAAAAATGGGGACATTACATCTTACATAAGGACGAGGGAAAAAAAAAAGATAGTTAGAAGGTAGTTATAGTTATAGTTAGCTATATTATTAAGTATTAAGCAGATTTTTGAAAAATTATTAACTCAATTGCCATCTATTTCCTTTGAAAGAGCTCAACTAAAATGGCCTTCAATGAGACTCTTCAAGCTGCAATGTGAGAAAGATTAAAGTTCTTAAAACCAATTTAGCAGCTCTTTTTTGTTGCTAGAATAGAGGTATCTAGGAAAAATGTCAGATCAACAAAGTTGACACTCGGGTAGATACATAAGCTTCTTTTTCTATTAGGTGGTATAAGCCATGAGTACTTGTAATTGTAATGTATACAAATGACGTTATTGGAATAATGTAATCTGAAGTGTGAACTATATGTAAATATAATGTCATAAAATTAATTAGCCAAATTTTACATAAGGACAAAAGGAAAAAAAGATAGTTAGAAGGTAGTTATACTTAGCTATACGCTGCCAATTTCAATTTATACATGCAGAAAAGATGCAAGAATTGTAATGATTTACAAGGGTTGAGAGAGTGAAAATTCTATAGAGCACAATACTTTCATAATAGAAATTCTTCATTTTGCTCCTGATCTATCTATGGTCTTCAACTTTGTGAGTCTCTGCTTTTGAACGCCAAATGTAATTTGATTATTATTGATTGTTTTGTTCTGTTTGCACAATCTAGAATGAAGTAGGAAATGGAAAATATGGAGCTTTGATCATGTTATTTTATTATTTTGCACCCAAAGGCATAAGACTACAACGCTTAGTCATATTTGAATATATGCTTGAAGTACATGCTAACAATGGTTCCTTTGCCAATTAAGCATTTCATGAGACACTGCCAAGGTTAAGATGTTAGTGTAGGTTTTTATTTTCCTATTATATAGCTTTTTCTTACACTTTTAAATAAGATTGCTTAGATTATTAAGAAAAGGGTATTAGAGTGAGTGGAGTGAGGTATCAGCATCTTCTATGAGAGTTACGCTTTCCTATTCTTGGATACTTTTGGTGTACTAACCCTATTGGTTGTATTTGCCACCTCCTCCTTACATAATCTATATATACTCACTCTCCTGGCTTGTTAGGAATATTACATTATTAGTTATATATTTAAACCTAGTCACGAATCCCATGTGATAGGTTTGTTAGTCTTTAGCATATATATAAAATTACTTGTTAGGAAATTGTTTATTTGTTATCCCATAATTATCTATGTAGGGAGTTGTTATAGGGGGTTCCCTATAATATAGGATGTCAAAATCCTATTAAAATATGTAATGTGTGTTATTGAACAAAAATGGAGAGAAATATAATATTTTTTGTATTCTAAACCTGCTCCAAAATTCTCTCATAGTATCAAAGCATAGATTCTTCCTCAGACCTGCGCCACAAATTCACACGAAATCCCCTTTATTTTTGGTTGTCTAGTCCACTGGTGAGGAGCAATGAACTGCGCTTTGTTGCTTTTGCCCTTTTGCAAATTTATCTCCCTAGATTAACGATCGGATTCCACAAATTTGAGAAGAAATTATGTGGAATGCATGGTGATTACAGTAAGGAACATGTTTACATGGCATCAAGATAACAACTCTAGTTGGATTCCTCACAGAATTCTCAGGATATTTTAAGCTGCCACGGGGTTCGCCTCTGGCTATCACATTTGAGGAGAATGAGATTTGAGAGCTGCATTTTCCTGTTGCCATGATTTAATGTTGGCATCTGAGATCATTTCTGTGGTGGTCTAACACCTACCTCACATTTCCATCTGTTGATTTCCAACCAGCACTGAACAGGAATTTTTACAAGGAAACCCCACAACTATCAAACTAACAACTACATGAAATTTTTACACTACACTAAGTTATTGAACTTCTATGTTACATCTATCTTTATACTATTCAACTAAAAATCTGATCTTCCAAAAATAGCAATCTTATCTCACAAAAAGAAACCAACCTTATCTCATGCACTTTAAAGATAAGTCTAAATCATTAGTGTTTATCTGCACTTTATTTCCCTTAATTAACTACATAAAAGATTTTCACTTTATCACTTAAATGAATTACAAAATAGAAATAACTCGAACTACTTGCACATTCACACTGAAACTGTGCAGAAGTTGCAAACTGAGCTAAAAATTCAACATTCCAACCTTCAGTTGAATGTTTTGGCCATATATACAAGTGGATGTCTCAAAATTTGTTAGGAGTTGCAAGTTGTGTAGTGTGGGCAAAACAAGCAATCAGTAGTTCGAATTGTCTAAGCCATTACCCATTGCTTCTCATCCATGGGAGAGCATTTCTATGGAATTTGCAAGTGGACTGGCATTGTCAAGAGGAGACATAATAATATCTTTGTAGTAGTCGAGCGTTTCACAAGCTGTGAATTTTCATTCCATGCAAGAAGACACTCTCCTGTAAGGATGCAGGTGAGCTGTACAAGTTTGGGTTCATTTTGGTTTACCCAAAAGTATTGTATTAGATAGAGTTCAAGATTTTGAGGGAAGTTTTAATGTACCTTATGGGAAAAGATGGATACCTGATTGAAAAGGTCCCCTGCTTTCCTTCCACAAATGGATGGGCAAACCAAGGTTGTTAAGAGAATTTTGGTGCAGCTGCTCAAAGGTTATAATAAGAAGCATCTGAGAACATGGGATGAAAACCTCGCATACATTCAACACTCCTTTAGTAGATAAACAATGCAACAAATTTATTGCCATTTGGAACATGTTTTGATTACTTACTGCCTAGCCCTCTAGATATTGTTGAGGGGTAGTCACGTGAAAAAGATGATGGAAGCTCGGAGGTAAAAAGGGCTAGGAAGTTCAATGAACACATCCTGCAAATACATTTGCAATTGCAAGTACAAGAGAAACTGAAAGAGAGTCAAGACAAGTACAAGAAGAGGCATGATCAGCACTGTGTTGATCACAAGTTTAAGGTAGGTGACAAGGTATGGTTGTGCTTTTGTCTTGATTTCCCACCATAGATGAAGATTTTCTCAGTGGTGAATGTTGAAAAGATGCATTTGTTTCAGCCCTCTACGTTGGAGGGAGATATATTGTTACCTTCAATTGAGGATATTTTTCCAAGACCCTTGGAAGAACTTGAGTAGGATGTGGTTCTCCAAAAGGAGGAAAGACAAACTCATAGAGGGGTCCATCAGACTTGACTGATTAGCTTGAAGGAACAACTCCCAAGTAAAGCAAAATGGTATCAGATGGAGGATTTGGCGAAGAAGTTTCCACATTTATTAAGTCCCCAACCTTCTAGGGACCAAAAGCCTCCCTATGGTGAGTTATGATATGTGAAAGTAGGTCAAATACAGCATCAGTTGGATCAAGATGAATCAAGACTTGCCCTCAGGTAGACATGAATTTTCATCAGTTTCAGAGGTTAAGGAGCTTGTATACAGGTGAGATACAGACTTGGCATGATCCAGAACATCCTAGAGAAGACAGAGGACAAGCATGCATGTTCCAAAACTAGGTGTTTTTCTAATTTTGACATTTTCACCACTCTTCACAGGCAGAAAAAGTGTCATCCACCACTGCAAAAACATCATAGGAGGTTTGAATGCCATTTCAGTAGTCATAGGAGGTCTACAACACGCATTTGTATAGCATGTGCAAAGTTTCTTAGCTCTTGTATTCCTCTTGTCAGCTGAAATTTGCAGGGCTTAGAACTATGGAGCAGGGTTTTGGAGGTGGATGACACCATTGTAGGGTTTGCAAGCCAAGTAAATATGTTGATGGTTTGTGTAGATGTTTATTCTGCTTACTAGAATATAATAGACTGGATTATAGAGGAGCTTGAGGAGAATCTAGCTCACTCTTACTGGAGTTTAACTTTAAGAGTTCCTCCAGGGTGACATTGTTCTCAGTCTATGTGTGTGTGTTTCTTTTTGTTTCTTGTTCCTGTTTTCATGATTTGATGATGTCAGTATAGTGCAAATGATGTTAAAAACATTATTAGAGTTAGTTTGTTGCACTTAACAAGTTTCAGTTGGTATTTTGAAGAGCTTCCCATTAAGAATCTGTTGTTGGTAAGCAGTGTGAGGACTACCATCCATGTTTACAGATCATTAAGTGTTAGGGGGAGTTCTATGTAGTAAGCCCGGATGGCTAAGCCCGATTTGATTGATTACTTTTGCTGATGTAATTTTCTGATCTGAGTTTTTTGATTGTTTTGATGGTTTTGGATATTTGATTTTTTTCTTTGTTTGTATTTTTGAGATGCAATGCTTGAAAGAGTAAATGCTGATATAAACAAATTTTGAACAGCAAATAGAAACTTGCATGCAAATGCAAAAAATAACAATCCTTTATGTTGTACCCAAAATTAATTTTTTTGGCATTCTGTATAAATTGAGCTAAATCTTGTTAAAATGCCATGTTAAGTCAGTTTTAGGTCAAACCAATCATAGAATCTTGGTGGGTTTCTGTCAAAGAACACACGTGCAAAATTCTGAAAATTTGAAAATTAGGGTTTTTCGCCCCTATTTTCAGGGAAACCCCCGAAAATAGGACCTTCCCAGAAATATTCGAAAATGATTTTGATAGGATTAAAAGACTTCACAATCACATTGGTCAAGTCAGAATCATCAAAAGACATGTTTTACTCTGGTGGGTCTATTTCTATTTTTCAGGAACAAAGTTAGAACCTCTATAGCCATTAATGGCAGATTGGCCAGTACCAGGTGCTGAAAGTTAAACTCCAAAAGCTTCAACGACGCAACCATGGCGGAAAAGGTCAAAAATGATGCTGTTTGATGAAGGAGATTCCTGAAAGTGAAAAAGGTCAAAATTTGACTAACTCTGGAAACGTTACGAATGAGAGAACTCAAAATATTGAAAAGAGCCTTTTTCAAGCAGGGGCGCCCATGATCTTTGAGGGTCAAATGCAGTCAGTAAGATCATCCAAAGCAGTCATTCTCGACGTTTGATTGCTGACTCAACAGTGAAACAAACATCCAGATCATCCGATGAATAGATCACTAGCAACTGCTGACGAAGCAAAAAGAGGCAGTTGAGGAAATATCAGGAAATCACAGTTAACGACAAAGTTATAAGGAAAAAGAGCCTTTTCAAAAGAAAGGCGCCCTTTCTTTTGGACTTCCAGATGCTGACAAAGGACAAAAGGCTTCCCAGGATAACCTTCTCAGCCCAAGTAGATCTCGGAAACGTAACTGCAAGCACCAACACCTGACAGGGCAGTCAATGGATAATCTGGATCAAAGTAGGCAACTTTTCAGATGGAAATAATCAAGCCAAAAGACAAAAGCGCCCTTTTCAAGGAGGGGCGCCCTTGAATAAAGGGACCCTAAAATAAGATCCAGGTTTTCTGAAGTCAGTCATTCTTGGCAGAACCGAGCTGGATACCTGATGAGACATCAAGCGAAATCATCTGACTCTTCAATCAACGAGAAATCCAGATCAAAGCACGAGAGGTCATTTCAAAAGGCTGAAGAACGAAGTTTGAAAATTCACTAAGGCATTAGCAAAAGAGCCTTTTCTTGGAAAAGGCGCCCATTCTTTTGAAGCCCTAAACTCAGCTTTTCATCGTCATGTCTCCTAGGCATTTCTTTTCAGTTTGGATCCAACTCCGCAGTGAATGTGTCCACGACATCTCAGGATCAACAGACAACGCTTGATTCAGGATCAAACAGAGGACTTTCAAGAGAGAAAATATTTAAAAAACTTACAAGAAAGCAAAAGGGACGCCTAAAGAAGTCAAGGGTCAATTTGTTGACTAAGTCAAGAGCTTTTTGAGTTAAAGTTGGCTAAAACGCTCCACGATTGGTGGAAATCACCTTTTCAACTTTAGATCAAGCCAAAATCACCTTTTGAGCTTGAGTTAGGTCCCCAAATTTGTGGATATGAAGCTTAAACATATATATTCAAGGTGAAGGCATCCCATTTCATTATTTCATTGCAGGTTAAGAGATCAAGATCAGCCACAAGCTCTCAAGGACGCCATTGATAGATTTGAACAAGGTTTTCATCCGTTCTTCATTTTTCTTGCAAATCTAAAGCAGAAGAGTATTGCTATTTTGAGGATTGGATCCAGAGATAGATTTTTTCAGGGAATCAGATAAAACTTCCAATCCACCTTCTGTCTATTTCCTCTCTTCTGGTCTTAGGTTTTCTTGCATTTGACAGAAAAAGCAACAGGCTATATCAGATCAGATCAATTGGGTTGATTCAGCATTATTTTTCAGAGAAACCCATCTCGACAAATTTTCCAAAATTAGCAAACTTGCTGCCCCTATTTTTGGGGGTTTTTCCGAAAAAGTTTCAGAATCCAAATTCTGAGGAACTGGGTTTGTTCAGTATTGAAGCACGAACAAAACCCATGTGCCAGATTTTTCCGGAAAAATACTTCTCGGCGAGGCGCTATTTTCAAGGGTTTCCGAAAATCATCTGAACAAGGTCAAGATTACAGTCAATCTTCAAGTTTTTCAAGATGCAGTACTCCCAGGTACAATACGAGACCAAGACGGTCTTACTACATGATTACTTGAAAACAGTTGACACAAATTTACACCAAGTAAATCCAGTGGTTGATTTGGAGCAGCTAGAAGGCATGAATCAAATCACATTGCAGAATATTGAAGAATCCGGGTTGCTGCAGGCCGCATCAATTCCCATCACACTGCAGAGCGTAGAACTTGTAATCGCTTGTATCAAGCATTACAATCCTACCACCAAAGAAATCAGAGCAGCAGATGGAAGAATTGTTTGCAGTCTAAAGCCTCAGGATATCGAACGGTGTTTTGATATTCCATCATGTCCTAATAGCAAAGTCATATCAGTGACGGAATGTGAGAGGGCATTTGAGACAGCTAAGGACAAATGTAAAAAGGTTATGGCTGAAAAATGGCTAAAAGTGACAAAGGCAAGCTTGCCTAAGCCGTTGGGACGAGGAGAATGTAAAGATGAGTACTCAGTGTTAATCACTCTACTCAATAGAATCACTGGAGAAGATGGTCGTCAATTCCAGCCATGGATGTACTATATCATTGCTAAAATCATTGGCAAGAGGGAATATTATGACTGGGCCACTTTGATTAGTGACACACTCCACCGACAAATCACTGGGTATCTGGAAGCTCATAGGTTCCACATGTGCTCTTACCTGGTATACTTGATAGCCTTCCAAGGTGAATTCAGGTTATTGAACAATGTGGGAACCTTAGGTGTGCAGAAGGTTCACGAACATTTCGCACGTCTTGAGTTTACTCAAGCGGAGCGACACTTCAAGAGAACGAGTGATAACTTCATTATGCACACAGTACGTGAGCTTAACCATGAGATGCACGTGCGTATTTCACAGACAGCCAGAGAGGCAATGGCGGATTGGGCGGATTGGTTCATCCAATTCCCTACGTTCTCCTACATACGCGTGTATGGCTACATTGGCCACCCCGCCATGCTACCAAGATACCCTTCAGATAGGGTAGTCTTCATGGAATTCCTGAGACAGTTGTCCGAGGTTCATGCCTACTTGCGCTTGAAGAGGAAGACAGCTGTTAACTTTCCTGTTGAGATGGGACTATATAGATGTGGATTCGCGGCAGATGCTAAGATGATGAGTCAGGAAACAGTGAGGTTTAACCTCAAGTATCTCATTGATAGAAGATCCTATGATCCCAGAGGACTCTATGCAGCACACCTCGAGCAACACTCGTCACATAAGTCTTCTATGGAAGATTATTGGGTAAATTGCAAAGACGAGTATGAAGTGCGAAGAAGGAACTACAGCAGGTTCAGACTCTCACAAATTGCTGATTTTATGTCAGCAGACATCGAGGGCCTGTCCGATGATGAAGGGGAAGTCACTCTCCCCTCATTCTTCGCAGATTCAGTTGACTCCCAACCGCTCCCGAGAGTGGATTGGTATGCCAAAGAAGACACATCTATAGAAGAAAGAACGAGTAGAGTGGTTAGAAATAGCCAACTCTATCTCGACAGCAAGAAATCAAGGAAGGTGATACCTCACAGAGCAGAGCCGCCACAGGTTCAGTCTACACCACCTTCCACTTCAAAAAGGAAGCCTAGGCAGAAGCAATGGTGCAATCCTCCCCGAGGGATGAGGATGTCAAAGCCTAGAACACAGAGGACACCAGTGGAGAAAGCCACACATAGTCCTGAAATAATCACGGGTATTGCTGCCCCAGAACAAAGAGTAGAGACTGCTCCCCTGATTCGCAGGTTATCACTAAGGAACCAGCCAGTAGTTGTTGAAGAACCGTATCGAGCCAATGGCTTAAACAATAGTAGAAGCGAAATAAACAAAGGTATGGAAACAGAGCCAATATCACAAGATCACAGCACACAAGTCCTCATCGACTTGGATTACCGAGATTGCTCCGACAGTCTCACACATCTAGCATTCAAGGGCCTCACGTCCCTCCTAGCGAAGTTCGCCGAGATTCTATTTGGCTTGAAGGCTTCCTAGGAAGAAAGAGGGAAAAACCCTCCTATGAACTTGACTTTACCGAATTCGATCACGTCCCACAAGACACGTCGGCGAAAAGGTTGAAGAATCAAGTTCACATAGAAAGGAATGCAGAGTGTGAGATCATCATAGAGACTGCCGCTCCACCAGTAGAGAAAAGCATACACGAGGTCCAAGTAGGAGACTACACTTTGTCTCAACTTAACCTCGGGAAGACTACACGACAGGTGGAGGCAGACCTTCTTGGAATAGCCTCGGTGAGCGCACAAGAAAGAATGGCTAAGGATGGTAAAGAAAAAGCAGCCTTAAAGGCTGAAAATCAGAAACTGAGGTCTTACATAACCAGCTTGATACATGGCACACCAAACGTCTCAGCCCTACCAGCAGGACTACTAGATCTCCCCGCTGAACAAAATCATCGGCAATTGATAACATTCGGCAAACACTTGAGAGATCAAGTGGAAGAGTTTGTTCTCAAAGGTAGATGTATACTGGCAAACCTATACCAGTTACGGGATAGAGCACATGGACTTCGTGCAGAGATCCAGCAGTCAGAACAAAGGATTGCAGAAAGGAGGCTTGAAGACGAAAGCACAATTGCAGATTTGCAATTGGCATATCAATCAGTATACTCTGAGGAAAACAAGCAACATCTTTTTGCTTGGAAGGAACAATTGGCGTACAAGGTGAAAGCCTATGACGCTCATTCAGTAGAGTTGATTGATTACAGACGGGTAGTTGCCACTATTATCAACTTCGCAAGAATGTTGGTGATATCTTTCCCTTGCATGGAATATCAGCGTGAGGGAGGAGAATACGTCGAGATGGTTACTGTACAGAACCAGTTCAGGGATGTCATCCGTAGTACCTTTCTTGATGATCCAGATGGTTGCAAGCTGGCTAAGGTAGCAGCTTTATCAACCAAGTTTGAAGAGGCAGCATCTCAGTGTATGGACTTCGGAAATCAGCTCACAATGGGTGAGGTCATGCTACGACGCCACGTCATCATTCTACAAAGCATTAACTCCCCAGAAGCTGATGAAGTCAATCAATGGATAGAGACACTGCTGATTAGTGGCGAACTATAAATGCACCAAAGAAGGACGCCATACACCCTCCAAGTGGCATTCATGAGACTTGAGTTTGACTTGATGCTTCTTTCCAAGTCAACTCAAGATGATATTAAATGTAGTTGGAGTTAATTTGATGCTTCTTTCCAAGTTTAACTCCACTTTCCTTAAATCATGCATTGTCAGATCCCACTGATTAAGGATGTCTATTTGACTTCCATGATTTGTGGATCTTAGATCTCCACTAAATGTGGATGTCTATTTTGGAGGGATACTTTCATTAAAGTTTACCCTTAGTTTACTTTCAGTCAACTGAAGTAGTTTCCAGTTGACTCTTTGTTGACTTTCAGTTAACTGAAGTAGTTTTCCAGTTAACTGCTTGTTCCCCCTTTTTAGGAATAAATCTTGCTAATTGATTGGCAAGAACTCATTGTTAACTCAAGGAGATTTTGGGGTTGCCCACTCCTTTGAGTTCTATAAATAAGAGCCTTGGGCTCATTATTTGTTTAACTTTTACTTGCTATGCAAAATTGCTGCGCCATTGTTGCCAACAGCTTTGAAAGCGGATACTTGTTCACTCTTGGATGAGAGTTCGTTGGTTGATTGTAACTGTGCATGATTTCGTGCCTTTGCCTTCCCAACTTTTGTAATTCGTTGATGAAGCATTGAAGAAGAATATCAGAAGGCGCTTGCATTTTGATCATCTTATTTGAGTTATGTCTACGTCTTGTATCTAAATAGCTTGTTGTTTCATTTCCCTCCTCGGATAGGAGCCCCTCCTCCTTGGATATTTGTTATTGACGGTTATCGTTTGATGTTGTTCAATGTATTGACTTTCAAGCTATACTTCGGATAGGAGTCCCTCCTCCTTAGCAAGCTAGTCGGCCAAGGCATCGTAAATTTTGTTGTTTCTCGTGAACTATTTCCTAGCCCATACCTCGGATAGGAGTCCCTCCTCCTTGGCAGGTCTCAGATCTAGTTTACCGTATAGAGTGTTTGCTTGTACCAACCTTATCCCGGTGTATACCCGAGAGTTCAGAGCCTCGGTCATATTCTCAGGAGACGGCGAATTCAGGTGATCCAACCAACCCATTCCCGCTCCTTTACCCTCATGCTCTATTTACCTTGAAGGTATTGGATAGATAAAAGCTAGTTAGTCGTAGTTGAGATCTGCAGAAACCAGAGAAAAAGCTTAGCTACGGCGCATTGTGTTTGTGCACCCTTGTGTCCTGCCGCTGAAGCATAAAAAGATAGGAACTTTAGTTTACATTTCCCTTCCCTACGCATTGCTCCCAGCAGAGAGGGACTTCTCCTCTTTAAATAACGAAGAAGTGTTGCAAAACATTTGAAATAGCTGAACGTTTACAATCAGCACTCCAGAGGTGCTAATTTAAACACCAACACTTTATTTCCTCAATCAGCTCTAACAATCTTTTATTTACATATGAACATTATTCTTTGACATGCAAGAGTTATGGAAATAAAATATGAGGAAAACCTGATGGATGCCTAGAAACCCTTGATCAATTTTTTTGTTGCAGCAGACCATGCATTTATCCCAGCTTCTTTTGTTGGCCAAATGATTCTCTAACCCAGCCGTACCAGGTACAGGTGAAACCAGCTTGAAAGGAGAGGCGTTTCCTTCAAGATGATGATGTATTTCCTTCCCAGGCCGTACGGCTCACTCTCACAGCAATAAATGCACTTTAAATATTGTTCTTGACACCTCCAATGAAGAATAACATCTGCTGTTTGATATTATAATCAGACTATAAATCTGAGATGCAAAACTTCTGATAATAACATGAAATATTCTTCCAATCTGCTCAAAAGAGACTCCTAAATGAAGCCTCACTCATGCCAAAATTCAATGGATCTTTCACCACCTCAAATCAGCTCTTCCCACGAAGATTTTGCGTTCTTCACTGGTGACCAAGATCTGAAACCCCTGCTTCAGTTGAGAAAAACTCCAGCAAAGGCAAATGTCAAATATTCTCAAGTGAAGTCGACTTTTCCTTGAGAGATTATATACCCACTTCAAAAAGTACGATTTCTCCACTTTTGCCTTTTAAGTCGTTTAAATGATATAAAACTCCACTCTCATGTTATAGTTTGACTTTGGCTTCAATTAAATAAATTAAAATCACTTAAAGAAGGGTAATTGTCTCATGGACTTAAATGGCCCCCTTTTTATAAAGTTAATTAGTAACTTATAATATAAGCTCTTATTAATTAAATTATCATTAATGCTTCCCCTTCATTACTAACTCATCAAATAAGCCATAAATAATCGTGCCACAAAAATAATGCCAAAGTCAGGAGTCCAGGTGCCCTGCCAAAAATAGCACATCCATAAATATCACTTACTAATTAATGCTTCCCCTTCATTAATAACTCATCAAATAAGCCATAAATAATCGTGCCACAAAAATGATGCCAAAGTCAGGAGTCCAGGTGCCCTACCAAAAATAGCACATCCATAAATAGTAAGTGTCCAAAACTGAGCCAATAAACAGGTGCAGATGCTAGAACCTGAACCCACGGAAACCACTACCATGTGTAATGTCCCAGATGCTAGGGAAACAGTCCAGATGGACCCTCTAAACACACTACTAGCTCACGAGGGTCAAGTGATGAGCTAACCCCTAGTCACCTGATGCTGACTAAGGAGGGGTCATTACATTTTATGCAAAATCATCTACATACTAGGATTGTTTAGCCTAGCCCCCTTTGGCCCAGGACTGTACCAAACAAGCATTCTCAAACTCTACTTTGGTACTCCTATATTGATTGATGATAATATTGTTGACTCCTTTAGCGCTATTTTTTGAGTGCGCAACTTGGGAATTTTGTGGCGGTTTTCATGCAGATTTTTGGCACGGGCTTCCCTTCTTCTACATTTTTCTTTTTTGGGCGATTTGCTCAAGTTTTGTCTTACAATTTTTGCTAAAACTGTCTATGTTTGAGGGTTTTATGACGGATTTCTAAGTTTTTGGCGTTTCTTCCTATGTGCGAGCGTGTGTTGTTTGTGGGCAGTTTGTTGTTTGTAACAAGTCAAAGATTTGGCGGCTATTTTTTGGTCGTTAATGGCAGCTTGAAAAGATTTTGTACCAGTTTTTGACAAAGTTTTCTGGTTGACAAATAAAAATTCTGCAAACAATTTTTTAATTTTATTTTTTTCGAAAAAAAAATAAAAATTATGAAGAGATTTTTGACGAGTTTCTCCTATCTAAAAAATCACGGGTTGCTGCTAGGGTTTGCAGAATAGTTTTTTGGGCGGTTTTTTTCTCAACAAAAAATCGTGCACTTGAACATTTTAAAGAGTTTTTGAAAAAAATTCTATAAAAATTTTGCAAATTTTCGAAGGTTTTTCTACAAAAATCTTACTTTTTCAGAATTTTTGAAGGTTTTTTTGAAAAATCTTACAGTTTTTGAGCCTCTTTTAAGACGATTTTTCAAAAATTGTGAATTGTGTCGATTGATTGTCTAGCGTTTGTGCTAGCTGATCACAACTTTACCTCGTTTTTTGGGCTTTTGGAAAACGGGAGGGATGGTTGCTTTGTCCAATGCCATGTTGGAAAGTACACAAAGGTTCAATGCGAAAAGTTGTACCACCTGGAAATAGAAGATACTCATTTTTCAAGTGTCGGTGTTTAGATTTGATTGTTCTGCGGGAAAGGATCAGTAATCGCAAGGCGGTTATGCTTCTCCAGTTATCAGTCATTGATGATATGTTTCCAAAAGATTATGGGTACACTTAGTTTTTGTTTGTACGATATGTAATGTCCCCTTCTCAGTAGCCACCTGGATATTATTTTAGCCTTATTTATTCCCGAAGGCTAAAATGAGAAATAAGGGAATAAATTATTAAATTAATTATTTGTAAAGTTATCTCAAAAATATAATATCATAAGATGACTTTATATTTAATTAATTTAATAGTAAAGTGACTAAAAATAAAATAATATCAAAAAGTCACTTAAGTGAATAAAATAATATTTTATTTTAGAAGCTTCTTGGAGGTGATTGTAAATTCTTTATAAGGAGCTTGTTGGAGACTAATTGAGATATCTTGAGTTTGCATATTCACATATCTACATTGGTGAGCTTGAATGCTTAGCAGTTTGCATGAGGGTTTGAAGACTCTAAGGTACCGGATTCAGTTGTCCAACATCAACCCTAGCTAGATTGGAGTGGAGGGTATTTTAGTCTTTCACATTGAGCAAATTTTGTGGCCAAGGGCCAAATTTGTGGAGTTTGATTAGAGCATATAAAGGCATATTTTGTAGAAAGAAATTGCAGTCACAAAGCCAATCGATTTTTTTGTATAAGGGACGAATTGGCAATCATATTGCTCGTGCAATTTTCACATACTCAACTGGTTTCAAGTTGTCATGTCCCCTATATAATTAAATGATTTTTTTTACAAAAACTAAATAATGCCTTGCCCAGTTCGTGACCCATTTCTTATAGCATTTTAGATATCTTATAAGGATCGATGCATGCCATCATTATTCAAGGGAAATGCTTAATAAACTAGTGTGTTAAGCTAATCGACACTAAATAGCTACAATCGATTAATTCAAGCACAAGGGATGCATCTCTTGAGACTCCTCACAATAGCCGCGCCTAAACATAAAGGATGTGTCTCTAGGAAGCGATTCTCCAGGCCGTATAAGGAGGAAACTAAAGCGGTTGAGGGAGGGTAAAGAAGAAACGCGTAAGGAAGAAGTCGCTACAGAAGGAGCTGAGCCCTGCCTCCAGGTAATCATGTTACTTAGCGTGACAATTTAAGTTTTTCATTTCCATAAGCAAATCAACATAATCGTAAGTGCACATAAAGGATATAGATTTCATAAGAGGGCGAACTGGGTTTCTCCCAGCGATGAGAAACCCAAGTCAACCCCCTCTCAGATTACCTTTTGTTTTTGAATATTTTAATATCTGATACAATGTTAAGTATGCACAAAATAGGCAAATTCAGGAAAGGCCAAAATACTCAATCCCTTAGGAAGAAGGGGTACGAGATTCCAAGGGCCGATTAGCTATGAGGATAAACATAGCAATCAGTGTTGTTCCAAATGTCTGTAAATAAATAAGAAACCAGTTAATGGAAATAAGAACAAATACAATTAAGTAGAACTAGTTAGTAGACAACTTCTATTAATTCGGTAAGCATTTACTTAATCATTTAAGGTACTGGTAATCACACGGTATATACAAATTATGGCAAATTAATCTGGATAAGGCAATGAAATGAACTCATTACTAAGCCACATACAAATTGGTAAAGATAATTAATATGATTCCTCCAAAGGCATTTGGAGTTAACTAATTTAATTTAATCAAGCTCACTTAATCAATTGGATAAATCACGACTCTACTTGCAATTCGGGTTACAATCTTTAAGGACAAATATTCTTACAAAAATAATGAGATGCTTAATTGACCAACAGGTGAAACAATTAATATGATTAATTACCAATACATTTATAAATCACTAGATGTTGTTTATATTACTCATGCATTTCTATTTGCTCTAATTCTAATCTGTTTTCTAAGTGCCTGTAAATTCATTCGGGAGGAAGGGCCTGAGAACTGTGGTGTCTTAAGACCCTCCTAAGGTTAGCCCCTAGGACCCTAGGATGAGGGTTGGGCTATGGATGGGTAATAGACCTAGGCTGCACATAAGCTCCGCTAACTTCCCCCAAATGAGTCATGTGTTTTCCGAAGAAGTGGCACAAGTGGAGTATGCAGTTACTAGTCACCTAGAGTGGGAGGTTGTAGGTTACAACCCTCAAGCTTGGCCTAGGGCTTCGAGCGGATCTACCCTAGGGGTAGAGGATGCAATTACAAGTTGCCAAGTAAGGAGGGTTGTAGATTACAACATATGTACTAGGAGCCATGGCTACGAGCGGATCCACCTTTGCCACCCTTCATTTGATTTCCTATGTTTCATGTTTACTTGTGTGAATGATTGCTTAATTGTTAATGCCAATGGACTTGTGCCTTTGTGGAATATGGCTCATTTTGTGGTTGCAGGAACCCAAATCCACATTCCCTATCTTAGAAGAGCCATTTGACTGCATTCCAACCTTTACCCAAGCCAATCCAAGACAGGATCAGGTAAGGAACATTACAGTGGTATCATAGCATAATCCTGCCAACCTGTGATGGACTCTTATGAACACACCTACCATAGAAGAAACCCTAGCAATAGCATGCCCACAAATAACCTCATGGGTGACCCTTTGAGAGAAGAACTTAGAGCCCACCTTGAAGAAAGTAAGAAGACAAGTCAAGCCATACTTCTAGCCCTTCAAAACCTAAATAATCATCATGAGAAAGAGACAAACTCTAACCACTCTGAAGCAAATAATCCTACACCCACAAAAACCACAAGCTCTAGGCCCACTAAGCCCTCCTTCTTTCCTAGGGAAGAACACATGGAGGTTAACGGACCCCATGTGGAAAGTGTAGAGGAGATTGTTGCGGCCTACTATAGGCTTGATCCTGAGATTAGGGAAATCATCCCATTTAAAGATTTATGTGATGCTAAACTTAGAACAGCCCCTAGGAGGGAAAAGGAAAAAAACAGTCAAACTAATAAGGACCTCAAAAATAGGGTCAGCAAACTTACTCTCCCAAACTTTGATGGGGAAGGGAAGGTCACTGCACGCCCATGGGTACAAAAGCTTGACACCTACCTGTCATTCAGCCCCATGACAGAAGAAAATGCTATCAAATTTGCCGTACTACACCTAACAGGGATGGCCCATGATTGGAGGCATCATGGCCTCATAACCCAAGGGCATCAACATGTATCCACTTATGATGACTTCACCCAAAGACTCATAAAAAGATTTGACCAAAAACATCTTGAGTGGTTCTTCTGTGAACTCACCCGAGTAAGGCAACAAGGGACTATAGAAAGCTATGCCGCTGAGCTTCAAAAACTAGCTGTCATGGTGCCCGAGGTTTCCCAAGAGAGACTCACCTATCTTTTCCTAGAAGGTTTAAGGGGATCAGTCAAAAGCATGGTAAGCGCCCATGAACCCAAGTGTCTTGATGAGGCCATCCAAAAAGCCATGAAATTTGAAGAAAACGTGCCTAAAGATAAACCCAAATCCTCCGCAAATTTCTCCAAGTCACCCCATAAAGAAAATAAACCTAGACCGGAAGGGACAACAAGGACCTACCCTTTTTGTAGTGAAAAGAGAGATCGATTCCACATGTGCCCAACCATGGAAGACCTAAAGAAAAAGGGACTATGCTTCACATGCCGCAATCCATGGGAAGGGCGTGATCATAAATGCAGAAGTCGAGCCCACATGATAGAAGCACACTCTAATAGAGGAAATGAAGAACCTCCCAACAAAAGAGCCAAATTTGAGGATGAGAGTCATGTAACATTAGCCACTATCACCCAAGCCTCTAAGCATTGCCCATTTCGGATCAAAAGCATACTTAGGGGACAAAGGGTCATCACACTAGTGGACAGTGGAGCATCCCACAACTTCATTGATGAAAGGATAGTGAAAAAAGGAAGTTGCCAACCATAGCCTTCAAGGGGTTTGAGGTAGCAACCGCCATAGCGGCCAAGGTACAATGCACAAGGATAGTGCCCAAATTGGAACTCACCCTGGGGAGCCACCCTATTCAAGAAGACTTCTATGTAGTTCCTCTAGATGTTGATATTATCTTAGGAACTCCATGGATATACTCATTAGGATGTTTTATGTTTGACCTTCCAAATCAAACAATTTGGTTCCAACATGAAGGGAAAGAAGTCACCCTTAAGGGGCTACCCGATGGTGGTCCAAAGATGGTTTCGTGCAAAAGAATGGAACGAATTTTCAGAAAAGGGCATGGGGAGTGGGTAGCCCAATGTATGATTTTGGATAAAAGCACCATCCATGGGAAAGCCATCCATGTGGACATTCAACCCATCACCAAGAAATATGGGAAGGTCTTCAAAGAAATCCTCCCAAGTCTACCCCCTAAACATGGATTTGAACATACCATAGAATTAGAAGAAGGGGCGAAGCCGGTTATCACCACTCCCTACCGCCATCCTCACAAATTCAAAGAAGAAATTGAGAAAACCATTAAAGAACTATTGGAGACGGGACACATACAGCCTAGTTCCAGCCCCTTTGCATCTTCAATGGTACTAGTAAAGAAGAAAGATGGCACCTTAAGGATGTGCATAGATTATAGAGCATGAAACAAGAAAACCATCAAGAACAGATATCTGATTCCCCAAATCGATGAACTTATTGAGGAACTCCATGGAGCCAAATTCTTTTCCAAAATTGACCTCGGGTCAGGATACCACCAAATAAGAATGAGAAAGGAAGATGTACCCAAAACAGCTTTCCGTTGCCATTATGGACATTTTGAATTCCTAGTGCTGCCTTTTTTGGACTCACAAATGCCCCAGCCACCTTCCAATCATGCATGAATCACATTTTTCGCAAACAACTTCAGAGATTCCTCTTAGCATTCTTTAATGATATTCTTATCTATAGCAAGACGTGGAAAGAGCACCTCCAACACATTGAAGAAACTTTAAAAATATTAGAACAAGAATCCTTATATGCAAAGGCCTCAAAATGTGAATTTGGCATGGAGGAGATCTTATACTTGGGGCATAAAATAAATGCAAACGAGGTTAGTGTAGATGACGAAAAGATTGTGGCCATCAAGGAATGGCCCAAACCTATGTCCCTCACACAACTAAGGGGCTTCCTGGGGCTGTGTAGTTATTATAGGAGGTTTGTGAAGGGTTTTTCAAAAATTGCTGCCCCCCTCACCGACATAACTAAGAAAGGAGCTTTCACATGGAATGAAGAAGCACAACAAGCCTTTGAAAGCCTCAAAAAGGCCATGAGTTCATGCCCAGTCTTAGCCATCCCAGATTTCACCCTTCCTTTTGAGTTGCAATGTGATGCATCCATGGAAGGAATTGGTGTCATTTTAATGCAAAATAAGCATCTTATAGCCTTCAAAAGTCACAAGCTTACGGAGACCGAAAAACATTATCCAATCTATGATAAAGAGATGTTGGCCATCATACATGCCCTGGCCAAATTCCATCAACACTTGGTCTGCACAAATTTTCATGTGAAAATCGATCATAATAGCTTAAGTTATTTTCTGAATCAGAGAGACTTGAACGATCGACAATAGAAGTGGGTTAGTAGGATTCAAGCCTATGATTTTGACATTGAGTATGTAAAGGGAACAACCAACATAGTGGCAGACGCTCTATCCAGGTGTCTTCATGTAAATACAATAACTTACATAGCAGCAGATTGGAGACATGATATTATTGCAGAAAATGCTAAGGATCCTCAGGCTAGTGAAATTTTGGAGAACCACCTTCCCCATGAAGAATACAAGGTAGTAGAGGACCTCATTTTATATAAGAACAGAGTATTCCTAATACCAAACTCCAAGATCAAAGAAAAGATACTCAAGGAGTACCATGATAATCCATTAGCAGGACACCAAGGATTTTACAAGACATATAAACAGATAAGGGAGAAGTACTCTTGGGAGGGCTTTCAGAAGGATGTACACAGATATGTTCAAGAATGTATGGTCTGTCAAAGGAATAAAGTTGAGCAAAGCCACCCAACAGGCCTACTACAACCACTACCTATTCCCAACCAAAAGTGGGAAAGCATCTCCATGGATTTTATTACTGGTTTGCCCAAGACTCAAGGAAAGGATTGTATCTTTGTAGTCGTGGATCGCCTCACTAAATATGGCCATTTCTTCGCCATATCCACAAAATATAGAGCACCTCAAGTAGCTGAAGTATTCTTTAAAGAGATTTTCAGACTCCATGGTCTTCCTTGTAATATCGTCAGTGATCGGGACAGCCGATTCATGAGTCAATTTTGGCAAGAACTTTTTAAGTTGGTGGGCACTAGTCTCACACCTAACACCGGCTATCATCCCCAGACAAACGAACAGACCGAAATCGTCAACAAATGGATAGAAGGATACTTAAGAAACTATGTGACGGACAACAAAATGCATGGACCAAATGGTTACATATAGGAGAATATTGTTACAATACAACACACCACATGTCCATCCAAATGAGCCCATTTAAAGCACTATACGGCTATGAACCCACTACATTTGGGAATCTAATTACCCAAGAAAGTCAAGTGCCCCGAGCTAGGGACTTTGTGCAAGAGAGCATTGACATCTTGAACACCCTCAAGGATAACTTACATCAAGCCCAAAATCAGTAGAAAATGTATGCAGACCGGAACCGCATCGAGAGAACCTTTGAGGTGGGAGATGTGGTGTTCTTGCGATTACAACCATATAAGCAGTCGTCCCTCAAATCCAATGGAGCAAAGAAACTCAGGCCCCGATTCTATGGGCCTTACAAGATTTCAAGGAGGATCAGCGAGGTGGCTTACGAATTAGAACTTCCCTCGAACAGCCGCATACATAATGTTTGCCATGTATCCGGGTTAAAGAAAGTTCTTGGACAACAAGTCACTCCATGTGCAGAACTACCCCCTTTGGACAACAAAGGAAAATTGGTCCTCGAACTGGAAGCAGTCCTTAACATGAGGGAAAAGAAACTAAGGAATAAAACTATCCCCGAATTCCTGATTAAATGGAAAGGTCTACCAGAGGAAGATGCCACATGGGAGAGTGAGGAAATTTTCAACCATCCAAACCTCAAGTTGCTTGAGGACAAGCAATCTAAGGGGGAGGACTATCATGTCCCCTACATAATTAAATGACTTCTTTTACAAAAACTAAATAATACTTTGCCCAGTTCGTGGCCCATTTCTTATAGCATTTTAGATATCTTATAAGGATCGATGCATGCGATCATTATTCAAGGGAAATGCTTAATAAACTAGTGTGTTAAGCTAATCGACACTAAATAGCTACAATCGATTAATTCAAGCACAAGGGATGCGTCTCTTGAGACTCCTCACAATAGCCGCGACTGAACATAAAGGATGTGTCTCTAGGAAGCAATTCTCCAGGCCGTATAAGGAGGAAACTAAAGCGGTTGAGGGAGGGTAGAGAAGAAACGCGTAAGGAAGAAGTCGCTGCAGAAGGAACTCGGCCCTGCCTCCAGATAACCATGTTACTTAGCGTGACAATTTAAGTTTTTCATTTCCATAAGCAAATCAACATAATCGTAAGTGCACATAGAGGATATAGATTTCATATGAGGGCGAACTAGGTTTCTCCCAGCGATGAGAAACCCAGGTCGACCCCCTCTCAAATTACCTTTTGTTTTTGAATATTTTAATATTTGATACAATGTTAAGTATACACAAAACAAGCAAAATTCAGGAAAGGCTAGAATACCCGATCCCTTAGGAAGAAGGGGTACGGGATTCCAAGGGTCAATTAGCTATGAGGATAAACATAGCAATCAGTGTTGTTCCAAATGTCTGTAAATAAATAAACAACTAGTTAATGGAAATAAGAACAAATACAATTAAGTAGAACTAGTTAGTAGACAACTTCTATTAATTTGGTAATCATAAGGTACTGGTAATCACATGGTATATACAAATTATGGCAAATTAATCTGGATAAGGCAATGAAATGAACTCATTACTAAGCCACATACAAATCGGTAAAGATAATTAATATGATTCCTTCAAAGGCATTTATAGTTAACTAATTTAATTTAATCAAGCTCACTTAATCAATTGGATAAATCACGAATCTACTTGCAATTCGGGTTACAATCTTTAAGGACAAATATTCTTACAAAAATAATGAGATGTTTAATTGACCAACAGGTGAAACAATTAATACGATTAATTACCAATACATTTATAAATCACTAGGTGTTGTTTATATTACTCGTGCATTTCTATTTGCTCTAATTCTAATATGTCTGCTAAGTACCTATAAACTCATTCGGGAGGAAGGGCCTGAGAACTGTGGTGTCTTAAGACCCTCCTAAGGTTATCCCCTAGGACCCTAGGATGAGGGTTGGGCTATGGATGGGTAATAGACCGAGGTTGCACATAAGCTCCGTTGGCTTCCCCCAAATGAATCATGTGTTTTCCGAAGAAGTGGCACAAGTGGAGTATGCAGTTACTAGTCACCTAGAGTGGGAGGTTGTAGGTTACAACCCCTCGAGCTTGGCCTAGGGCTTCGAGCGGATCTACCCTAGGGGTAGAGTATGCAATTACAAGTTGCCAAGTAAGGAGGGTTATAGATTACAACATCTGTACTAGGAGCCATGGCTATGGGCGGATCCACCTTTGCCACACTTCATTTGATTTCCTATGTTTCATGTTTACTTGTGTGAATGATTGCTTAATTGATAATGCTAATGGACTTGTGCCTTTGTGGAATATGGCTCATTTTGTGGTTGCAAGAACCCAGATCCACATTCCCTATCTTAGAAGAGGCATTTGACTGCATTCCAACCTTTACCCAAGCCAATCCAAGACAGGATCAGGTAAGGAACATTACACAAGTTGTGGTCACCTTCATTGCTGGGTGCACCCTTACATGGTGCGATTTTGCTTAGGAGGATAGGGAAAAGTACAAGCAAATATTTGATGGAGTCGTTGGGCTGCATAGAGGTCAGGCGCAGCATTGTGGAGTGAAGATATTTGGCATATGAGGAGAATCAAATTATCTTGTGTGGCTGCCACATCATACTAGGTTCTCTAATTTCCATTTGTATTGCATTGGAAGTTATGTAAATGTATGGAGATCATTTGCTGTCATAATCAGTCATATATAAACTTGTATTTCAGTCATTTACATTAGTGGTAGTCGCTGTCCTAAGGCAGCAATATTGCATTGTAGTTTTCAGTCATCCTATGATAGTCGATATAGGAGAAAATCTGAGTTGGCATCATTTGTATTCCCTTCCCAGCATTGTATCTCATTGCAAATATCAAATAGAAGAAGTTGAGGTTGACTGCAAATTGTTTGACAAAATGCGAAGTAGCTGTACTTTCATATCAGCATATGTAGTTTGCATACGAAGTGTTTGACTAAATGTCTAATAGCTGTAGGTATCGTTTTCAGTCACTTATATGCACTTGAAAATACAAAAAACATATTGCACTTCATTTCAGTTCATTGGGTAGTTGCTTAGTATCATTGGAAGAGCATTTTAACTTTATTTGCATCAAGAAACATCAAAACAAAACAAACTGAAAACCATTTCCAGCAAGTCAGAAGGTTGCCTGACAAGTGTGTGACAAAATACCTAAGGCAGAAAATCACGGGTTTTCAATCAGATTTGGCTATTTCATTATGATTGATCATTTTATTGAAACTTGTGTAAATTGGAGAAACAGAGCAAGGGTTTGCTGGTTTTGAAGATTGAAACTTTTTGAGGACAAAAACCCTAAGAGAGAATAATGTCTACAAGTGTGAAAGATCACCCAAGGGCATTTTGAGAGATAATCTTATACAGAGGTTATTACAGGGCTTCATTGGATTCTGGAAAATCACCATTTGCAGCAAATACAGGGGGTTTCATTGACAGATCAGAAGTTGATAAGCTGGTTAAATTTGTTGTTGTTTCTTCCCTAAGCTAGCACGTGAGTTTGTGGCAGATTGCACATCTTTTTGTTGGCACGTGAAACCCAATAACGTTGGCCTTAACTTTCCAGCTGGCCGTACATCAGCAGATGCTAGGCATGAGAGTTTCAGGTCAGAACACCTAGGTTTTAGTGCTGCAAATTGACAATATTGAGGTGTCTATAGTTTCTTTTCAGAACAGAAGCCGTTTTGGGGGTGAGATAATCAGATTCAAAGGTGTGGCGTCTCAGCTTGATGGCCTCTAGATTGCTGATCAGGTCATTTTCAGATCTGCAATTTATGTTGTTTGTTTCCGGGTATGAATTATATGTATTTCCTGAAGCATTAATAAAATCTGGTTTACTAATTTTATGCGATTGTTGGTAATATTAATTTTGCAAAAAGTCCATATTTCCTGTATTGCCTAGCAAACCCCAATTAAAATCAGAAAAAAAACATTTTAAACAATTTAACTTCAGAGTGGGTTATTATACCTTTGTTTAGGTTAACCTTGTATATCTATTCTTTGTTCTTTTGCCTTTCTTGCTTTGTTATTTTTGCTTGGAACCTAGGGCCCCCTTTTTGCACGAGTCCTTTGTCATTGAAACTGATGTACATTCCATACCCTTTGACCTATTCTTGGTCATTCATGGACTTTAATATAATTTCCTCATTTCTTTCTAAAATAATAAGCATTTCTAGAAGTAATATTATAATGTTAAGTTATAAAAACCCTTTTATAAATTCCTTGATGTCAAGACTACTCCAAAGTAATATTGACTACTTTGAACCGACATGCTTAGCTCCTTTGCTACATCTGCAAGCTTCTTTCGTTCTCAAGCATGCTATTTCCACTAAACTTATGCATGTCTTGGTACAAGACTTTCTGCTCCAGATTGTGATGCATAAAAATAAAGAAGCGTTGTGGAGCAGAAATGATTTTGTCCTGCAGCCACACTTTGTCACCAAAGTTGCACCCAATTGACTTAAAAATTTCTACGGCAGTTCTTTGTTTGATCTTTCTATCATTTAATTTTGTATAGATGAAAAGGGTAGAGGTATTCAGTTATGAATCCTGATTAAGAAGTTAAGAGCCTAAGCCTTCTAAACTTCTATTTTCTATTTGGAAAAACCACACGACCAATGTAATAAATAATTGTCTCATACAAGTCATGTCATTGTCAACTATGTTTTACTTCTATATTTAGTTTTAGAAAATCTTGTGACAATTAAAAGTTTCTAGGTTTGCCACCCTAAGTGGGTATCTCAATTTCTCATGTTTGTCATATTTTTCCCTGTGCAACATATTAATTTCATAGCTCCTTTGCAGGATAGATGATTATATATTTTATCGGCTTTTCTACAAAGGAAATCAATTAATAAAGAAAACTGCAGAAACAGTGACCATAAGTTACATTTAGCATAAGGCCGAAACAACAGAACAAAATGCAAGCCGGCAAAGCATGCAGCAATCCTTTAAATCGAGGTAGGCAAAAATCATACAATATAAATCAATTTAAGTAGCATCTGCTTAATATACCATAAAAAAAACCATCAGCAAAGGAATCTTACCAAACCATCCCTCCATATCATTGAATGATAAAGACACTTTATTCCCAATCAAGACGACATCTGCATGTGACATCTCTGGAAGCAAAACAAGGGCAAACATCAAGCCCAAAAGTATAGGTGCTTTTATAAAGTTTAGGTGATCCATTCTAACAGAAATCGCCCCAACTTTCAAGGCTGATATTCTGGCATTAGAGCTATCACTTATCCACCAATCCATATTTTCTAGTGGCATGAAATCCCCAATGCTATAAGGCTTTGATTGGCATCATAGTCTGAAATCATACAAAACAAAACAAGAAACTTAGAAATAATTGATTATTGTTAAAATTGATCACCATCATAGTTTGAAATTATACAAAACAAAACAAAAAACAAACTTAGAAGAGCTTAACCATTGCTAAAAAACAAAATTGAACACATAATGGATGTAAAGAAAGCTGATACAAAACACTAATCACAAACATCTTCCAATGTCAAAAGAAATAGACCACATATTTAAAAACATATAACGCATAATGGATGTAAAGAAAGCTGATACAAAACACTAATCACGAACATCTTCATGGGCAGTCTTGTTTCAACATAGCATCCTCAACTTGTCTTTTAGCCCCTTGCTCATGATCCAACATACAAACACCTCAAAGCACCAATTGATGCAAAATAATACCCAAGTGAATTGTATCCAACTCCTTGCAGTATCTTTTTCAGCAAAGTATGAAACTTGGAAATGTGTCCTTGTTGAACTTTGAGAAGCTTTTGTAGGCCCTCAAGCAAGCCTGAATCCCTCTCTCACTTCCTCTCTCTTTCCCTCTTGAAACCCTATCCTACCCCTTCCCTTGATTCCTCCTCTCCCCCCTCCAACAAACAAACAATCTTTTCATTCTGTTTGTTGAGACCTGCTTTTAGTTTCATTTGGGTAGTCAAAGTTAAGATCAACAAAGAGGGGGGACCATTAGACTCCATAGTTACTAGGAGACAATGACTGGTGCTAGTCCATGATACAAGAATGGGTCTAGTACGTCATTTTCAAAAAAAGTTGAAGACCTAAAAACTTGCAGAAAACAATATTAAAAAATATTTGCATATGTAAATTTAAATTTAGTGAAAAAAATTTACAACGGATATACACCTTTCAAGAATGTAAACTACTAAATGCTTAAAAAATATTAAATGAATATATTTGGATTTTTTTAATAGATGTCAATTAAAGTAAAGATCAACTATATTAATATTTGATAATTATCATCAAGATATAAACAATTAAATTTTAAACCATAATCACCTTGAGATAGCAGAAAGAGACCAGAAGTAGAATGCTATTATAAACATGATACAAGGGTCCTCACAAATGGCTATAATTTCAATCAATTGATAAAAATTCAATGCATGTACACATCTCTAGCCTTGCTTCTCTTTGTACTCTTACCTCTTTGGGATTTATAAGAAAATTTTCTACCACAAAATGAAAAACCTTGTAACCACTTTGCAGAAAATAGAAAATTACAAGTCTATCATAATATATTTCTTTAGTTCTTTTAGCTTTTGTCAAACACATATTACTACTGTAGGGAAACACTGAAATTTATACGATATACTTGAGAAATCTCTATAGGAAGCTTCCCATTTCTCAAGGGATGCTTCTAAGAGATGTATAGAGATACAAAGAAACTCCAACTAAAGTCCCTTGGATTTGGAATCGTTGGAGAAGCAAGGGGCTTACAATCCAGCTTCTAAAATCTTTTCAAAATGTCTACCATGAACTTCCCTTAATCTAGGAAGACTTCTCTTGTACCTTGCCACACTTCAAGACCAAAAAAAGAATTCATAAGACTGATCTCTTTCATGTCAAATTTGGATGTCAATTTCCTCTTGCACCATACTATGAGATTCTCACTACTTCCTATAAGAATGAAATCATCCACATACATAACTAAAACTAGCAAATCAAATTTATTGAATAAATAATAAAGATTAGGATCAGCAATAGTTTAAGTGAAGCGCAAACTTAATAAGTACCCATCAATCTGAGAGTATCAAGCACAAGTTGCTTGCTTCAACCTCTATGGGGCCTTTTTCACCCAACATACATGGGTATCTACCCATGCACCTCCCTCTAGGTTGATTTATATAAACCTCTTCCTCTATGTTCCCATTCAGAAAGATTATTTTTACATTCATCTAATATAAAGTGCAAACAAAATGAGAAGAAAATTACCCATACAAAAGTGTACCTTGCAATTGGAGCAAAAGTCTCATCATAATCAATTCCCTCTTTCTGAGAGAATCCATGTGCAACAAACATGGCCTTGAACTTCTCTATGCTCCTATCTATTGCATGCTTCACTTTGTACAAACACTTTGAACCAATCACTAAATTCCCATCAAGTGCTGGCATAATGTCCAAAACATCATTCTAAATAATGGAGTTATACTTCTCTCACATGGCATCTCATGATGACTACTCTAAGTTTTCCTTCTCAAAGGTGGAAGGCTTAGCACCAATGACAGAAGACATTAAAGAAATTGAACTTGGAAACTTCTTAAGTGGTTTTGCACCCGAATTTGATGTGTCTCATTTTATGTTTGTTTTGCTCTCATCGTGTCCATTTAACCCTATCTCACCCACCATTGATAACTGATCCAAGAGATCTTAAGTGAGCCTCTATGTTAAAATGTCTTTTTGTTATGTCATTTCCTCCCCTTATACTTGAATGAATCATCTAAGTTGTTAAATCCAAAGTTGACTAAGTATAAGTGTTGGTCTTGTGCTTTCCTATGTTTGTCAAAGTTTGGGACCTTCAAGGTTCCTTGTGCTCCCATCCCAAGTATCGGTGTTTGGAGGGGTTTGCTACCCCATAGGGAAGTTGGTATTGCCTAAGTGAGGCATTTATCGAGCATCAAGGATTCGGGTTCCACCTTACCCTGGTACCTTTTTCCATGTTTCCCCAATCCCCAACCCAAATCCATTGTTCTCCAAAATATTCTAAGTGTTTGGTTTTTCAAACTTTTGGAGCATTCCTTGCTTCCATCCCATGTCCATTGTCACAAGGAGACTAGTTGTATTATGAAGCAAAGTTATGTTTGAGAGAGTGTCAAGGTCTTTCATGTTGTCATCCTTGGTATCGGGGAGTCACCAAGTTTGATAATTATAGGGATGTCTAATGGACAATCTTTGATGGAAGAAGTCCAACAACAAAGCGCTTTCAAGTGGTTTTATCAAGGTGTCAAGGTGGTATGTCATTTCCTCCCTTCCCAACATATTAGAGGAATGTTATGGTTTTTGTGGTATTGAGGTATCATCGACCCCCATCTTATGGTAGGCACATCGAGGATGGCCCAATGGCCCAACAAAGTAAGGCGTTATGTGAAGTGTTTGGCAGAAATTTAATTTGGTTCCGAAACTACATTAAGTTCCCAAAGGAGGTTCTAGCATCAATAGTTTTCACTAACAAGCAAAATGAAGCAAGGAAATGTTAGTTTCAACGAAGATTCAGGCCGATTCATTAACCTCCACTAAGTGCCAACAAGGTTTTGATTTCTCTCCAAGGTGCCAAAATGTTCAAAGAATGAGGCAAGGAGTGTAATGTGTGTTGAAACTTTGTGGCGGTTCCAAAACTACATTGAGTTTCTGATGAGCGTCTAACCCTTGACAAGGTTCCTAACAACACTGAAGATCTTGGCAAAGCTCTAAATGTTGAAACAGATTTATATGAAGCTTTTCAAATAGTTCCAACATGGCAACAAAGCTCCAACAATTAAGAAACTGCTAAAGGAGTGCCTAACAAGTTCCAAGAAAGGGTAATATGGCCAACATGGGACATAAGAAGATTTAGAAGTTGTTGGAGAATTCTAAGGAATTGGGAACCAAGAACTTCCACCAAAGTTTTGAGATCCCAATATACCTTCAACAAGTGATAAGGGGGTGAATGATGGACGAAGAAGAAATGGAAGAAAGTAGTAGTTGGTGGTTTGCAATGGTTCTTGAACCACCTCCAAGGCCCAACATGGTTATAAATTTCGCCTACAGTGTCGACAACTTTTTAGAGGCCAGTATCCAAGGAAGGAGGAACACAATAGGCACATTATGTCATGGAAAAATAGATATCAAAGGAATCTCGTTTTATTTAAATGCACTCTAAATGGGCTTTAAACGCCAAATGTAATGGTGTTGTGTTTACTTGTCCATCTACCCACAATTAATGTAGGGGAACTCTTCCATCTACCTACATTTACTCTATCTACTCTCCGTTACTCCCCCAACTACTTTTGTACCTCCAACAATTACCTTTCAATCTAAGGTGCCCATTGTAGGCGAGAATGATTCTATACCATTGATTTCAATCTACTACAATGTTGTTCTTAGGGCAAGCGCCCAGTTGGATAAGAGATGTTTTGAGTTTCATTTTAAAGGGGAGTAGTTGCAAAACTAGCAAAAAGTGATATTCACAAGAAGCTCCAATGTTTCAATTTCAATTTTGGGTAAAGATATTTTGGTATTGTAATGATCTATGTTTGTCCCAAATTTGTAATAACATCTATAACCTTTGTAGATCAAATGATTAAAGGCATAATCAACCTTGATTGAATGTCTCCCTCTATGTAGTGTACCTTTTTGGATGTGTTTCTAATTAGTTGGCCAGCCAAATGACTATAAAAAAATGAAGTAATGTTTTATATTGTAATGGTAAATTAGCTTTTACGATAGACTTTAGGAATCTTCTTTAATAAAGTCATGTTGACTTTAGATATTTTTCCTATAAGTTGTCATCCTTATCCTTTGTGGATAAGATATTTGTCATCTTTATCCTCTATGGATAAGATTTACCTTTTTGCTTTATGAGTTGGCATCCTTATCCTTTGTGGATAAGATATTTGTAATCCTATATAAGGATGTTTTTGCTCCTTATTTCTTAATAGATTTTAATGCAACCTTAGTTAACTTTTTGTGTGTTGTTTTTGTAATATGGTATCAGAGCTTGGGTTTTGTAAATTTTCGGGATCAGTGAATGTGTGATTCTACAAACTGTGGCAGTGAGGAATTGCATACAAGAGACAAAAGAATGTGCCAAAAGAAGCTGTACAGATTCGTACAAAGGTTTTTGATGAATTTTTTTTCAAAAAAAATTGTTGATCTATTTTTTGGTAACTTTTTGGTGGATTTTTTAAAAAAATTCATGGGTTTTTTAACAGTTAAAAATCACCCAAGGTTTTATGACTCTTTTTTCGATTTTTTAGAAAAATCATAATTTGTCAACTCTTTTTTGGCAATTTTTATACAAAATCGTGGCTGTTTGTGGAATTTTTGCAGATTTGTTCTTTGCAGATTTATTCTAGAATTTTTTGCAGATTTTTTCTAAAATTTCATTGCAGATATTTTGCCCTTTTTTTTTTAAATCATGGGTTTTTCACTTTGCTGCTCAGGTTTTGCAAATTTTTTCCCAAAAATTTCAGTGGTTTTTCTAACAATAGCAAGCTTCATCGTTTTCCATGATTTAAGGATTGTGGGAGGGATGACTTCATTACCCAACATCATGTTGGAAGGAATTCAGCGTTTTACTAGCATGAATAACAACACCTAGAATGTAATATACCGAGCTCAATCTCACACAAGAAATGAGAAGATCATGTATTCAGATCTCAGTAATCAGTAATAACTTCCACACATATTATTCCATGAAGTATACCAGGCACAATCAAACACAGGAAATATGGAAATGAGTAGATACTTGCAATAATAAGCTTTCAGAATATTCAGATCAGATCTCTGGACTTAAGTGAAATATTATAATAACATTAGAGATTATCCTTGACAAGCAATGACTGAAAATCGAGGTTACACACCCAGTGATTACATTCACAGTATGGAGCTAATTGAATATATTGCTGCAGATTATGGAAGGAGGCTAATCACGATTCAAACGATTTGTGCTACTGGCACACCCGTAGTTGAAATGTCGCTATAGCAGATCATTAGAGATGATCAGCGCCCAAGGTGGCACCTCCGTTGAGCCAGAACTCCCGATCGGTCAACACAAGAATGAAGAGTAAATCACCAAGAGAACAATCTACCAGGTAATAATGTGATTCACCAAAGCGAATGATAGGAAAATTCGATAGTTATGAAACATTGGCTAATCACATGTGATGAGCCCAACTGGCTCCTCTTCAAACCCCTTTTGTTTTAATTATCTTTTGGTGTTCTTTTGAGTTTTTTAAGAAAGTTTACAGAGAGAAATAGAAGGGGCGCAGCATATAATTGCTCATAGAACTCAAATTTGAGATAGAATTAACCAAATGAAATTGCAGAAGATATTAAATAACCATAACAATAAGATTGCATGTTTCAGATATACCCAAAATGCTCCAAATTATCTTATTAAGAAAAATGTCCCGTTTGCCAGCCAAGAATGAAGGAAACTAACAAATCCAAGTGTAGGAGACAATGGAATGATTTCTCCCACCTGAAACTGGGGCAAAAGAACTGTAGAGGCTAGGCGCAAATGAAGAAGCTGAAAAACTCCCAAAAAGGAAGGTGTTTCTCCTCAAACTCCAAATGCCCTTGAGAAAAAGAGCCACACACTTCAAATAAGAAGCCACGTCCTCAGCATAGAAAGTACGGCCATGAAGGTGGAGTGTCTGCCAAATGAAGTAGGACGCCAGCTCTCAAACCCTTCTGTATCTTATTAAAATCTACTGAATATTGCACCAAAATCCCTGATTAAGCACTATAGAAACTTCTGAATTGAAGCCCCTGCTGTTGCAATCATTCAACTGATCTTTCATAGTCTCACAATCACAGATTTGTGAAGAGTTTTCATTCTCCAGAGATAAACAAACTCCTGAAACCCTTGTCTCAGAGAAGCAAGCAAAGCCAAAGCCAAGAGAAAATATCAAATAGTCAAAAGTGAGTTTGATTTTACCTTGGCTTGCATATAAAGCCAAAAAGGCACGCATCCCAAGAAGTGACGCCACTTTTGGAGTCATTTAAATATTTTAGAATATATTTAAATCCCCTTTTCAATAGTTTTCAATTAAATACATGGGCGCCCACTTTAAGTGATTTAATTAATCACTTTATGAAATATTTCACTAAAGTGCTTCTAATTTTCACTTAAATAAATTTAAGTGATTACTTTATTATAAAATCAAGTTGACTTTATAATATTCCATCAAATATATTAAAACACTTTAATCCACTGAAATATTCATAACTCACTCAAAACCCCACATAATAATGTGCTATTAGAAGCTGTCAACCCCTGAACTGCCAAAGCCTGTCGTGAGCCAATCACTGAACTCAACGGATGAGAATGACAAAACCCATCAAATAATGCCACTGACCCTCTAACCAAACCCAGTTAGCCTACAAGGGTCCAAGAGACAGGCTAACACACTGCTCCCAAGAACTGACTAGAGTGGGGATATCACATCACACTTCTTAGAGGTAATGATGAATTCTCCAGGCTGAGGATGTCATCGGGCCCTTGACAGGAGGAACGACACTAGGCACAGCTCTGTCTATGAGAGTCAAAGGCTCAACAAATGATGAATGCGGAAATAATGCTCAGAGTCATCAGTTCTTTAATCACATCTCCCATGGAATTCAGAAAGGAGGAGGCGAGAGCCAAAGGCTCCGTTGGATGCCTATCACTATAATGTTGGATCTCCCCTCCCGTATACTTGATCAAGTTCGCCCTGGAGATAAGAATAAGAATGATTAGATCTTGGCGCAGATGTAAATCGCAGAAGGCACCACGCCTTCTAGGTAGAGGTTTTCGTCTCACCTAGGGGTCATTGGCAGAGAATTTTGTCCCTGTCAGAAAGTAGATGCCTTCCACAATTGATCCCTGAAACATCCCTAGGGATATTTGCCCCAATTTTTTCCAAAAGTCTCACATAAAATTTAACAAACAATTTGCATGCAAACTGATTTCTATTTAACCAATAGATTATACATGAAAATCATATAATATCAGACTGAAATAGAGATCTGAAATTAAATATGAACATTGCCTAAAATCTTCAATAGAACAACAAGAATATTCAATCTTAACCACAAAACTTACAGTCGGATTAGATAACCAGAAGTATGAATTTGAAGCATAAAGTGAGACACTTGAGTAATATCTCCAACAAACAATGGGTTTTCATCCACTGCCTCTAAGCTTGAGGGTTTTCATCCTCAAACTTGTTGAAAGCCAAAGCTTCCCAGAATTCTCAAAGAGAATATAATAATCAAGCATAAACCAAGCATGGCTGAAAGTGAGCCCCTTGCAACCCTTTTATAAACTTCTCATAAGAGCTCATTCACACTTTTAACCAATGTGGGATAAAACATAAGCTTTTTTTTTTTTTGCCTTTTTGATGTCTCATGTATTTTAAAATAAGGGGCCCCTTTTACTATTCATTTTCCCACTTAACTTTAGGCTCACATTAATAAAGTTAAATGATTGGCTTTAACTTTATAATTTAAACTTTATTAATGCGAGACGAATTAAACCAATGGAACTAAAATCATCTGACGATAATAACCAATCTTCCATTGAAAAGGCATGTCACTGGAGATCCGAGTCCATAGTAGCGAGACTTCGAGGCGGCGAAGCTGGACTTCGGCGAGGCATTCGGCGGGACTCGGCGACTTCGGGACTTCGGGCCAGCGGATAGATCTTGGCAAAATGAAAAAAAGTTGAAAAAACCCTAGAAATTTAGAGATTTTTAAAGATTTAAAACTTGTTTCAAGCACCCTTTATTGAATAAAATACAAATCAAAGCAAATTTGATCACATGCACAAGTATACAATGATTACATAAGTATAAAGTACACAAATTGTAGTTGCGCTGCTGAAGGAAATAGCATACTTAGATATATAAAATTAGTCAAATGTATGCAAAACTCATGGAATATGAAATCCATGACATCGAATGTTCCATACAAATATGAAATATCAAAAGTAAAACAATAGCAATAAGTCTATGACTCTATGCCCTATGGCATAGTGGAGCCAACATCCTTCCTACGAAGGCGTCTAAGGGTCCTGGATGATGTTGCAGCTGCAGCCATAGTCTCTGCCTATGTCTAACTCTCCATGCCACTCTCACTGACAGCAGCTATGTCTCCTCGTGCTCTAGCCTCCTCCTTAGCCATGGCTACAACCTCGGCCTCTCTCTGTGCCTGGTCCGCCCAATCAAGGTCCTCGTTACTAAAGACTGCATCTGTAGCCTCAGTGATCCACTCAAACTGTGGATCAACCTCCTCTAGACTGATCAGGGTTTTGTCGTGGTCAAAAAGCTTTCTGTATTTGAGCCGAAGGTTGTAATGAACATATACCAAGTCATTCATCCTCTCCATTGTCAATCCTATTGCACTTCTTGGAGTGTATGTGCTCAAACACACTCTAATTGTGCTCACAACTTGAGGATGAAGCTGCATAAGGCGTCTCAATATCACGAATAATAGCGTATTTTTGCGGGATGGGTGTCGAGAACCAAACATATGCCACCATCTATCTGAGATGAGAAAAAGAAACAAAATCAATCTCATTTCAAGTTTCAAGTTCAAGTTCAACATTTAATAATAAATTATAATATAAATAGATGAAAATTATGCCCTTAAATATATTTTTACCTGAAAGTAATGTTGTCCTATTATCTTTGCACATTTGACGTGCAAAGAAGTCTCCTTGTGCCTTAGTGAAGGCATCTATCTCCTGCACCACCTGTGTAGTAACAGCGGGCAACATCCGCTCTATCGTTGTGTAGAGCCCACTAAGAAATTCTCTATCTGCACGAAGATCACAGCGGAAGTGGAAGGCCGGATTTAGGAAACATGCGGCTGCATGGATGGGCCTATGAAGTTGGTTTTGCCATCTCATATCAATGATATCCCAAATGGGACGATACTTCTCCTCAACTCCACCATAGACTAATCTAATGGCCTCTTTGGCCCTATCCATGCCCTCATATATGTAGCCCATTGCGGGCTTCTCCCCATTTGCACCTCGTAGGAGAACTAGCAAGGGCTCAATAAACTGCAAAGTGCAAACATGTTTCACAAATAAGTGTGAATGAAAATAAACAAATAAAAGTAAGATATGTTTAAAATTAAAACATAATAAAGAATTAAATTTTACCTTCACAATCTAGATCCATTTGGTGTCCAAAACCCTTGCTCATCAGGCCTGCAATCAGCCACAGCAATCCCTGCAGTGCTTGTAGAAAAGGATGAGGAAGACCACTCCTCACTAGTAAACATGCGCCTCAAAGCTGCCCTTGACCGAATCAAGGATTGCATTGTGATAAAATTTGTTGCAAACCTGGTGATGCCAGGACGAGACAACTCCCTCAACCCCATGTATTGCCTCATAAGGTTAAGCACCCATGTGTGGTTGTATACAAATTTGCAAACGTTTTTTGCTGCTTCCACACATGTTTTGATCCATGGGAGCTTCCCAAGATCCTCCAACATGAGGTCAATGCAATGGGCGGCACATGGAGTCCAAAATATAGTAGGGTGTCTCTCCATCAATAATCTACCAGCAGCAACATAATTTGCTGCATTATCACATCACCCTTGCACTACATTCTCTTCCCATCAGCTATCACCTCCTCTATAGCCTCACATAGGTATGTGGCATTTTTGAATTGGGTAGAAGCATCAATGGACTTCATGAAGACGGTGTCACTTGAAAAAATAAGCAAAACCATTTATTCAATAAATTAAAAAACATAAATCAGCCATATTAAACTGGTAATTACTAAAATCAAATTCAAATTTCAATGCATTGGGGAAGTACAATTTACCTCGGAGAAACTAGGAATTAAAGCACGACATCCCTATTTCTCCTATGGTCCAACCATCGATCCTTGTTGTGGCTTAATCATCTCCAACTTTGCTTGCTTTGTACTCTAATTGTGCTTTCACATGCCACCTTTTGAGAGTCAAAAGTGGGCCCTTTAATTCATCTTCCTTTGGGGCTTGAACCCGCCCACATATGGTTATGGCATCAATCATGTTTTGCCAAAAAGGTGACCTAAAACATGTCATAAATAAATTAATAAGTTACATAAGTATTGTAAAATGAAAAGTTTTAAGTTTTTAACTTTAAATTTTAATTTGATAATGAGATACATCTAGATTCTAAAATTTAAATATAAATTTTAAAACAATTAAACAAAAAAGAATTACCTGGCAACATGGAAGGGAATGGTGCAGTAGTACCAAGAGTCTGCAATTGTCTTTTTTGCTGCATGTTCATGCGTCCTTGTTTGCTTCATGTGCTCTCAAACAGCGGTTGGGGCAGGAAGTAGTCTTGTGATTACAAAATATGAGTGCACCCTAGATTTACAAACTCTAGGGCCAATGCTAATACTGCCACTACCACTAGCAGTAGCAACGCCACCAGCACTAGTACGCATAGGCAGAGCTGATGCAGAAACAAAAGCACTAGCACTAGGACGGTATGGAGGCATGGAAGAAACATCTCCAACAGCACCAAGTCCCTGTCCAACTCCAACACTCACCAACTCCTGCTTCTGTTTCTTTTTCATTTCTTTTTGCATTTCTAAAGTTTCTAATTGCACCTGCACTTCATGAACAACCTCAAGAGGTGCTCTAGTGCAACCCATT
>VDFB02274817.1:0-35343 GCA_007258455.2 Sequoia sempervirens
CATAACATAATCAAAGAGTCATTACACAATGCAAGGCATCAACCATCTTGCACGCAACACAAATCATATCCAATCCACTTGCAAAGAGAAACCATCAAAATAACCACACAATACTCCCTCCTAAGCATTTGAAAGCCCTCTAATCCACTTTGTACAACTGACTCCCCACTTTTAAACAAAGAAAAAAATCACCCCAATGTCAAAATTCAAACACAAAATTTAATACAATAATTAAACCATCCATGAAACATTATTTTCACAACTCATGTTACCTAATTCACCTAATTGGATTAGTTATAAATCACTGACATTTATAATCTTCATTAGACCCTGTTGGTTAACTTCACTTCTTCAAAGCCAATTTTCTTAAGAAGAAATAAGATACTAATCAAATATTAATCTAAGAAAATATATCCAAAGTAAATATTTATGTTCACAAATGAAGCATTAATATTACAAACAATTAAGAAGCCACTCACAACTTAATTACATCTTATCAACTCTAACTTATGTCACTCCCAATTATACTAACTTGATACAAAAAAAGAAGAGAGATAATCCTCAATGATATTATACACTGGCTCAAAGTGTTCCACCATGTACCTTGGATATCATTCATTGTTGTCATCTATAGCATATTTGCAACATATTGATCTTTGTAGTGAAGAGAAGTTTACATAATACTATTTTAGAAGATATTCATTCTTTCGATTAAGATTCCTTTGTGTAATAAATATGCATATGGCTCTATGTATAGGTAATATGCAACTTGTAAAGAAAATACACATGTTGTCCTACATGTTTCACGTCTATGCATTATGAAGGTTCTAGCCTGCTCAAGGCTATCAAATTTAATAAAAGTTGATTCAATCTAAATGATTGTATACATATATGTATGCAAGTTCACAATTTTCAGACATAAGACTATTTGTTATTTTCTTTTTCTTCTATTTATATCATAATGTTATTATTTTAAAATAATGAATAAGGTGAACGTAACTTAGTCTTTTTCGGGCTATAGCTATGATGATGCTTACTATGGAATTTACTAAAACAAGAAAGATTGTACCTTCAATTAACTTAGGCGAATATTACAATCTCATAAAAAATAAAACTAATATCATATTTATATATTTAATCAAAGGCATATATATATATATATATATATAGATTTATTTTGAAACACTAAAGACACATCATTCACTCAATTCAAAGAATTTAAACATCCCCTTCAGGCCATTCCAGAGGAAGCAAAATGTGCATTTCCCAATCCTAGGTTTGTGCATTTATCTTACACACGTACATTCCTAGTGTAAGATTGCAGATGTTTCTTTTGGTACAAGAATTCTCTACTTTATTCATTAAAGCCTAAAACCAAGGAGATAACATACCCAATTTGTTTGAGACATATCTTGTGAATTTGACCAAGTTGGTATGATTCAATACTTAAGATGTGAATTTATTCCTCCAATAGAGGATTGATGGAATCTCGATTGAAGGTTAGGTTACATTCCCTCTATTTGTTTCTGACCTGTAAATAAGTAGTACCTTGTACCCCTTTCATTGTGAATAATCTATAGTTATACATGCCATTAAGCACATGGAATGGGATCATGGCCCAAAACTCAGACAAGTTCTCATGCTTAGAACAAACTCTATTCATTAGGCTTTAGAGATTTCCTTTCAAATAAATATGGAAAAATTCTCAATAATAGATAATAAGTAGTGCTCATCAAGCATAATAGATGAAATCCTTATCCTCATCAACATGCATGCAAAATGGTAAAGTAATAATATTAGACAAGAAACGTGAACTAATGACCTAATGCCTCCAAAGATGTCACCTTCACCGAATGCAATGTTTGCGGTAAAATTGGCCCTACTAGATTGGCATACAGATGTGGGGCAAGGATGATGCATTGAATGGAAGAGTTTTCATGAGAGCAAGCAAGGTATGAATGTCCATCAAACATGATTTGTAAAAGATGTGCATGGAGGACTTGTACAAACATATCATATTTTACATGTGCATGCAACACTACTATCATAGGGAAGGAGTCTACTATCATTCCTTCATTCCTATCTTACGGCTCCCTACTTGTTTTGGATATTACGCTGCATCTTCACCAATCATAAATTATAATGAAACGGGGATTATGAAATCCAAATTTTCATGATATGATATTATCACCCATGAAAATACCGAGATAACAATATAGGAGTTGATATCTAAGAACAACAGATTCAAAGAGACCATACCTTATTTTGGGGTTCTATCTTGCTTCTATGAGAAGAGAATCCTCTTGGTTGTGAGCCTCCTATGATCAAAACTCCTTCCTATTTGAAGAACACTATTTTTCTCTCATTGACCATGTGTGGGATCATTTTTCCAAGATTTTGCTTGAAGTTTGTGGCAGAATAAAATTTGAGAACTCTCACAGAGAGTCATGGAATGACTGTGAGCATCCCCCTTGTTCTATATGTTACACATTGTTGTATATGTTACACATTACCTTCACCAAGAATAACTTGAGGGGTTGTGTGTAAATTGGTCCCCTATGCATCTCCTTCCACACTATAACTACAAATGAAAATTTTCAAGAGAGGGAGCCATTCCCGATGACCGCATGTTGAGCCTAAAAATAAACAATAAACACAACTAAGGCTGAATAAAGAGGTAGTTACAAAAAGAACTATATTCCAAAATTAGTTTGCATGGCATGCAAATAGGGAGAGTGGTCCAGCCGAGTGGAGGCACATGCAACCATGCTTCCATTAATTTTCTATTAATGACCATTGTTGCAACACCTTCCATCACTCATGTAATGAATTAAGGTTTATTTATTTATTTCAATTTCCTGTAGTTACAATTATATATATATTTACAATATTTATTACCTAAGGGAATAGTTGGATAATTATTTATTTTATTTTATCATTAACTATTATTCTATCCATTTACATTTATATTTATTTATTTATCAAATGTATGCATTTTTTCTTAACAATTTATTTTAATGCATAAGACAAGAGTACCTGAGACCTAAAATGATTCCACAAGCATCAAACATAAACAAAATGAAAGGGTGAATCATGAAGGGGCACTACATCCTCCCCCCTAAGATTTGACTTACTCCTATAAGTCACAAGGTTAGAATAAAACATACACACATTAGCTCTAAAATTTGTTAAATAATACCACATTCACTTTTCCTTTAACATAAATACAAGCAACATCAAATAGTCAAGAAAACTAAATGTCAAACAATTACCTAAACCTTAATCAAGGTCAAGAACGAGACCATTGACTGCAAACAACAGACAATGTTGATGGGGTAACAGACTAGACACTCATTGTCCTCGAGGATGATGGCTAGGGTAGGGGATCTTATGTTATCTCTGAACAACTATTCCATTGGGTTTAAGGCACACTCAAACCTGCTAATTCAGGTGGACTCAATGCCTAGTACCTACAACCTACAACAAACAAAATGGTCAAACATATATATAATCATACAATCAGGCACACCTTGAAAGGAAATCGTACCGTAGAAGGGTACTCATGAATGAGTAATGTGACATTGTCCCTTTTCACCAAGACACATCCAAAGACATCACTTAGTAAAAAAATCAACTCGTAAACTATCCGCTACATGATAGAGTAATTACATGTTGATTATATCAATGCATTTAATGTCATGTAATACACCAAGCTAATCAGAATGCCACATTTTCACAAAACATAGCATAATTATGCATTCAAATTACACATTTTCCATTAAATATTCATCATTTTTAAATCATTGGAAATGGTTGATTGATAACCATACATTAGTAACTTATAATCATAACAAATTCTTCTACAAAATTTGGTGGTTAGCAATGAAAAAATAGCTAAGCAAAACTATCAATGGGTAAATAATAACCTCAACTGTCAAAATATAATACTAACCTAATCAAGGATAATGTATTGTCTTCATAAAAATCAAATTGAATAATGATAAATAATGTTAAGTGCAGGAATAAATTTTAATAAAATTTTCCTTGTGCCAAACGATCTAATCAAGTAGTACCAACGACAAAAAAATTTGAAAACCATAGCAAGTAATGAATCACTATGCCACAAAATAATTATTCACTTATCGATTTGTTCTAGATAATAATAACATGATTTTCTAATGGGTAACAAAATGGATAATTAAGAATGTTTTTCAAATTAGAACTACAATATGGCATAATAATTAACAACTTAATCTCCATATCAAGGCAACAACTTTGCAAATTCAATACTTAGATCAATGCTAAAGAATAACAAGATGTTTGCTACTAACTACTACTATCTTTCAACTAAAAACTAATATTTGAAGTAAAATGCCATTAAAAGATACAATGTCATATGCTTTTATGTTTAATAGAATATGGCATGATCATGATTGAGGGAAATAAGGGATGTGAACTCATTATCACAACTTTTCAAACAAGCTAGTTAAGCAATATCTATTTATACTATAAGATTTTCATTCATCTATTCCATTGTCTTTGTAGTTAGTCTTAAAATTAAGCATTAGGATACTACATGTCCAAACTTCAATACAATGATCCTAGTTTTGTAATGGATGAACAAAGAATACCTCAAGTCTATCCCTTCTAATCGTATTTTATCTATCTCCAATTCAGGTTTGATCAACAATAGTTTAGAGTATAGATCAATCATTTGTTCTATTAGGATTAGTATGATAATGAACAAATTCACTCCAACACTAAATCTCATAACATATTCAACAAAAAGGCTATGATTTTACACCTTTTCAGAAGCAATAAAACAAATTTTATCACTTTATAAGCACAATATTCATCTTTTAACATGCATTCTTCACATTCACATGCAAATTCACATCACCTGGAGTCACATCACAAGGCTACACAAGGGTCCATAATGCATCCCTGATAGAAAGAATGTTGGTGCATTGTGCACTACATTGTGGGTCCTATCCTTTCCACAATTTTTTTGCTTCATCAGACTATCACCACCAAAGGACAAGTCTTAGATAACTAAGCGAGGATGATAGAAGGGGGAAACATAAAATCAAGAGTACAGCTACTAGGACAACGTAATGGGATCATATGAAACCAGAGTGCCCAGTGTATGAACCTAGGCTCTAATACCAAGTGTAACGCCTTGCCAAAGACCCCCAGAGGACAACACACCAATACTACAATAATGACACAATTTTTTTTTGTTAAACTGAAATAACAGGAATTGTAAAACATATCAAAATATAACATATAATTTAAGCTATATTTTCCAAATCTGGACATTGGGGCATCCACCAAGGATTTGCACCCAAAGAACTTGGAACTACAACAAGACTACAATCTGCCATCTTGATCCACACTTAGGTATCCATGGTGCACTAAGAAGCTCATTAAGATATGATATATTAGAAGTGACTTCTCAAGATACCCAAACCTTAGAAGTCACTCCTCAAGATATCAAATATTGAGTACCTCTCGGCCCATGTCGATGCCCTTCAGAATATAAGCATTCACAAGATCATTCCTAGCCATGCAAACACTTATGTGCCCTCTAAGGTTCAATGACTACATTACTTATCAAGATCTACACATACATCTCCAAAATATAATGTTAGATACAACATCATTAAAGATCATATAATAAGAACCAATAGGTACAAAAACATTTTCCATTACATAGGAGTACACCATTACATTGCTACTAGCTTACATCACTTCTTCCCTTAATACAACGGGAAGAATACATCAAGATTACATTACATGTACAAATGATATACATATACAATATAAAACATGTGCAACTATCCCATGAACTGGTACAAGATCTAAAATATGCTACAAGGTATATCCTCAATGCTCTCAAAACAACTACAAGGGAAACTGAATAAAGGAAAACACACAATCCGCCCAACCATGTGGAACCCTAAGGTCCAACCCTCATGCTAAGAGATAACAATAAGGGCCCACAACACAAATAGTCAAGAAGACAGTAACACAACACCAAAGGGCTAACATGACTCCAACATATAATGTACAATATAACATCACATACACATGAACAATGTTTACATTGCTTACAACAATGACTTTACTTCCAGAGGAACACACACATTAGAAGGAGAACATATGACTAGGGAATGCTAGATTGCAATAGGGAAGAGCGCCATCGCATGGTCCTGGCATGGGTTACCCTAACAATTTAGATTTCGGCCCCCATCCATGAGTTACCTTGATAGTCTAGACGTCGACCCCGATCTATGGTTACCCTTCCAGTCTTTCACTAGACATCGGCCCCATAGGGTGACACATGTAGAACCAACATTCATGTCGTGAGGAAAAGGAAGTTTATATTACCAACCAGGCATTTTCAACCCATCCTTAGCCAAAACGAGCACTACAGGAATGGGTGAGGCTTTACCATTTATCTTGTTTATGTGAAAATTACCCACCCCCCAATTCATTAATTAGGTTATCACTAAATTAAGAGACTCGCCAATGGGTTACTTTGGACACCACTTTGGGTTTTGGCCCCCATTGAGAGTCACTTCCCCCACTTGCAACTAGTAAACCCTACAAATCAAACAAGGCATTTACCATCTTGCATACTCATCATAATCACATGTATCCAACAAAGCAATGCATTGCTCAACATGCTCCCATAATCATAAAAAACTATATACAGTGCAAGGAATGGATCATCTCACACACATCACAATCTCAAAACTATACATAGTACAAAGCACATAACTCAAAACCATTGCCATACCATTTCCAAGTAAAACCATCATAAGTATTGGTGCAACACAAAACATAATCAAAGAGTCATTGCATAGTGCAAGGCATCAACCATCTTACATGCACTAAAAATCATAGCCAATCCACTTGGAAAGAGAAACCATCCAAAGAACCACACAATACTCCCTCCTAAGCCTCTAGAAGTCCTCTAATCCACTTTGTACAACTGACTCCCCACTTTTAAGCAAAGACAAAAATCACCCCAATGTCAAAATTCAAACACAAAATTCAATACAACAATTAAACCATCCATGAAACATTATTTTCACAACTCATGTTACCCAATTCACCTAATTGGATTAGTTATAAATCACTGACATTTATAATCTTCATTAGACCCTACTAGTTAACTTCACTTATTCAAAGCCAATTTTCTTAAGAAGAATAAGATACTAATCAAATATCAATCTAAGAAAAAATATATAAAGTAAATATTTATGTCCATAAATGAAGCATTAATATTACAAATAATTAAGAAGCCATTCATAACTTAATTACATCTTATCAACTCTAACTTATATCACTCCCAATTATCCTAACTTGATACAACAAAAGAAGAGAGATAATCCTCAACAATATTATACAATGGCTCAAAGTGTTCCGCCATGTACCCTGGATATCATTCATTGCTGTCATCTATAACATATTTGCAACATATTAATCTTTGTAGTGAAGAGAAGTTTACATAGTACTATTTTAGAAGATATTCATTCTTTTGGTTAAGATTCCTTTGTGTAATGAATATGCTTATGGCTCTATGTATAGGTAAGATGCAACTTGTAAAGAATATACATGTTGTCCTACATGTTTCATGTCTATGCATTATAAAAGTTCCATTCTACTCAAGGATATCATATTTAATAAAAGTTGATTCAATCTAAATGATTGTATACATATATGTATGTGAGTTCACAATTTTTAAACATAAGACTATTTGTCATTTTCTTTTTCTTCCATTTATATCATAATGTCAACATTTTAAAATAATTAATAAGGTGAATGTAACTTAGTCTTTTTCCCTATAGCTACGACGATGCTTACTATGAAATTTACTAAAAAAAGAAAGATTGTACCTTCAATCAAAGGCTAATATTACTATCTCATAACAAAATAAAACTAATATCATATTTATATATTTAATCAAAGACATATATATATATATATATATATATATATATAGATTTATTTTGAAATAGTAAAGACAAATCATTCAATCAATTTGAAGAATTCAAACATTCCCTCCAGGTCATTCCAGAGGAAGCAAAATGTGCATTTCCTAATCCTAGGTTTGTGCATTTATCTTACACACATACATTGCTAGTGTAAGCTTGCAGATGTTTCTTGTGGTACAAGTAGTCTCTACTTTATTCATTAAAGCCTAAAACCAAGGAGATAACATACCCAATTTTTTTGAGACATATCTTGTGAATTTGACCAAGTCAGTATGATTCAATACTTGCTTAAGATGTGAATTTATTCCTCCAACAAAGGATTGATGGAATCTCAATTGAAGGTTAGGTTAAATTCCCTCTATTTATTTTATGAAATATGTATGTTAGTCTCAGAGAAATAAGACATGGAGATAATGGTTTCGATTCATAGAAGACATGCAAACTATAATAGTTGTGAATTCTATATGAGGGTAGGGATAGTTTAGTATATGTCAATTATCCAATTTCACTTGCAACAATTTACGTGACCAAATAAATAAGTGAAGCATAAGGTTATTTTCTCTTGGAATTAAACTATCTATATAATTTGTTAAAGTGCAATATAATCACTATAGTAAATAAGTCAAACATTCAAATATATCTTCACGAATTTGATGAAGAGATAAACCAACTCATAAATAAGTAGTACCTGGTACCCCTTTCATTGTGAATACTCTATAGTTATACATGCCATCAAGCACATGGAATATGATCATGGCCCAAAACTCAGATGAGGTCTCATGCTTAGAAAAAACTATGTTCATTAGGCTTTAGGGATTTCCTTTCAAATAAATATGGAAAAATTCTCAATAATAAATAATAAGAAATGATCATCAAGCATAACAGATGAAATCCTTATCCTCATCGAGATGTAAGAAAAATGGTAGAGTAGTAAGCTTAGACAACATGAACTAATGACCTAATACCTCCAAAGATGTCACCTCACCGAATGCAATGTTTGTGGTAGCACTAGCCCTACCAGATTGGCATACAAATGTGGGGCAATGACGATGCATTGAATGGAAGAGTTTTCATGAGAGCAAGCAAGGTATGAATGTCCATCAAAAATAATTTGTAAAAGATGTGCACGAAGGACTTGTACAAATTGATCATATTTTACATGTGCATGCGACACTACTAGCATAGGGAAGGAGTCTACTATCATTCCTTCATTCCTATCTTACGACTCCCTACTTGTTCTGGATATTACGTTGCATCCTCACCAATTAGAAATAATAATGAAACAGGGATTATGAAATCCGATTTGCATGATATGATATTATCACCCATGAAAATACCGATATAATAATATAGGAGTTGATATCTAAGAACAATGGAGTCAAAGAGACAATACCTTATTTTGGGATACTTTGGTGGGGCATTACAATGTAGGATTGTGTTTTGGAAACAAATATGTGAATCCTCTTGTTCTATGAAAATTTATATAATCTTTAATGAAGTAAGAGTTGTTTATGTTCAGGAAAGACCTACATGATGTCGTAAGAGTTAAGTAGAGGGTTATTATTGTTATTTTGTGAATATGGAACTTCTGTGCAATTTGTTGAATGTTGGATGCATGAATATTGATGTGAAAGTATTAATGATTCTTGGATGCATTTATAAAATCCATAGTGCTTATGTAAAGTTCTCATTGTGTGGAAGAAAAGTTAGTTTGCATATGCATAAGTTATGAGGATAGAATGTTATACCAAATGAATAAAAGAGAATGTGATTTTTTTAAGAGGAGTTGTTAAGTGATCATGATGATCATGACATTGACATTTAGCATCATGTGATATATGGAAAAGAGTAGAGTGAAAGAAAAACTAACAAAGGGTTATGGACAATATGTAATGATATGAATCACATTGGTTATGGAAATAAATGTACTTAGGGTATGTGATGTTTTGAAAAGTAATGGAATTGTGTATGTAATTGTACCCCCTGTAAATGTGAGAAAGAAACAATTGTGCAATGGTTGAGTGTTGTGAATATAGGTCATACTTGCTTTGTGTGCCTATGGGATGGTGATGTGTTCCCATCCATGGGGAATATGTTGTATTTTTTTGGTGTGGGATTAAACATACCATTATGTGTGCTTGGATGTTTGTTACCTGATTGAGAGCCAACCCACATGTGGTTGAAATTTATATATAAGAGTAGCCAAAAGATAGTTTCACAGATTCTTTTCTTTTGGTTCTCTAGTCCCTCAATCCGTGAAGGGGTAGTAGCAACCACAATGTTCCTTGGGCAGGGTGTGTAGTGTATCCATATTGTGGTGTAGATTGGTCTTAGCTCAACTGATCCTGAGGAAAAGTACTCACTACTTCCCCTTATGATGGATCAAGGTACTTGATCCATATGTGCTAGCCTAATCCCCATAGTTCTTGAGCATATTGAAGGTATTTCTTGGATGATCATCTACCTTGTCTTCAGAAAGGTATGATATGCCACATGTGTTGTCAGTTAGGGGCTGGGATCTAGGGTGAGAGGTACCTACATGGACAACCCAAGTGAGACCATGTGCCCCATGTATATGTATATTTTGAGGTCCAACATGTGGAGGGAGATTTGTTACCTATGCTAAGATAGATTCCATATTTGCACATTCTCTGACATGATGCAATAGGTATGATGCCACACCCCATTGATGTTCTGACATAGTGCTGGTGATGATGTCATGTTGTTGATGGTAGCGAGCTAGTCTTGAGGACACGATGCCGTGTACATAGACACATGAAGGTGCACTATGAGATTGTGTTATGATAGCCTACTTGTGTGATGAGTGTAATGGGGCCTCATACACTTGTAGAGGGATACTCATGTTTTATTTTGAAAGTGTTTGCATCAATTAGCATATGGGTATGTCCTAGCCATATATACCTCTAGCTATGGAAAATACCTACATGTTCCTTCTCCACGAGGTATCGCTATGCAGGGTGTGTTCTACACATGCCTACTTCTATGGAGCCACATACACGCTACCATGTAGCATATGACCGGTACATGCTTACTCTAGCTAGCATATAACCATGCCGCATTGAGATGCGATGTGGGATGGGAGCTGAGGTGCACATCCCATGTTGGTAGCCAAGGAGTGCGTGGGCCACTTGGCTAGTCCATTCCATGTGATGACATGATGCATGGTGTAGCCAAGGAGTACACTCTGAGCCATGTGGATGGCATGCTCACTCCGCACCACATGAAGGCTACTACTATAGCCTGACGTTGTTCCCTCCTTCCTCATTTGGTGGCTAGTATCTAGTCACGCAGTGTTGTACAGTGCAATTTTGAAGATTGTGTAATTTATTTATGATTTTTTATTGATTGTGAAGGCTGACACTTTATTTATATTTGTTTGTGATGGTTTAGCCACATCTTGTGATCTTATTTTCATGTAGCCCTCATGGTTACATTTTATTTAGTGTTGAAATTATGTGCATTTCTTGCTTTATTGCTGAAATTGAATCTTTATTTGATATTTATTTATGACTTTGGTGGCTAAACTAGTTTATCCTTATTGTTTTTTATGTCAGCCATGTGTCGTATTGTGATTCCTCTCCAAGGACGTATGAGGTGGACTTGGTGAGTGTATACGAGGAAGCAAACATAGGGAACCTTGAGGATGGGGCTATGTGAGGCTATTACACAGCTAGGACCCACTATCCACCTATGTGTGATGACTATCTCTTGGAGGCTAACCACCTTATACAGCAAGGGATAGGTCATTGCGGTCTTGTTTGTATGGTCTCACCATGTGTGTGTGGCCTAAAACCATCAAGCCACTAAGTGTGAGGTATGGATTATGTGATATGGATATTGGCTCTTGGCTCATGGATTATGTATCATGGATTAGTATGCTACTTACCACTGTCTAGATGGACCCTTGTGTAGCCTTTGATGTGATTCTGGGTGATGTGAATTTGTGTGTATATGAAGAATGTATGTTAAATCATGAATATAATACTTATGAAATGATAAATTATGTTTCCATGCTTGTAAAAAGGTGTACAATCATGATCTTTTGTTGAATATTGTTGACGATGATTTTACTTGCAACAAACAGGGTGAATAAATTCTTCACAGACAAACCACAATGAGCCTATCCTTCTTGAAATATATGGAACAAAGACAATCTAAAAGGTTATTATGCTTTAACAGGAAAATATTGGCTTAAGTTCAATCCCAAGTCTTTGATAACCAGGTCATGATTACACTAGGGTCGCTCTTGGGTGAGATGTGATATTGCTGTTAATCTCAAAGGGACCATAGTTTTTTAGAATTGTATATTTTAGGCACTGAGTTTTCAATTGGAATATAAAGATCGGTATCATGAAATCGAAATATTTGTAATAATATTTCATGAAAATCACAAATTATTTATTATCACTTAAGTAGATTTAGCATTAAGCATTCAACAATTTCATAGAAAATGAAAGATTTTCAATAAATTTCATCCATTCATTTAATTTTGGAGCATTTTCAAGAATTTAAACATCTACTCTAAAATAAAGCATAAAAATATTGAAAATTAAAAGTTTCTCACGGTTATTCTACATGTATGCCCCAAAGAATCAACTAAAGCAAAGCAAACTGCTCTATACTTCACTAGATTTCTTCATAGCTACATATAAAATAGTTTGAGCTTTTAAAGAGAGGGGGTTTTAGTCTGGACACCAAGTAGGTTCTTTATGCACCCTTAAACGACACAACATATAGTCTTGTTTGGCTGAACTAACAAAACCAGCTACAAAAGATTCATGAGATAGGTAGCTATCTAATTAGATTTGATATTAATCAATGTTGACATGCATACAAATTTTTAAGCCAAAATGATTCAGAAAATAGGAAAAAAGAACAAAACTTTAAAAAGTTTTATGCTCTTCTGACATCCACAAATTTTGAACTTAAAATAAAAAAGGGGATTCTCTGGCCTTTAATAGAACACCAGATAGGATAAGACAAATACATGAGAGGAAATCCAAGGGACCAATCACATCAAGGTACATGGAATGTAGTGACTGATAGGAGAATTACAATCAAAGTCAACATAAGTCAACTCCAATTACACATTGAAGGCTGTAATACCCCTCCAGTTGCCACTATGTGTATCCATTTGTTTTTATTTGATTGCTAGTTGTTAAAATTTGTTGATGACACACTTGACATCGAGATCATTTGAATTAGTTTGTGTGATGGATGCGTGTGAGCTATGGTTAAGTTGTTTCTGAGTGTTAATGTGTTTATCTGGATGTGTTTCATGTTTATGTTATTATGATGCATGTCAGTCCTGGTGAAGAAGACAACGTAGTATTACTCACTTGTGAGTATCCTACTGCGTTGCGATTCTTCTTCACGGTGTGTTTTTCAATATATGATGATATGTTCTAACGTTGATGTTTCCTGCAGATACAGGTACCGGGTATTGGCTCCACCTGCTTGTCAGGTTTGAGCGTACCCTAACCCAATAAAAAATCATGTTGATTCGGAGATAGTGTTTGGTCCTCGTGTAACCATCGTTCTTTGTCGAACGAGTTTCCTGTTGTCGCCCAATGTCATATGTCGCTTTGTCTTGTTGTGTTATTTTTGTTTGCGTTATTTTATTTAGAAATTAATTGTTGTATAATTTAGTGAGCGGCTAATTTGTTGATATATTGATTAAATGAAAATCTGTTTAAATATTAGAATAAATATTTATGTTATGTTTATTGTTTAATTTATTAAATTAAAATTAAGCAAGTCATTTAATTAAAAGAGAATGTGTGATATTTTTAAAAAGGCATTTCTTTAAAAGTAATTAAATAATTACTTGTGCAAATATGTTTTATGTGAAAAGCAAGAATTTGTTTAAAAGAGTTGATTTTAAAAAAAGTTAAAATATTGGAAATTTGATGTGAAGGAAAATATCTTTGTTATTTAATGTTTTTAACTGCATGAGAAATTGGAGGTATGCATGTTTATTATCACTTAAGTTGTGACTTGAGATAAGGATTGCATTAATTAGCCTTTAGGGGTAGTAGTTTTCTTTCACGGCATTGCACGGGAAGAATTTTTGCACGGTAGTAGCAGGGAGAAAATTTTGCACAGAAAATCTTCAGAAAAAAAAAAAAAATTGTTCTTAGATTTCTTTGCTAAGATCTGGTGAATTGAGTAGGATTCACAGGAACTTCAGACTCTGTATCAGTTGAGCTTTTAGTTTATCCGGTTTTCTTCTTGTGATGTTTTTCCTTGAATAATTTATTTATTCGAAGTCTGAATCATTTGTTTATAGTTAAAAAATTGTATCTGTTATTTAAAAAGTCGTATTTGGTAGAAGAAATCGAAATCTGTTGTTATTTTGTTTCCGACCAAATTTATAAACCCTGTAGACGATGGATTTTCTTCTCCTGTAGTTGTATCTTATGATTCATGATGGCTTCTCTCTGGCCGCTTTAAGCTTTTTGTTTTTCAGTCATAGTTTGTCATATCTGCATTACCTGAAAGTAGAATGTTACAGAGGTTTAAATAATCTTCTGCTCCCGTTTGTAATCTGTTCGTACTCTAACGCTTGAACTTGAAGGGTGCATACATTTAAATATGCTCCCTGAATTCTCTATGCAGCCGACCTTAATGGCTACATTCGAATACGGTAGGACGTATAGAATCAAATAACCTTCATCTTTTGTTGAATGCGCATCATAGGGCACTTTTAATTAGATCTGCTCAAATCTTTGTTGGATCGAAATATGGGGGTAGATATCGGTCAAGATTGTTAATTTTAGACTTAGTTTGGACCTTGATATAGATTAACTGTGAATTCTTATAGAATGGTTTCCATCTCTCAGAATAATTTCTTTGCAACAATTTTGGAGATGAATTGATTTCAATCTGCTGTTACCATTCGCCTATGTACGCCATTGTATAGTGTTTCATTATATGAACATGGGGCGCAGCCTTTTGGGTTTCATAGAAGCCGTGTTGCTGGGAAATACTCAGCCTTTTATTTTTTAATTTTGTTTCATTCGCACCACAGGGGTATCTTGTATCCTTGAAATAGGGTATTAAATGTCTCCCATGAGAATTAGCTCGGGCATGCAGGTCAAACAGGTTACAATATTGTAAATGATTTATTTATTTATTTTTTTGACTTACTTGAACAGTTTAGAATTGCTAGGATTGTTCTCTTAAATTTCTCTGTTCATCAAAATCTCCAAATTACCATGGGATTTCCTTTAAATCTAAAACATTAAGTCTTCAATTTAAATTGCTTTGAGTTGCTAGCCACGACTGGACTCTGTTAATGCACTAAGCTCATACAGTCCCCTGTGCCTGTAATGGTTTGTAATTTCTGTTTGAACTAATTTATTTATATTTAATAAAAAAAAAACTATAAAAATCTTCATTTGGCGTCCTATTATTTCTTGTTTGGAGACCATTAGAACTCGGCTAGAATATAGGAAAAAGTTTTGATTTTTAATGAATAATCTTCATTGGTATTACTGCCGTCATCCTTTTAATTAGGCGCTTAACTCTTGATGCCTGATAGTTGTTTTCCCTTGCATGCTCGTAAAAGTCTGAAGTTTATATTCATTATAAATAATTCTAATTTTAAACTTGAAGATAAAATCTGCGTCTCTGGAAACCTCCACCGAATGGATTTGCATCATTATCAAGAGTGAAATATAAATAGAATAAATTTTTAAATTAACTTTCCTTCTCATGACTCACGTAATTGCCCTCAGCTGGTAATTCTCCTTAATTCGGCGTAGTGTGAGATGTTATCTCCAGTTTACTTAATGTTAGGTTGAATACCTTTATTATTGTTATTAACTTTCCCAAAAGTCTCATGTTGTGGTCATTATGGGTTGATATAACTGGTTGCGTCTGGTACTATTCTCAATCAACAATCTGAGACGCATCATAAAGTATTATTTACTCGAATCCTTTATTATGGGTTTAGACTACTTAGTCTTTGTGTATATCAGTCAAAATATTAGCTCCATGTCGCATTGAATCTGACAATTTAGACTTTGGATTAAAAGATTTATAAGTTATATAATTTATTTTCATGCGTAGGTTGCTTTAGTTGTTTGTGTTAGTAGACTTCTTCAAATATTCTGAATGCACAGTATTAGCCGGGTTGGTTGGTTTATATTAATGCTATGCATGCTGGAGGCTAACTATAGAGACCACAGAACTGATAGAGTGTAATGGAAACTGTTTTCTTTAGTTCCTTGCTGCTTTCATGCCGATTTAGAAGGGAAACTTTAGATTACATATAACAGTGAACTACTAGTTATTAATTCTTGCATGCGGGAGGAGAGATCAAAGAACACTAATGTTAGTGCCTAGTCATAATCCTCACCCGCCCTTTCTTTGTCTATATCATTTCCTAACAACTTAAATCCACATTTTATTTATCCATATAAAAAAAAACAGTCAATCTCTTGGTTTGTTGTGAATTAGTTTATCGAGTTTTAAAGAATGATAGAATTGGAATTAGTTGTTTATAAAGAATAATAAAAAAATAATTATGTCAAGTAGAAATGCTTATATGAAATACAAGAGATTCTATTTATATTTAATGTTGTTTAATTGTATAAAATCGTCACGATATCTATGTATATAAATAGATGATATTTAGGATTTTGGTTATTATTAGCTGTGATTTAATGAAACTTTACGCTAATCTATTCCTTTATTGTTGATTTTAAGTCAAGGAAAAATTTTAGTGGAAGTTATTTTATCCTTGAAGTAAGTTATTTAATTATCTTAGAGTGAATGATATATATACTTGACATTTAAACTGTGATTTAGTGAAATCATGCTTGGAATTATTCTTTTGAATAGTGTATAAGGAAGCTTTGTGGGATTGACTATATCAATTTATCAAAGTACAAGTTAAATTGATTTGTGGTATGGAATTCTTGTTTTCCAAAGGCTAGGGAATAAATCTGCACAGTAAAGTGTTTATTCATGTATTTTGTTGTTCATTTGCCATGACTTGATTTGGGACTTAGCCATGAACATTAGGTTTTCTCAATTGGAAGAATTTATGTGTTTATGGTCTTGTCATGATTGTGAAGGTTATACTCACGATTTTTCTTTATGTGCATATTGAATGTCCTATTTTGTGGTTAGTAAGTTATGACATTATATGTAGGAAGAGTGGCCTTCGTTTGGGGCCGGAACCCAAAGTGGTGGCCAGGGTAACTTAATGAAAGTTATTAATTCAGTGAAAATTTTAATAAATGAACCTGGGAATTCATTAATTAAGTTCAGATATATAAATGTCTCACCTAGTGCCTTAATGCTCATTTAGATTAAGGGTAGGTTGAGAAGGCCCGGAACGGTTTGTCGAACACCTTTTCTTCTTGAAAGGTAATTTTGACTCCACATGAGTTAATCTAAGGGCCAGGAATCAGTAGAGACTGCTAGGGTAACTCTGGAAGAGGGCCGGTAGTCTAGGAAGATTCACCAGGGTAATTTAGAACAACTATGTGATGACACTCTAACCGATGCATGACTGTAGACCCTTGTGTGAAGTTCTTTGTTATATTGTAGTCATCTCTGAAATCTTATGAAGTATATACTTTGGTTTGATGTGGTCGTATGGGTTATGTGTAGTCACCATGTAATGTAATTTATGTTCATTGTTCTTTGTTTGATTGTCTTCTGGACCTATCACTATCTCCTAGCACGGAGGGAGTGGACCTTCGGGTTCCACGTGGTTGGGTGGAAACCGTGCTACATTTTCATTGGATACTCTTACTAATGACATTGTACTTGTAGCTGGTTCTTGATACTTCGATGTTCGTGATAGTGGATGTAGAGCGCATTCAGATGTGGATATCTGGTGTGAGGAGATGATTACCCTCTTTGTATAATTACCTCATGATTGAGGGTGTACTCATTGTAACATCATTAGATGTATTGAGATTTATGAGAATCTCGCTGGTTGTAATTTGAACATGTAAATGTCTTGAACTATTTAAGTTTATGGAAGTGGAACATTTTTGTATATGTTATGTACTTGTGTTTTATAACTTTAACATTATGGTGTTAAGTTCTTCATTATTATATTTAAAGTAAATCGTCATGGAATCCTTAAAGCATTTGTTTAATCGAATGACACATAAAAAAAAGTTCGATATTAGCTTACAATAAAAGTTGTCCTTTGATTCCTAATTTACACAGAAGCTCTTTGAGTGTTAATCTTTAATTATTAGGGTTCTTTCTTTGAACCAAACAAATCCACTCAACAAAATATAGGAACTTCCCACAAAATTAGAGTGATCAGGTGGAAGTATTGTTCCTACATCTTAGGTTCCTCCTTGATTTGAGCATTCTAGGAATGAGCCACTCCTAGAATAAGTACACTTCTCTGCTACATGCTTGAACTCCAGAGTCTCAGGATTCCAGTATCTAGCACATCTTTGCAATAAACTCTATTCTAGCATGAGCTTTTAAAGTGCATCATTGAACCTGGTAACATCATTAGATTTGTTCACAAATATAATTTTCCTGATCGTCCATTCCCAAAATTTGCATCGCAATCTATATTCCTACAATCACAAATTCCACACATTAAATCCCTTTTAAAAGAAAGAAAACATTTATAACATCTCATGTAAATAAAACCATTATTCAAATATTAGTACAAAAAATCTCATAAATAACATGCGCTTTCTAGCATATCATAAATCCTCACATATATACCAGATTACTGGAATCATTAGATAACCTCAAAGCTTTAAATTTTCATTTCACATTGCATCCCGATACTCAATACCTAGTATTCAGCTTTACCCATGAACTTTCCTGAACTTCGGTTCTACCGAACTTCCATTTTAATAGACCCCATTTTACTAGACTCCATTTTACTGAAGTACAAACATTGGACTGGAGCCTTCCATTCAAACCTGCATTACCTTTTCACCTTTTCAAATGCTTTTAGTTCCTAGTACCAAGTACTTGAAACACTTTCATTACGAAGTACTCTTTGATTAAATATTTCTCTTTGCTTTCACTTTCGACGATCTTTCAATTTGCTAGCTCCTGCCATAAGAGTTATTTTCACTTGGGTCCCCAAGTCTTTTAGTCTTGGGGCGTGTTGTGAGACCACACAAAAAATATGTTATGAGATTAAATAGTGTTGTAAAATGAATAAAGTGGAATGTCTTGTTTGTAAATGATGGATATTTAATGAAAAATGTGTGCTTTGTGTGTATAATTATGTTGTGTTTTATGGAAGTGTAGCATTCTGATGTATTGATTTCTTAAAAGTGTACTGTAAGAGGAATTTTAATTTAAGGTTAAAGAAAATGAAATGGTAATGCACTTGAAATTGAATACTTTTATATGTTTTTGTTATGAGAAATTATGCTAGTTAGGATTAAAAGGGTGCAATATTTTCTCTCCTGAAAGAAACTAATGGGTGTTAATGCTAATAAGTAAGGATTTTGAGTGGTTTATCTACTATGGAATCATTTATGAAATGCAAGTCTTCATTGTGTTATTATTGTGACATTGAAAACTAAAAGGTTAGGTCATGTTTGAAATGGACTATGTAAGTATATATCCTTGTGAGATGAATTATTTTCATAGGAAAAACTAGTGTATATTATTTTGATGTAATGAATCAAATTTGATGTTGGTAATAGAAACTTGCAGTACTAATGTGTTATGTTTCCACCCTAGTTTGTGACTTCCAAGGAATAAGTCAAGTTTTAAGGGGGAGGATGTAGTGCCCCTCCATTCTCACTGTGGATGTGTAGGTAGATAGGCTTTGGAACTTAGAGATGAAGGTAAAATAATAGGGATATTTAAAGGTATGTGCTAATGATGTTAAGCAGTCGATGTTGTATATTATGAATTTATGGACTATGTGTGAAGGTTAGGATAGACTTATTATATATATATTTAAGGATAGGTTTATCATGATATGTGTGTGTGTTTAGACATGACCATTACTAGGATAAATGCTATGGACATATTGATGTGATGGGAGTGCTTTGGTTACCTTTGAGGTTTTCACTTGATTATAATATACTATTATATTGTTGACATGTCATTATGATTATCTTTATTGTCATGAATATGTATTGACTTGTGTTCAAGTGTTGTGGTTGCAAATGGGACATGAGATTCTGTTAGTGCTTTAGTGAGCATGATGTATATTGTCATGTTATTATTGCTATGCAGAGATTTATTTGGATAGTTGGGTGATTCAATAGTATGTTGTTAGGTTAGGAGGAAAGAGCGGCATCATACAATTGGATGTATGGGGGACATACGAGAATGAGATACGATTGCTAGAGTTCCTTTCCTAGTACTTCGGCTATTATGCACATATGCTCTAACTTATATGTTTGAGTGAACAGGTACTCAGCTATGTCTCCACCCAAATTAGCAAGCATGGGCGTGCCTCTAATCCCAATGGTGGTTGAGGAGATAACATCTAGGCCCAAGTTATACCCTAACCCTAGCCATTGTCCCCAATTAGGGACAATTGATTCAATGTGTGACCACCTTTTTGGGTTGTCATGGGACAATGCCTGATCTCCTATACCCTATGGTTGGAGTGTTGCACTTGTGTTAAAGTTTTTGTTGGGTTATGTGATTGTGTGACTCCAATGTCTAGCTTTGAGTATGGATTCAGTTCAAATGGTTCTAAGTCCTTTGGTAAGTCAGATTAGTCATTGTTGTGATCATTCTCATTATTTATGTTTTGATGTGAATGTTTCCTTTCAGTAATAAGTTATTTTGTGGTTTATGCTTAGACTCTAATTGTGACCTATTTAAGTGAAGTTAGCTTCTAGGTCAGATATGTTGATGGTAAATATAATTGTCATGTGAGTGTTAAAGTGTGATTTAATGCTATTATATATATACATATATATTGCTATGGTTATTCTTTGGTGTGAGTGAATATTGGTTATTAATATTATTATGATTATATGTGTGAAGGAGGTGATTTAATATTGTCATGGGTTTGCACCGATAAGGTATTATGTTAATGTGCGTAGACTATTATGTGTTATAATGTCACTATTTATGTTATCATTATTGGTGCGAGGGGATATTAGATTATTATTATTATCATTATTATTATTATTATTTATGTAAGGGAATTATTTACTATTGCTAAGTGTTAATATTAATTAGTTGTTATGTTAGTATGTGCATATCATTATGTTCATTATTGTTGCTTGTTATATTTATTATCGCTATGTTATTGTTTATTGATTTTGGAAAAGGACCATTTGATTATTTAATTGTGGTTTATTGAATAATGGTTATTTTATTGAGAAATGGAATTAAAAATTAATTAGTGCTTATTTGATTGAAAAGGAATTTGGAATTGCAACTTATTTATTAATTAATTATTTTTGAAACCAATTTTGGGAGTGAAGTCTCATTTCAGCGTTTCCTTTTTAGTTGGGAGTTGTGTGTGGAAATGGGAAAGGGATGAAATATTTGTGATATAGTTAAAAAGGATTTTTTTTTCTTGGTGGGGGAGTTGTTGCAATTTGGGGGTTTTGAAAGTTGAAAGAATTGTGATGAATTTTGATGTTTTTGGTGAGATTTTGAGTGATTTGAGACAAGGTTTGAAAAGGGTGGTTTGGATTTTTGGTTGTGAAGTCATGATAATTTGTTGTTGCTGGTTTGAATGGATATTTTGGATCTTGATCATGGGTCTTGATTGGTGATTTAAGCTTGGAGGATTTTTTGGGGTTTCAATTTCTTTTTCATCATTGTTCTTCAAATTTGAGGTAAGGATTTTCTTGATTTTGTTAATTTATGCATTTCAGATTTATAGGCATTTGAAAAGGATTAAATTAATTGAGGTTGTAATGTTTTTGATAATCTAGAAAAGATATGGTTGCTAGGTTTCTCATTTTGTCATTTGACTATAATCGAGTATTATCAAAAAGAGGGTTTTAAGGGAGTCGTTTGATTGTTTTGCATATTGTGAATTTCTGAGCTAGTTTTGGTCAATTCCGCTCTCATTGTTGAGTAGTCGAGGATCAAATCTGAAATGAGTTTTTGACATATTTGGATTTTGAGTTGATTTGACTATTTTATGGCTGGTAGACTTGACTATTGTTAAGAGGGTTTTTAAGGGATCCATTTGTTGTTTTGCATTTTGTGAATTTATGAGTCATTTTTGGTCAATTCTGCTTGCTTTGTTGAGTAGTTGAGGGTCAAATATGAAATTGGTTTTTGACGGTTTCAAATTTTGAGTTGATTTGATTATTTTATGGCTGGAAGACTTGATTGATGTCAAGAGGGATTTAGTTTAGTTTTGAAGGCTGTATAGAAGGATATAGCTCTATCCTTTGATTTATATTGTGTTTTACTATTTGTGCTTGAATGTGTTTACTATATGTATGTTGACAATCCCTCCCTATTTATGAAATCTTGTGTTGAGGCTTCTATATTGTGTAAGGATCAATTGTACCAAGGTTATGCATTGCTGGTCCTGATTATGAATTGTTGAGAAAGATAAATTAAAGTTGGAAATCATGTTATAAGATTGTGCAAATGATGTAATGTGCTTCATTGTATGTGTTGTGGTATAATGATCATATTTTGAATTTCCTATCCGTTTGTGTTATGTGTTGGGCCTCTGGAAGTATCTGAAAGCCTTTGTGAAAGTCCTTGTAATTTTTGGTTGATTCTTGTTTTAGGTAGTCTCCTTTGAATGTTTAGTGTCAGCCACTTGTTTTTGTTGCTTGCTTGTGTGTGGAGCCTAGTGTTTTCTCCTAGCATGGAGGGAGTGGGCCTCAGGGTTCCATGTGGTAGGGTGGTATTTTCCAACCATCCATTAGGGTTTAGGTGGTGGGTGTGTGCAAGAAGTTGAGTCCACTTTTTGGCCAAAAAGTGGAAGTGTTTTCCCTGATTTTTAGAATTTGACACATTTGACCTTAAAATTTGAAGCACTTAGAGATGGAATCTTCAAAAAGTCACTAATCATAAAATGTAGTAGTCGGAGTCTAGTTTCCAAATATGTAATTTATTTCAATACCCATATTGTACAAATTGAGTTTGATAGTTTCCAAAACCACTATTTAAAGTCACTTTTTTATACCATACCATGCATGTACAACATCCATATTTTGACCTAAGAATTATCATATTTTTCTAAATCCTTTTGGGAAAGATTTGTGACTCAGCGAAACTTGTTTTCAATTTCTTTTTGTAATTTTTTTATTGAATATTTTTTTATTAAATTTTTATTAAGGCATATTTATGTTTTGAAAATGCGTCGTGTCACGATACGCATAAGATGACCTAAATATCATTTTGATTTTTCGCGAAAAAGGTGTCACGAGAAGTTTGTTCTCGTGCAATTCATTCATCAAAATGTTATGTTGATCAAAAGTTATTAAAATACTAAAAACCTAATAATTGAGAGTATATGGACTAGTTTCATTAGAAATTAATTGAAAAATAGAAAAAAATAATCAAATTATTAAAAAAATTACATATTTGGAATCTACACTATCTCATCATAATGGGTTTTAATTTTAAGTATTAAAAAATTATGCAAAATAGGTCTTCAAACATATGTCCAAAGTCATTATTTTCCTGTGACATTAACAGGACCTTCAAGTTGCAGGTCAAACCAGGTCCAAAGCTTAGGTTCAGGTCCCAAGCCATTTTTCGAACCAAAAAACAAGCCAAAAAACTCGCTCAAAAATTTATAATTTAAAAAACGGGATCCCGTTTTAAAAAGGGATCCCACATTTCCAAAAGGATTCCATTTCATAAAAACCATTTTTTATGGTTCTATGAAAGCGGGATCCCGTTTTGTAAAATGAATCTGTTTTGAGCCTTTTCCAAAAATGGAAATTTCAAAATGGAAGGATTTTCAAAATTGGGATTTCAAAATGGAAAGTTTTTCAAAATTTGAAGTTTCAAAATAGAAAGTTTTTCAAAAGCGGGATCTGTTTTGAAAACTTTCCATTTTTGGAAAATTTTCAAGCGAGTTCGAATTTACAAAAATTTCCAAAAGCGAAAATTTTAAAAAAGCGAGGATCCCATTTTTAAATTGGAAACTCGGATCTGAAGCTAAAGCGGGATCTGTTTTCCATAAGCAATTCATTTTTTTTGCACAAACCCAGCTTCCACGTTCATGGACTCATCTTCTTGCATTTACCCTGGTACAGTTCATGTGCAACTTGGAGAGTTCTTCCTTCCACTTCATTCTAGAGCTGGTTGTGTGGTGTAGATGATATTTCTAAGAAAATTGTGTCCAATATGTATTATATATATACCTCTTAGATGAATGAATCTTGTACATTGTAACATTCTTGTAAAGGAAATGTGAATGAATTGATGGAATCTTGACGATATATTTATTGTTTTTTATTATGTAATGGAAAGGTTAACATAGGAATGTTGTATTTATGATGCATACGAACTTAATTTATAGTAGATGTGATATATATTTATTTACCTATTTCATGGTGTTGATTAGGATTAGGTTCATATTGGCATAGTGTTAGATGAGGTTTAATTATAATGAAGTTATGTTATCATATTGATGTATGAGATTTAATTTACATTCATAGGATTAATTGGATGTGTTCTAGATGTGTCGTAGTAGCGATGTTAGGGGACCATGGTGGATAGGCGTGTAAGTGAGCTATGATTAAGGTTACTTTTAGGTCATAATGTGATTATGATGTGATGTTAATGTAATGATGTTATCCATGTTAATGTGTTGAGTTGCATTAGTTAGTGTCACTTTAGTTTTTGTTTTTATAAATTATTGGCATGTTATTTGTGGACTTTTTTGTTAATCTACTGGGTCCCTTAGTGGGGCATTACATGTGGTATTATCTTCGATATGCTTTGGTTCATGCTCTTGACATGAATCAATTTAAAATAAGGGATTTCTGGTAAAGGATCTTTGGATTTCCTTGAAATGTGGACATATGGGTGATAACTCTTGGCTTAGATTTTCTACATTGGGTATAGGTGTTGGATTAAGAATCTCTTGATCATCAATATGTATTGCTATGATTTTGGATGATGTCAATATATCTTGGGTTGGCTCATTTCCAGAATTGATTGATTGATTTTTATCATGCTTGGGATTAAATTCTTGATATATGTCCTCTTGCTCATTGGATGATGTAGAGATATTGTCAATGTGATCAGTGATAGATACCTCTTGATTGTTGCTTTCAACTTTTGAGGTTGAGATATTGCCAATGTTGTCATTTGTAGATGGCCCTTGGATGTTTTCTTCAATAGATATTTCTCCTTGATCAATAAGGTCTTGGATGAGTTTTTTGAGTGACACATTCTTATGCATCATGACCTTTTACTCTATGGTATTTACAATAGGTCTTGTCATCATACCATGGGAATTTCATGGTAGGTTCACCGTTCACCACTTTGTGATAGTTTTGGGAGTGTGATAAGTTTTGCATTGACTAATTGGTTTAACACACCCTCAATTGGCTCCCCTAAAGGAGTGTACTCACATTTAGCAGTGTGATTTGATTGTAAGGCTTGTTGTGGTGGAGATGGATTTTGAGAAAGAATTTCTTGTTGGTCTTGAGATTGATGATTTTAAGGTGGATATTGATGATTTGAAGGTTGATATTTTTGATGGATTTGATTTTGATGTTGAGTGATCTGATTTTGATTTTGTGACCATTGTTGTTGTTGATTCAGGGTGATCTCACAAAGTTGGTTTACAATTTCTGGAAGATTCTATTTTTTGCTGAAATCACATATTTTTAGAAAATATAATGATTTAAGCCTTAAAAATTTCTATTTAAAGCATCCCAATTCAAGAGTGTTTGATCAAATTATCGTAGATCAAACCCCATTGGATAGAATCTCGCTAGTTTAAAACCATACCTATAACAGAGTCTTCTTTACACCTATCAAAATGTTGATAAAAAACCACTTTTGATTTACCTTTAGGGGGATCAAATGAATTCATTTAAAATTTATTTTTTGTAAGTATGTAGTCCTTATTATAAGCTTCAAAAAAATTATAATTTAAAATAAATTTAATTTAATTATTATATTTATTTTTTATTTCTTGTGAATGTAAGTTTTTCATCGAAAATCAAGCTCTTTGTTCTGCACATGTGGAAAAATAGAAGATTGTCAATTTTTTGTTTTGAAAAATATGTGTGCACTAGATATTGAAGTCCTTGATCCAAGAAAAGAAATTGAATTTTGATATATACAAAAAAAGTTGTGTTATACAATCTACCTATTTGTAAATTGTAATTGGTTTGACTTTGAAACTTGATCAAGGAAAAAATATTCAATAAAACACTATGAAACCAATTGGAAGCACTAGATATCGTAGTTACAAATCTAAATTCAAAAAATTAGAATTTTATCCTTCATGGAAAAAATGTTATGTATTATACGGTGAGCACCACTCCTTAAAAATGGTGTTTACTGAAAAGAAAACTAGTTTTTGAAGATGGAAAAATAAGTGCAATTTGATTCCAAATTTTTTGAAAAAAATATATTTAGAATCTACAAACAAAATTTCACAAATCACTAGTTTGCATCATCTCCAAATTCCTCACGGTTTAGCCACTATAGGTGCCTGAAAGTGAAGATTTGGTTAGAAAAAATCAATTTAGTGTCTAGTTTGGCCAACAATTGTAAACCAGTATTGTGGGATCACCCTTCACTTAATGTTGTGGAAGTAGACTTTGTTGTTGATATGAATCAATGTTTTGATGATATTGTAAATGTTGTTGATGTGGATATTGAGAAGTTTGAGGATGTGTGTTTGTTTGTTGTTGGGGGTTTTGAATGAAGGAAGATCCATACTGATTTTGCATAACATTAGGATCTTGATTTTTTTGTTGTAACCCTTAATGGTATTATGCATTGTATGAAGGATCATAGGATGGCGGTTGTTGGTATGAGGTGTCTTTTTGTTGAACATGTTGATGATATGAATCTATGTTTTGAGGATTGTCAAGATGTTGATATTGTGACTCACTCTTTTGATGGTGTCCAAAGCATTGTTGATAAAGTTTTCCAATTCTATTTTCAAGTGCATTTAGGGAAAGTTGATGTTGTAGATTTTGATCTTGATGGTGATATTGAAACCCTTGATGTTGTTGTGACCCTTGATAAGAGTGATTTGGGTAATAGATTGATTTCCCCATGGATGAGATTTTTTTTGGTGAAATGATGTATGAAAAGTGATGTGGGGTGTTTGGTTTCCTAATGGTGAAAGCTTTAACCAATTTTCAGATCTATTTCTATTTTTCTCTAGAAAATAAGGCAGCAATGACAAAATTTGGGTCAACTACGGTAGATTTTTGGACAACTATGGTAGATTTATGGCAAACGCATTAAATTTTTGCAAGTGTGCAAATTTCAATGTCAACTACGATAGAGGGGTGCAACTGTGCCAATGATGAAGTGAAAATGTGTTCCAATTTGTCAAAAGCAGCAAAGAAAGCCAACAATAGCAACCAAACTAGAAAATGCGATAGGAATCTTGTCCACTGGGACAAATTTTAGGAAGAGTGCATAAATGAATTATAGAAGTGACATCTGTATTTCTAAGACTATGTAATTAGTGAGAGAAAAAGCACAAATTCTGTCAAAAGTGTTGGTTTTTGGGTCAAATGTGGTAGAAATAATGTCAGCTGCATAAGAATTATATGAAAAAAGCATTAAATTTTTGTAGATGCATAGATTTCAGAGTCAACTGTGCAAAGGGGTGCAATTGTGGTGAATGTTTACTAGTGATTGCTTGTAGACAAAGAGAAAAAGCATTGGATTTTTGGAAAGTACGGTAGAAAATGGGTTAACTACGGTAGGATTTTGTGCAAAAGCGGCCTCTATGTAATTTGTTTCTAGTTTGAGCAAATTTTCTCCAAATTTTTGCAATTTTGGGCTTGTTTTTCTTCAATTTCTCTATTGTTGGAGTATGGCAAGTGGTACAACAGTATTTGACTAACTCAAAAAGCATACACTTGTGTGACCTACATGTTTATGGCTTTAAGTTGTGAAATCATGACACCCAAGCCATAGTTTCCAAAATTTAATTTGAGCCAATGTAGCCTGAAATTAAAGCTTAAATATTTAGAAACCTTTAAGGAGATCCTTAAGGAGTGCAAATATAGGGCTTCTCTTAAAAGCATGCACTAAGTCAAAGAGTTTGTGGTTTTGATAAACATGTCGAGTGTTTGTTTTAATTCAAGCACAATTTTTGATGTCTAAATCCGTTTTGAATGTTTTGGAAAATTTTACATAAAGAAACATCACAATCCTAGAGATAGAAACCATCCTTTTAGGTAGGGTTGCCTCATCCCCTAAAGGGATGATTTTACATGCAACTTATGGCGCGGCTCTGAAGTCGAACATGGCAAGTAACTTCTCAGAAGTAAAATTTGATGCACCACTTTCAAAGAATGTTCTTGGATGAAAAGGAGTGGCTTCTAGATACAACATTGGTTCTTAGTCATGTTTTGGAATTTTTTTACTGGTGTCTATACATGCAACGATTCACTCAATTAAGATGCCCCACAACCCTTGTGGATTTTTATTTATCACATGGATACTAGGGGAGACTATCGTCAGTATAGAAAATTCGCACTAGGTGGCTCATGACTTTTTTCACACCCACAATTATTTATATAGTGGACCAAAATAAAAGTATCGCTTGGGTTGTTCCCTCTCACAAGTTGGGAGGCATGCCCTCTAAAAGTTAAAAAAAGGAAAGTGTGAAACTCAAGATGCTTTTCATCACCCAAGATCACTGAAAGGTGTGAGGGGAGAGGATAGACACCTAGTTTGCTAAACACAATAGACACGGTAGAAAGTTCATTACAATGTTCATTTTAAGCACCTCAAATAAAAGAGGCTATCCAAGTTGAAATTTTGAAAAAGATAACAATGGTTCTTTTTAAAGCACCCAATAGAAGTGTTTTGGATATTAATCAATGAGATAGAAAAGGTGCACAAAAAAAAAATGATTTGTTCATTTTAAGCCCAAAACTAAGTGTTTCTAATCGATCCTTGTCTTTAATGGTCAGCAAAATTGATTTTTTTTGTGTTTTTCAACAAAAGGAAATTGATTGGTCAAAAAAAACATTTCTTTTTTTTTAAAGCACTAAAAGGAATTGTTCTAATCTAGAAAACTTTGAAAAGTCCTTTTTAGAGTACCAAAATGAAAGCATGTGGATTTGTGGGGTTCTTTTTATGCACCAATTGAGAGCATTTGCTAAGCTAGAAAGCTTTGAAAATTTATTTTTAGAACACCAATTGAATATTTTCCTACTTATGAAAGTTTCTAAAAACTTAAGAACTTTGACCATTTGCCTTCTTTGTGATAAACGTGTTAGTTTTTTTTTGGATAAATACACACTATACTTCTGCAAATCCTGCATCAACAACATTAGCACCTGTAAAACATCCAAATCAAACAATCGTTAATGTTAGAAATCAAAAATTGACTCACAAATTTAGGATAAAAACTGATAGAGAAAAAGAAAAACTTTCAAGCAAAAGTGGCCTTATTAGGAGAAACTGTGCCTGAGAAAGTCAAGTGTGCACCTACTATTTTTTTGCAAAAGCACATGAAAAAGTCAAGTGCACACTTGTTATTTTTACAAAAGTGCATGAAAAAGTCAAGTGCGTACCTATTATTCTTGCAAAAGTGAATGAAAAATTCAAATGGACAAGAAAAAATCAAGTGCACAAAAAATGTGAAATCAAGTGCATGAAATTCCTATAGCTTATGCATGAAGATATTTCCAATGCACTTATGAAACCCACAACTTCAAAATTAGCTCATAAAATGATTAGTGCTAAGGACCGTGGTCCCACTGAGCATGCCAAAATGTGTAAGGGGGAAATCAAGAAGATGTGATAAATCAAATTGGTGAATTAGAAACTAATCTAAGCAACAAAATGCTAAATGATTCATTCCCATTACTCATGAAATGAAACTACAAATTAATGAATTCAAGAATGAAATTGAAAGAACAATAAAAATTGAATTAAAAAACAAAGTAGCTTTACCATCCCATGTTGGAGTGCGTTCGTGAAGATGTTGGGTTGTTTATATCAATGTGAAGCCCCCATTATGTGTGCAAAAGCTTGAAAAATGTGTGTGTGTTGATCAAAGACGTGTGTGAAGATTTGTCAAAAATTTCGATTATGATCTTGGCATTACTTTGTTGTGCAAAATAGGTTTATTCTTTGATCCTTTTTGAGAAGAAAGATGGTTGTTATATAGAATTTGTGTTTTAGAATGAACACTTGAGATTGCGAGTAGAATATCTTGATCAACGGTTGAAAGATGTTGAGAGGATTTCTAGATGGGCATAATTTGTGCAAATTGATTACACAATTGGTGTGATTGAAGAAATAGATTGATCTGTCAACAAATAGATTGATCTATCAAGAAATAGATTGATCAATTAACCAATCAGAGTGAGCAATCAATGGCTTGTAATTTACTCAATCATGAAAGTTGGTGAGGATAATTAATTAATTGATTTAATTAATTAATCCTTTTTGAGTTGAACATGCAAATCAAGTTTGAATTTTGCAAATAAAGTTGTTGTAACGCCCCGTCGTGCGAACCCCAAAGGACAACTAAGGCAACGATTACCACACAATTTTTTTTTTTTTTTAAAGTAAAACTAACATGCATGAGATGCACAAAAGTTATGACATGAAAATTCATTTAAACAAACCCAATATCATTTACGTCCCTTGGGGTACACGAGGATACATTACGAAACTTAATGCCATACATCAAAGATAAAGAATGAATGCGAAATATAATCCATGACAAAGCATACATATAAACCATCAATAAGAACCATTCACTTAAATAAATACAATACTTTGAATAACGTCTGATATGGATCCATATCCACACCAGGTTCACCAATGATAAATATTACATCACATCCTTTTCATTACTTTACACTGTTCAAGTCTTACAATGATACAAACATGTTTCCCAATATGAGCAGGAACCACATAACAAGATAAGATGATACATCAGAAAGATAATAACAAAGTAATGTAACTGGCTCCAAGACAAATACAACTCTGGAGTCGCTGCAACGGCACCAATCTGCACCTCTCGATCCTTGACTGGGGACCCAATGGGTGCTTAGCACGTTCCACCCGACCACGTGGGTCCGAAGACCCACCCCCCGTGCTAAGGAGCTAACAAGAAGAGACCTCAACCAAGAACATCCAAACAGGGAACCACAAGACTCAACATCATACAAAGGTATCATGAAACTCACGGATTACAATGACATAATCAACAACATTCATGAGTCAACAAAATCAAATGAAACTAAGAAACTCATCACATTTAACCCAAGCAATAACAATTAAGCAAGTCACCAAAGAGCATCCATAAATCATTTTCACAAGAATCTAAAACAACATAAAGATTACAATATCCAGAGGCGACAAGAACAAGAAGCAAGGGTGTCTAGTCGGGAGGGTCATCGCATAGCTCTCATGGGATCCCCTGGCACTTCCTCCAACCGAGGCGCCGGAACCCATCTATGGATTCCCTAGCCCTCGAAAACAACATAAAGATACAATAACCAGAGGCAATTACAACCAAGCACAAGGGTGTCAAGTGGAGAGTGTCATCGCATAGCTCTCATGGGATTCTCCTGGCCCTTCCTCCAACTGAGGCGCCGGCACCCATCTATGGATCTCCTGGCCCTTCCTCCTAACTGAGGCGCCGGCACCATAGGGTAGCTAATGCGGAGCCGATAATCTCTCATGAGGACGAGACTATGACTTTGCCGACCACGGCCTTCTCAGTCTATCACTAGTCTATGGTAGCCCTAGTGCATAGCTGAGGAATCCAATGTTTTATTATCTTGTGTTTTTTTAAACTACCCAACCCTCTAAATTCTATTGTTTAGGTTATCACTTGTTTAACTACTCTTTCGTGGGTTATCCTGAGCCCTTCCTCATCCTGAGGCGCCGGCGCCCACGAAGAGCCACTCTCCCTATGACCCCTAACATATCTCAAAGCAGGCAAGGGTTGTACCATAACCGAAAAACAAATAATCTCAAGACCAAACTACGCGAGGCATTAACCATCTCGCTATAACCACATAATCAATGTCTCAACAATTCATGTACAACCCTTTTAAAATCATGATATCAAAATACTTGCCACATCAAGGGCACATAACAAGAGAATATCCATTGACAATAATCTCAAGCCTCTGGAAGGCAAAAGAACGACAATCCACAAACGAGGGTAAAATGAAGCAACAAGAGCTTTTCCTAATAATTTCGACACAAGAATAATATTCCCCCCCAAGTCTGAGATCAACTTAGAAAAGCCACACAAAGAAAGTTTCATCAAACCCCATCCACAATTCAACAATGGTGTCACTTCAAAAAGAGATTCACAAAAGAAAAACAACCTTTAATTCAATAAAAATCACTCAACATCCAAAAGCTACCAACTAGGCATTCCACGGGAGACCTCAATTTTCCCCTCGCAAGAACCCCCTTAAAGTGGTACGTAACTCAGCTTCAGAAGGACAACAACATGACAACGACAACAACTATCTATTCACACTTTCAATTAAAAAGAAAACAACCTACTCAACAACCAATCAATTACAATCTCAAGGTTCTAAACAACTATCCATCAAAGCACTTCATTTATAAGGAGCTCGAACTGTCATAAAGTGATCCACTTAACTAACAATTCAAAAGAAATAATTAAGAATGAAAATTCAATTCAAGGAGCAATTTATTTCGATGATTCTAGTTTATAACACTTCTATAATGAAGTCAAATAGAGTTAAAAAAAAATTGACTAAAATATCAATTATGCTAATTCTTAAACAATCAACACATTATTTATTCTACCAACAAATCAATATTGTAACCTAGAACTATCATTTCAACTATCAATTAACTAAGACAAAGTATTCATTCAAATTGATAATAAATAGCACTTATTCCATCATTTACCTAAAAGGCCAAGAGTTATACTTTTCTAACATTCAAAAGTAACTACGTAAAGTTTATATATAATGGTATGCATCATAATATTATATACACCATAAGTATCACTTAACTTATCTTTATTTTAATTTTCTTTATTTTCGGAATAACATCTTTATTTTTAATTAATTAGCCCGTCTCTATAAAGCCTTCCTACTCAACTAATTATAATTAACTCTTCCTTCATAAAATTTTATCCACATGACCCGAAAATCACAAAGCACAATTTATTCTTTTCCTAATTACACAATGCCCTCCCGCTCACATGTACATACAAATATAAAGAATTATAATTAAGTGTTACCTTCTACTAAGAGCTAGATAATATCATACAGAGATCACCCTTATAAAAATATATCTGACTGGCTATATTAATATAATAAGTCAATTAGAGACTTAGCCATCGATTTCTACCTAAGAAACAAGGCCTTCAAACTTGAAAATTAGAAACAAGCCATCAAAAGGAAAACACATCATTCAATGGAAAGGACAGAACCAATTTCGCATGAAGCCTTTCAAGATACTAACTTAATGATGCACTCAAGTTAAAAAAAGACAAAATAACTAACATTATAGTTTTGTTGTGTTTTCAGGGTACAACATTGGGTGCTAAACAGAGATCCTAAACCCACGTAGCGAAGGAAGATCAAGGTTCACTAAAGTAAAGTAAGGACGACCCTTAAGCCACAGTTTTTGGAGGAAATCAAGGGCATATAACCGAATGCCAAAAAAAGAAAGATTTTGAAAGTGGTAGGCTATAAGTGTTGGCCATGCAAAGAGGAACAAAAAAAAATGACGGGCGAGAGGTAGCTATACCATGGAGCGTATAATTTACACAATAATTAATCTGCTTGCAAGTCAAGTCAAAGAAAGAATTCACAACCAACCATATTTCCTGCTAGATTCGTATGCAAAATGTGGAACACAGACAAGGCACGTAACTGTTTGACAGAAAGCCTCAAATAGATATCATCTCATGGAGGGAAAAGATTGCCAAAGAAAAAAAAGCTGGTTATTTAAACTCTTAAAGCTTCCTATTATGTCAAAGCGCTGCTGCTAAGACAGGTTAACAACGAACTCAGAGAGATTTCTTGAACCTTTATAACATTCTATTTTCAAGTGCTGCAAACGCGACCGGTTGCCAACTGAACCAGGAAGGCTTGTTTTTACCTCTGCAGTCTTCTATGTTCAAGTGTTGCTGCTGTGACCGGTTGCAAATTGCATTAGGGAACATTATTTAAATTTATACACCCTCCAAAGTCTTATTCTACAGCTGTGATAGACTGACAGAGGAATCAAGCAGGTTATTTAAACCTTTGAACTTCCTATAATGTACAAGTGTGCGGCTGTGACAGACTGCCAATGAAATCAGAATGATTATTTAATTTACTACTATTGCAAGTCTAGCAGATGCAGCTGTGATAGGTTGCCAATGGTTTCAGGGAGGCTTTCTAATTCTGCACAACGCCTCAACTCTAAATGCTGTAACTGTGACCGGTTGCCAAGTATATAAGAAAGTGAATATTGGAATTTGGAAATATCGACATCTATCTTGGAAGTATTATAGGTGATGCTAAGTGAAACAATAGTCCTGCATGCAGATTAACGGAACCAGACCATACCTAAAATGGCTAGACATAATATTAAAAGAGTAGGCGTGGCTTGCAATTACTTGGATGAGAATATAAATATATCACAAATAAACAAAAGATGACAGAAACCTAAGTGATGAGGGATAAGGAAGAAGGGTAAAGATCTTTGAGTATAACTATGTTTGAGTGTTCAACATGCATAACACAAGCTCTGTTTGAAAATCTCAATGAATACTTAACACCTTTTACTGATCTAATGGCATACAAATCCATTATACATCCAATCAAACTGAGATGATTTAGAGGTTTAAACACATACCGAAAGCAATGGATCCGTATTGTCAACCAATCTTTGGATTCAATCATTTGTTGACTATTGCAATAACCTAAGTCCATAATTCAATGCAGGATGTGAGGGATCACCAACGCAGCATAAACCATCCTCGTCGAATACTATGAGGAGCACCCCGCCAATGCCAACACCAACAATAGCCTTTTGTTTCAGTCAATGTCCAGAGAATTCCCTTCATGAAAAGCCCTTAACCCACTGAAATTTTCTCTCCTCCAAAAATTAACTTCCCCTCCCTAAAACCCAATCCCAGCTCCCTTTTTGAAAACACCAAGATCCATAATATTAGCAGGTTACCCGTACAAAACTAGTTTCCAGTTGTGCATCTGCTTGCATGCAATTCTTCCCG
>VDFB02274818.1:0-49901 GCA_007258455.2 Sequoia sempervirens
CCACACAAAAAATATGTTATGAGATTAAATAGTGTTGTAAAATGAATAAAGTGGAATGTCTTGTTTGTAAATGATGGATATTTAATGAAAAATGTGTGCTTTGTGTGTATAATTATGTTGTGTTTTATGGAAGTGTAGCATTCTGATGTATTGATTTCTTAAAAGTGTACTGTAAGAGGAATTTTAATTTAAGGTTAAAGAAAATGAAATGGTAATGCATTTGAAATTGAATACTTTTATATGTTTCTGTTATGAGAAATTATGCTAGTTAGGATTAAAAGGGTGCAATATTTTCTCTCCTGAAAGAAACTAATGGGTGTTAATGCTAATAAGTAAGGATTTTGAGTGGTTTATCTACTATGGAATCATTTATGAAATGCAAGTCTTCATTGTGTTATTATTGTGACATTGAAAACTAAAAGGTTAGGTCATGTTTGAAATGGACTATGTAAGTATATATCCTTGTGAGATGAATTATTTTCATAGGAAAAACTAGTGTATATTATTTTGATGTAATGAATCAAATTTGATGTTGGTAATAGAAACTTGCAGTACTAATGTGTTATGTTTCCACCCTAGTTTGTGACTTCCAAGGAATAAGTCAAGTTTTAAGGGGGAGGATGTAGTGCCCCTCCATTCTCACTGTGGATGTGCAGGTAGACAGGCTTTGGAACTTAGAGATGAAGGTAAAATAATAGGGATATTTAAAGGTATGTGCTAATGATGTTAAGCAGTCGATGTTGTATATTATGAATTTATGGACTATGTGTGAAGGTTAGGATATGACTTATTATATATATATTTAAGGATAGGTTTATCATGATATGTGTGTGTGTTTAGACATGACCATTACTAGGATAAATGCTATGGACATATTGATGTGATGGGAGTGCTTTGGTTACCTTTGAGGTTTTCACTTGATTATAATATACTATTATATTGTTGACATGTCATTATGATTATCTTTATTGTCATGAATATGTATTGACTTGTGTTCAAGTGTTGTGGTTGCAAATGGGACATGAGATTCTGTTAGTGCTTTAGTGAGCATGATGTATATTGTCATGTTATTATTGCTATGCAGAGATTTATTTGGATAGTTGGGTGATTCAATAGTATGTTGTTAGGTTAGGAGGAAAGAGCGGCATCATACAATTGGATGTATGGGGGACATACGAGAATGAGATACGATTGCTAGAGTTCCTTTCCTAGTACTTCGGCTATTATGCACATATGCTCTAACTTATATGTTTGAGTGAACAGGTACTCAGCTATGTCTCCACCCAAATTAGCAAGCATGGGCGTGCCTCTAATCCCAATGGTGGTTGAGGAGATAACATCTAGGCCCAAGTTATACCCTAACCCTAGCCATTGTCCCCAATTAGGGACAATTGATTCAATGTGTGACCACCTTTTTGGGTTGTCATGGGACAATGCCTGATCTCCTATACCCTATGGTTGGAGTGTTGCACTTGTGTTAAAGTTTTTGTTGGGTTATGTGATTGTGTGACTCCAATGTCTAGCTTTGAGTATGGATTCAGTTCAAATGGTTCTAAGTCCTTTGGTAAGTCAGATTAGTCATTGTTGTGATCATTCTCATTATTTATGTTTTGATGTGAATGTTTCCTTTCAGTAATAAGTTATTTTGTGGTTTATGCTTAGACTCTAATTGTGACCTATTTAAGTGAAGTTAGCTTCTAGGTCAGATATGTTGATGGTAAATATAATTGTCATGTGAGTGTTAAAGTGTGATTTAATGCTATTATATATATACATATATATTGCTATGGTTATTCTTTGGTGTGAGTGAATATTGGTTATTAATATTATTATGATTATATGTGTGAAGGAGGTGATTTAATATTGTCATGGGTTTGCACCGATAAGGTATTATGTTAATGTGCGTAGACTATTATGTGTTATAATGTCACTATTTATGTTATCATTATTGGTGCGAGGGGATATTAGATTATTATTATTATCATTATTATTATTATTATTTATGTAAGGGAATTATTTACTATTGCTAAGTGTTAATATTAATTAGTTGTTATGTTAGTATGTGCATATCATTATGTTCATTATTGTTGGTTGTTATATTTATTATCGCTATGTTATTGTTTATTGATTTTGGAAAAGGACCATTTGATTATTTAATTGTGGTTTATTGAATAATGGTTATTTTATTGAGAAATGGAATTAAAAATTAATTAGTGCTTATTTGATTGAAAAGGAATTTGGAATTGGAACTTATTTATTAATTAATTATTTTTGAAACCCATTGTGGGAGTGAAGTCTCATTTCGGCGTTTCCTTTTTAGTTGGGAGTTGTGTGTGGAAATGGGAAAGGGATGAAATATTTGTGATATAGTTAAAAAGGATTTTTTTTTCTTGGTGGGGGAGTTGTTGCAATTTGGGGGTTTTGAAAGTTGAAAGAATTGTGATGAATTTTGATGTTTTTGGTGAGATTTTGAGTGATTTGAGACAAGGTTTGAAAAGGGTGGTTTGGATTTTTGGTTGTGAAGTCATGATAATTTGTTGTTGCTGGTTTGAATGGATATTTTGGATCTTGATCATGGGTCTTGATTGGTGATTTAAGCTTGGAGGATTTTTTGGGGTTTCAATTTCTTTTTCATCATTGTTCTTCAAATTTGAGGTAAGGATTTTCTTGATTTTGTTAATTTATGCATTTCAGATTTATAGGCATTTGAAAAGGATTAAATTAATTGAGGTTGTAATGTTTTTGATAATCTAGAAAAGATATGGTTGCTAGGTTTCTCATTTTGTCATTTGACTATAATCGAGTATTATCAAAAAGAGGGTTTTAAGGGAGTCGTTTGATTGTTTTGCATATTGTAAATTTCTGAGCTAGTTTTGGTCAATTCCGCTCTCATTGTTGAGTAGTCGAGGATCAAATCTGAAATGAGTTTTTGACATATTTGGATTTTGAGTTGATTTGACTATTTTATGGCTGGTAGACTTGACTATTGTTAAGAGGGTTTTTAAGGGATCCATTTGTTGTTTTGCATTTTGTGAATTTATGAGTCATTTTTGGTCAATTCTGCTTGCTTTGTTGAGTAGTTGAGGGTCAAATATGAAATTGGTTTTTGACGGTTTCAAATTTTGAGTTGATTTGATTATTTTATGGCTGGAAGACTTGATTGATGTCAAGAGGGATTTAGTTTAGTTTTGAAGGCTGTATAGAAGGATATAGCTCTATCCTTTGATTTATATTGTGTTTTACTATTTGTGCTTGAATGTGTTTACTATATGTATGTTGACAATCCCTCCCTATTTATGAAATCTTGTGTTGAGGCTTCTATATTGTGTAAGGATCAATTGTACCAAGGTTATGCATTGCTGGTCCTGATTATGAATTGTTGAGAAAGATAAATTAAAGTTGGAAATCATGTTATAAGATTGTGCAAATGATGTAATGTGCTTCATTGTATGTGTTGTGGTATAATGATCATATTTTGAATTTCCTATCCGTTTGTGTTATGTGTTGGGCCTCTGGAAGTATCTGAAAGCCTTTGTGAAAGTCCTTGTAATTTTTGGTTGATTCTTGTTTTAGGTAGTCTCCTTTGAATGTTTAGTGTCGTTCTACCGTTTTGTTTGGTTTCTGTTTGTGTGTGTGGTTTCGGCTGCTTTTCCCAAAGGCTGGAGGGAGCGGCCCCGCACCCCAGCGTGGTAGGGTGGTATTCAACCCACCGGCCAGGGTTTAGGGGCGTGTGGCAGCTGGAGTCCACTTTTGGCCAAAGGGAAGTGTTTTCCCCCGATGCCAGGAATTTTGACATTGATTTGACCTTAAAATTTGAAGCACTTAGAGATGGAATCTTCAAAAAGTCACTAATCATAAAATGTAGTACTCAGAGTCTAGTTTCCAAATATGTAATTTATTTCAATACCCAGATTGTAAAAATTGAGTTTCAATAGGCATTTCTAAAAACCACTGTTTAAAATTCACTTTTTTATACCATACACGCATTAACATCCATTTCGACCCAATTATTCATATTTTTTCTAACCTTTTAAAAGATCGCACTCCATCAAACTTGTTTTCAATTTCTTTGTAATTTTATTGAATATTTTTTATTAAATTTTTATTAGGCATATTTATCGTTTTGAAAAATCGTCGTGTACGACACGCATAAGATGACCTAAACTTATCATTTTTTGATTTTTTTTTTTAAAATTGAAAAGAATTGTCTGAAGTTTGTTCTCGTGCAATTTGTTCATCAAAATGTTATGTTGATCAAAAGTTATTAAAATACTAAAAAAACCTAATAATTCAAGTATATGGACTAGTTTCATTAGAAATTAATTGAAAAATAGAAAAAATAATCAAATTATTAAAAAAATTACATATTTGGAATCTGCACTATCTCATCTATAATGGGTTTTAATTTCGTAAAAAAATTCTGCAAAATAGGTCTTCAAACATATGTCGAAAGTCATTATTTTCCTATGACATTAACAGGACCTTCAAGTTGCAAGTCAAACCAGGTCCAAAACCTAGGTTCGAGTCCCCAAGCCATTTCTCGAACCAAAAAACAAGCCAAAAACCCGCCCAAAAATTCATAATTTAAAAAACAGGATCCCGTTTCATAAAAAAAGGGATCCCATTTCAAAACGGGATTCCATTTCATAAAAAAACCATTTTTTATGGTTCTATGAAACGGGATCCCGTTTTGTAAAACGAGATCCTGTTTTGAAATTTTTCCAAAATGGAAATTTCCAAAATGGAAAGTTTTCAAAATCGCAAGCTCCAAAAATGGAAAGTTTTCAAAATTTGAAGTTTAAAATAGAAAGTTTTCAAACGGATCCTTGTTTTGAAATCCTTTTCCATTTTGAAATCTTCTAAAACGGACCTGCTTTGCAATTCCAAAATCGAATTCGTTTATCCCATTTTTTGAATTTAGGCTCGGGATCCTGAAGCTAAATGGGATCTTGTTTTTTGCAAGCCGAATTCATTTTTTTGCCTAAGGCAAAAACTTCCACGTTTCATGGACTCATCTTCTTGCATTTACCCTGGTACAGTTCATGTGCAACTTGGAGAGTTCTTCCTTCCACTTCATTCTAGAGCTGGTTGTGTGGTGTAGATGATATTTCTAAGAAAATTGTGTCCAATATGTATTATATATATATACCTCTTAGATGAATGAATCTTGTACATTGTAACATTCTTGTAAAGGAAATGTGAATGAATTGATGGAATCTTGACGATATATTTATTGTTTTTTATTATATAATGGAAAGGTTAACATAGGAATGTTGTATTTATGATGCATACGAACTTAATTTATAGTAGATGTGATATATATTTATTTACCTATTTCATGGTGTTGATTAGGATTAGGTTCATATTGGCATAGTGTTAGATGAGGTTTAATTATAATGAAGTTATGTTATCATATTGATGTATGAGATTTAATTTACATTCATAGGATTAATTGGATGTGTTCTAGATGTGTCGTAGTAGCGATGTTAGGGGACCATGGTGGATAGGCGTGTAAGTGAGCTATGATTAAGGTTACTTTTAGGTCATAATGTGATTATGATGTGATGTTAATGTAATGATGTTATCCATGTTAATGTGTTGAGTTGCATTAGTTAGTGTCACTTTAGTTTTTGTTTTTATAAATTATTGGCATGTTATTTGTGGACTTTTTTGTTAATCTACTGGGTCCCTTAGTGGGGCATTACATGTGGTATTATCTTCGATATGCTTTGGTTCATGCTCTTGACATGAATCAATTTAAAATAAGGGATTTCTGGTAAAGGATCTTTGGATTTCCTTGAAATGTGGACATATGGGTGATAACTCTTGGCTTAGATTTTCTACATTGGGTATAGGTGTTGGATTAAGAATCTCTTGATCATCAATATGTATTGCTATGATTTTGGATGATGTCAATATATCTTGGGTTGGCTCATTTCCAGAATTGATTGATTGATTTTTATCATGCTTGGGATTAAATTCTTGATATATGTCCTCTTGCTCATTGGATGATGTAGAGATATTGTCAATGTGATCAGTGATAGATACCTCTTGATTGTTGCTTTCAACTTTTGAGGTTGAGATATTGCCAATGTTGTCATTTGTAGATGGCCCTTGGATGTTTTCTTCAATAGATATTTCTCCTTGATCAATAAGGTCTTGGATGAGTTTTTTGAGTGACACATTCTTATGCATCATGACCTTTTACTCTATGGTATTTACAATAGGTCTTGTCATCATACCATGGGAATTTCATGGTAGGTTCACCGTTCACCACTTTGTGATAGTTTTGGGAGTGTGATAAGTTTTGCATTGACTAATTGGTTTAACACACCCTCAATTGGCTCCCCTAAAGGAGTGTACTCACATTTAGCAGTGTGATTTGATTGTAAGGCTTGTTGTGGTGGAGATGGATTTTGAGAAAGAATTTCTTGTTGGTCTTGAGATTGATGATTTTAAGGTGGATATTGATGATTTGAAGGTTGATATTTTTGATGGATTTGATTTTGATGTTGAGTGATCTGATTTTGATTTTGTGACCATTGTTGTTGTTGATTCAGGGTGATCTCACAAAGTTGGTTTACAATTTCTGGAAGATTCTATTTTTTGCTGAAATCACATATTTTTAGAAAATATAATGATTTAATCCTTAAAAAGTTCTATTTAAAGCATCCCAATTGAAGAGTGTTTGATCAAATTATCGTAGATCAAACCCCATTGGATAGAATCTCGCTAGTTTAAAACCATACCTATAACAGAGTCTTCTTTACACCTATCAAAATGTTGATAAAAAGCCACTTTTGATTTACCTTTAGGGGGATCAAATGAATTCATTTAAAATTTATTTTTTGTAAGTATGTAGTCCTTATTATAAGCTTCAAAAAAATTATAATTTAAAATAAATTTAATTTAATTATTATATTTATTTTTTATTTCTTGTGAATGTAAGTTTTTCATCGAAAATCAAGCTCTTTGTTCTGCACATGTGGAAAAATAGAAGATTGTCAATTTTTTGTTTTGAAAAATATGTGTGCACTAGATATTGAAGTCCTTGATCCAAGAAAAGAAATTGAATTTTGATATATACAAAAAAAGTTGTGTTATACAATCTACCTATTTGTAAATTGTAATTGGTTTGACTTTGAAACTTGATCAAGGAAAAAATATTCAATAAAACACTATGAAACCAATTGGAAGCACTAGATATCGTAGTTACAAATCTAAATTCAAAAAATTAGAATTTTATCCTTCATGGAAAAAATGTTATGTATTATACGGTGAGCACCACTCCTTAAAAATGGTGTTTACTGAAAAGAAAACTAGTTTTTGAAGATGGAAAAATAAGTGCAATTTGATTCCAAATTTTTTGAAAAAAATATATTTAGAATCTACAAACAAAATTTCACAAATCACTAGTTTGCATCATCTCCAAATTCCTCACGGTTTAGCCACTATAGGTGCCTGAAAGTGAAGATTTGGTTAGAAAAAATCAATTTAGTGTCTAGTTTGGCCAACAATTGTAAACCAGTATTGTGGGATCACCCTTCACTTAATGTTGTGGAAGTAGACTTTGTTGTTGATATGAATCAATGTTTTGATGATATTGTAAATGTTGTTGATGTGGATATTGAGAAGTTTGAGGATGTGTGTTTGTTTGTTGTTGGGGGTTTTGAATGAAGGAAGATCCATACTGATTTTGCATAACATTAGGATCTTGATTTTTTTGTTGTAACCCTTAATGGTATTATGCATTGTATGAAGGATCATAGGATGGCGGTTGTTGGTATGAGGTGTCTTTTTGTTGAACATGTTGATGATATGAATCTATGTTTTGAGGATTGTCAAGATGTTGATATTGTGACTCACTCTTTTGATGGTGTCCAAAGCATTGTTGATAAAGTTTTCCAATTCTATTTTCAAGTGCATTTAGGGAAAGTTGATGTTGTAGATTTTGATCTTGATGGTGATATTGAAACCCTTGATGTTGTTGTGACCCTTGATAAGAGTGATTTGGGTAATAGATTGATTTCCCCATGGATGAGATTTTTTTTGGTGAAATGATGTATGAAAAGTGATGTGGGGTGTTTGGTTTCCTAATGGTGAAAGCTTTAACCAATTTTCAGATCTATTTCTATTTTTCTCTAGAAAATAAGGCAGCAATGACAAAATTTGGGTCAACTACGGTAGATTTTTGGACAACTATGGTAGATTTATGGCAAACGCATTAAATTTTTGCAAGTGTGCAAATTTCAATGTCAACTACGATAGAGGGGTGCAACTGTGCCAATGATGAAGTGAAAATGTGTTCCAATTTGTCAAAAGCAGCAAAGAAAGCCAACAATAGCAACCAAACTAGAAAATGCGATAGGAATCTTGTCCACTGGGACAAATTTTAGGAAGAGTGCATAAATGAATTATAGAAGTGACATCTGTATTTCTAAGACTATGTAATTAGTGAGAGAAAAAGCACAAATTCTGTCAAAAGTGTTGGTTTTTGGGTCAAATGTGGTAGAAATAATGTCAACTACATAAGAATTATATGAAAAAAGCATTAAATTTTTGTAGATGCATAGATTTCAGAGTCAACTGTGCAAAGGGGTGCAATTGTGGTGAATGTTTACTAGTGATTGCTTGTAGACAAAGAGAAAAAGCATTGGATTTTTGGAAAGTACGGTAGAAAATGGGTTAACTACGGTAGGATTTTGTGCAAAAGCGGCCTCTATGTAATTTGTTTCTAGTTTGAGCAAATTTTCTCCAAATTTTTGCAATTTTGGGCTTGTTTTTCTTCAATTTCTCTATTGTTGGAGTATGGCAAGTGGTACAACAGTATTTGACTAACTCAAAAAGCATACACTTGTGTGACCTACATGTTTATGGCTTTAAGTTGTGAAATCATGACACCCAAGCCATAGTTTCCAAAATTTAATTTGAGCCAATGTAGCCTGAAATTAAAGCTTAAATATTTAGAAACCTTTAAGGAGATCCTTAAGGAGTGCAAATATAGGGCTTCTCTTAAAAGCATGCACTAAGTCAAAGAGTTTGTGGTTTTGATAAACATGTCGAGTGTTTGTTTTAATTCAAGCACAATTTTTGATGTCTAAATCCGTTTTGAATGTTTTGGAAAATTTTACATAAAGAAACATCACAATCCTAGAGATAGAAACCATCCTTTTAGGTAGGGTTGCCTCATCCCCTAAAGGGATGATTTTACATGCAACTTATGGCGCGGCTCTGAAGTCGAACATGGCAAGTAACTTCTCAGAAGTAAAATTTGATGCACCACTTTCAAAGAATGTTCTTGGATGAAAAGGAGTGGCTTCTAGATACAACATTGGTTCTTAGTCATGTTTTGGAATTTTTTTACTGGTGTCTATACATGCAACGATTCACTCAATTAAGATGCCCCACAACCCTTGTGGATTTTTATTTATCACATGGATACTAGGGGAGACTATCGTCAGTATAGAAAATTCGCACTAGGTGGCTCATGACTTTTTTCACACCCACAATTATTTATATAGTGGACCAAAATAAAAGTATCGCTTGGGTTGTTCCCTCTCACAAGTTGGGAGGCATGCCCTCTAAAAGTTAAAAAAAGGAAAGTGTGAAACTCAAGATGCTTTTCATCACCCAAGATCACTGAAAGGTGTGAGGGGAGAGGATAGACACCTAGTTTGCTAAACACAATAGACACGGTAGAAAGTTCATTACAATGTTCATTTTAAGCACCTCAAATAAAAGAGGCTATCCAAGTTGAAATTTTGAAAAAGATAACAATGGTTCTTTTTAAAGCACCCAATAGAAGTGTTTTGGATATTAATCAATGAGATAGAAAAGGTGCACAAAAAAAAAATGATTTGTTCATTTTAAGCCCAAAACTAAGTGTTTCTAATCGATCCTTGTCTTTAATGGTCAGCAAAATTGATTTTTTTTGTGTTTTTCAACAAAAGGAAATTGATTGGTCAAAAAAAACATTTCTTTTTTTTTAAAGCACTAAAAGGAATTGTTCTAATCTAGAAAACTTTGAAAAGTCCTTTTTAGAGTACCAAAATGAAAGCATGTGGATTTGTGGGGTTCTTTTTATGCACCAATTGAGAGCATTTGCTAAGCTAGAAAGCTTTGAAAATTTATTTTTAGAACACCAATTGAATATTTTCCTACTTATGAAAGTTTCTAAAAACTTAAGAACTTTGACCATTTGCCTTCTTTGTGATAAACGTGTTAGTTTTTTTTTGGATAAATACACACTATACTTCTGCAAATCCTGCATCAACAACATTAGCACCTGTAAAACATCCAAATCAAACAATCGTTAATGTTAGAAATCAAAAATTGACTCACAAATTTAGGATAAAAACTGATAGAGAAAAAGAAAAACTTTCAAGCAAAAGTGGCCTTATTAGGAGAAACTGTGCCTGAGAAAGTCAAGTGTGCACCTACTATTTTTTTGCAAAAGCACATGAAAAAGTCAAGTGCACACTTGTTATTTTTACAAAAGTGCATGAAAAAGTCAAGTGCGTACCTATTATTCTTGCAAAAGTGAATGAAAAATTCAAATGGACAAGAAAAAATCAAGTGCACAAAAAATGTGAAATCAAGTGCATGAAATTCCTATAGCTTATGCATGAAGATATTTCCAATGCACTTATGAAACCCACAACTTCAAAATTAGCTCATAAAATGATTAGTGCTAAGGACCGTGGTCCCACTGAGCATGCCAAAATGTGTAAGGGGGAAATCAAGAAGATGTGATAAATCAAATTGGTGAATTAGAAACTAATCTAAGCAACAAAATGCTAAATGATTCATTCCCATTACTCATGAAATGAAACTACAAATTAATGAATTCAAGAATGAAATTGAAAGAACAATAAAAATTGAATTAAAAAACAAAGTAGCTTTACCATCCCATGTTGGAGTGCGTTCGTGAAGATGTTGGGTTGTTTATATCAATGTGAAGCCCCCATTATGTGTGCAAAAGCTTGAAAAATGTGTGTGTGTTGATCAAAGACGTGTGTGAAGATTTGTCAAAAATTTCGATTATGATCTTGGCATTACTTTGTTGTGCAAAATAGGTTTATTCTTTGATCCTTTTTGAGAAGAAAGATGGTTGTTATATAGAATTTGTGTTTTAGAATGAACACTTGAGATTGCGAGTAGAATATATTGATCGACGGTTGAAAGATGTTGAGAGGATTTCTAGATGGGCATAATTTGTGCAAATTGATTACACAATTGGTGTGATTGAAGAAATAGATTGATCTGTCAACAAATAGATTGATCTATCAAGAAATAGATTGATCAATTAACCAATCAGAGTGAGCAATCAATGGCTTGTAATTTACTCAATCATGAAAGTTGGTGAGGATAATTAATTAATTGATTTAATTAATTAATCCTTTTTGAGTTGAACATGCAAATCAAGTTTGAATTTTGCAAATAAAGTTGTTGTAATGCCCCGCCGTATAACCCCAAAGGACAACTAAGGCAACGATTACCACACAATTTTTTTTTTTAAAGTAAAACTAACATGCATGAGATGCACAAAAGTTATGACATGAAAATTCATTTAAACAAACCCAATATCATTTACGTCCCTTGGGGTACACGAGGATACATTACGAAACTTAATGCCATACATCAAAGATAAAGAATGAATGCCAAATCTAATCCATGACAAAGCATACATATAAACCATCAATAAGAACCATTCACTTAAATAAATACAATACTTTGAATAACGTCTGATATGGATCCATATCCACACCAGGTTCACCAATGATAAATATTACATCACATCCTTTTCATTACTTTACACTGTTCAAGTCTTACAATGATACAAACATGTCTCCCAATATGAGCAGGAACCACATAACAAGATAAGATGATACATCAGAAAGATAATAACAAAGTAATGTAACTGGCTCCAAGACAAATACAACTCTGGAGTCGCTGCAACGGCACCAATCTGCACCTCTCGATCCTTGACTGGGGACCCAATGGGTGCTTAGCACGTTCCACCCGACCACGTGGGTCCGAAGACCCACCCCCCGTGCTAAGGAGCTGACAAGAAGAGACCTCAACCAAGAACATCCAAACAGGGAACCACAAGACTCAACATCATACAAAGGTATCATGAAACTCACGGATTACAATGACATAATCAACAACATTCATGAGTCAACAAAATCAAATGAAACTAAGAAACTCATCACATTTAACCCAAGCAATAACAATTAAGCAAGTCACCAAAGAGCATCCATAAATCATTTTCACAAGAATCTAAAACAACATAAAGATTACAATATCCAGAGGCGACAAGAACAAGAAACAAGGGTGTCTAGTCGGGAGGGTCATCGCATAGCTCTCATGGGATCCCCTGGCACTTCCTCCAACCGAGGCGCCGACACCCATCTATGGATTCCCTAGCCCTCGAAAACAACATAAAGATACAATAACCAGAGGCAATTACAACCAAGCACAAGGGTGTCAAGTGGAGAGTGTCATCGCATAGCTCTCATGGGATTCTCCTGGCCCTTCCTCCAACTGAGGCGCCGACACCCATCTATGGATCTCCTGGCCCTTCCTCCTAACTGAGGCGCCGGCACCATAGGGTAGCTAATGCGGAGCCGATAATCTCTCGTGAGGACGAGACTATGACTTTGCCGACCACGGCCTTCTCAGTCTATCACTAGTCTATGGTAGCCCTAGTGCATAGCCGAGGAATCCAATGTTTTATTATCTTGTGTTTTTTAAACTACCCAACCCTCTAAATTCTATTGTTTAGGTTATCACTTGTTTAACTACTCTTTCGTGGGTTATCCTGAGCCCTTCCTCATCCTGAGGCGCCGGCGCCCACGAAGAGCCACTCTCCCTATGACCCCTAACATATCTCAAAGTAGGCAAGGGTTGTACCATAACCGAAAAACAAATAATCTCAAGACCAAACTACGCGAGGCATTAACCATCTCGCTATAACCACATAATCAATGTCTCAACAATTCATGTACAACCCTTTTAAAATCATGATATCAAAATACTTGCCACATCAAGGGCACATAACAAGAGAATATCCATTGACAATAATCTCAAGCCTCTGGAAGGCAAAAGAACGACAATCCACAAACGAGGGTAAAATGAAGCAACAAGAGCTTTTCCTAATAATTTCGACACAAGAATAATATTCCCCCCCAAGTCTGAGATCAACTTAGAAAAGCCACACAAAGAAAGTTTCATCAAACCCCATCCACAATTCAACAATGGTGTCACTTCAAAAAGAGATTCACAAAAGAAAAACAACCTTTAATTCAATAAAAATCACTCAACATCCAAAAGCTACCAACTAGGCATTCCACGGGAGACCTCAATTTTCCCCTCGCAAGAACCCCCTTAAAGTGGTACGTAACTCAGCTTCAGAAGGACAACAACATGACAACGACAACAACTATCTATTCACACTTTCAATTAAAAAGAAAACAACCTATTCAACAACCAATCAATTACAATCTCAAGGTTCTAAACAACTATCCATCAAAGCACTTCATTTATAAGGAGCTCGAACTGTCATAAAGTGATCCACTTAACTAACAATTCAAAAGAAATAATTAAGAATGAAAATTCAATTCAAGGAGCAATTTATTTCGATGATTCTAGTTTATAACACTTCTATAATGAAGTCAAATAGAGTTAAAAAAAAACTGACTAAAATATCAATTATGCTAATTCTTAAACAATCAACACATTATTTATTCTACCAACAAATCAATATTGCAACCTAGAACTATCATTTCAACTATCAATTAACTAAGACAAAGTATTCATTCAAATTGATAATAAATAGCACTTATTCCATCATTTACCTAAAAGGCCAAGAGTTATACTTTTCTAACATTCAAAAGTAACTACGTAAAGTTTATATATAATGGTATGCATCATAATATTATATACACCATAAGTATCACTTAACTTATCTTTATTTTAATTTTCTTTATTTTCGGAATAACATCTTTATTTTTAATTAATTAGCCCGTCTCTATAAAGCCTTCCTACTCAACTAATTATAATTAACTCTTCCTTCATAAAATTTTATCCACATGACCCGAAAATCACAAAGCACAATTTATTCTTTTCCTAATTACACAATGCCCTCCCGCTCACATGTACATACAAATATAAAGAATTATAATTAAGTGTTACCTTCTACTAAGAGCTAGATAATATCATACAGAGATCACCCTTATAAAAATATATCTGACTGGCTATATTAATATAATAAGTCAATTAGAGACTTAGCCATCGATTTCTACCTAAGAAACAAGGCCTTCAAACTTGAAAATTAGAAACAAGCCATCAAAAGGAAAACACATCATTCAATGGAAAGGACAGAACCAATTTCGCATGAAGCCTTTCAAGATACTAACTTAATGATGCACTCAAGTTAAAAAAAGACAAAATAACTAACATTATAGTTTTGTTGTGTTTTCAGGGTACAACATTGGGTGCTAAACAGAGATCCTAAACCCACGTAGCGAAGGAAGATCAAGGTTCACTAAAGTAAAGTAAGGACGACCCTTAAGCCACAGTTTTTGGAGGAAATCAAGGGCATATAACCGAATGCCAAAAAAAACAAGATTTTGAAAGTGGTAGGCTATAAGTGTTGGCCATGCAAAGAGGAACAAAAAAAATGACGGGCGAGAGGTAGCTATACCATGGAGCGTATAATTTACACAATAATTAATCTGCTTGCAAGTCAAGTCAAAGAAAGAATTCACAACCAACCATATTTCATGCTAGATTCGTATGCAAAATGTGGAACACAGACAAGGCACGTAACTGTTTGACAGAAAGCCTCAAATAGATATCATCTCATGGAGGGAAAAGATTGCCAAAGAAAAAAAGCTGGTTATTTAAACTCTTAAAGCTTCCTATTATGTCAAAGCGCTGCTGCTAAGACAGGTTAACAACGAACTCAGAGAGATTTCTTGAACCTTTATAACATTCTATTTTCAAGTGCTGCAAACGCGACCGGTTGCCAACTGAACCAGGAAGGCTTGTTTTTACCTCTGCAGTCTTCTATGTTCAAGTGTTGCTGCTGTGACCGGTTGCAAATTGCATTAGGGAACATTATTTAAATTTATACACCCTCCAAAGTCTTATTCTACAGCTGTGATAGACTGACAGAGGAATCAAGCAGGTTATTTAAACCTTTGAACTTCCTATAATGTACAAGTGTGCGGCTGTGACAGACTGCCAATGAAATTAGAACGATTATTTAATTTACTACTATTGCAAGTCTAGCAGATGCAGCTGTGATAGGTTGCCAATGGTTTCAGGGAGGCTTTCTAATTCTGCACAACGCCTCAACTCTAAATGCTGTAACTGTGACCGGTTGCCAAGTATATAAGAAAGTGAATATTGGAATTTGGAAATATCGACATCTATCTTGGAAGTATTATAGGTGATGCTAAGTGAAACAATAGTCCTGCATGCAGATTAACGGAACCAGACCATACCTAAAATGGCTAGACATAATATTAAAAGAGTAGGCGTGGCTTGCAATTACTTGGATGAGAATATAAATATATCACAAATAAACAAAAGATGACAGAAACCTAAGTGACGAGGGATAAGGAAGAAGGGTAAAGATCTTTGAGTATAACTATGTTTGAGTGTTCAACATGCATAACACAAGCTCTGTTTGAAAATCTCAATGAATACTTAACACCTTTTACTGATCTAATGGCATACAAATCCATTATACATCCAATCAAACTGAGATGATTTAGAGGTTTAAACACATACCGAAAGCAATGGATCCGTATTGTCAACCAATCTTTGGATTCAATCATTTGTTGACTATTGCAATAACCTAAGTCCATAATTCAATGCAGGATGTGAGGGATCACCAACGCAGCATAAACCATCCTCGTCGAATACTATGAGGAGCACCCCGCCAATGCCAACACCAACAATAGCCTTTTGTTTCAGTCAATGTCCAGAGAATTCCCTTCATGAAAAGCCCTTAACCCACTGAAATTTTCTCTCCTCCAAAAATTAACTTCCCCTCCATAAAACCCAATCCCAGCTCCCTTTTTGAAAACACCAAGATCCATAATATTAGCAGGTTACCCGTACAAAACTAGTTTCCAGTTGTGCATGTGCTTGCATGCAATTCTTCCCGCCTTTTTTTCTTTGTTTTGTTTTGTTTTTTTTGTTTTGTTTTTTTTATATATATATATATATTTTGAGAGTTAGAAATCTTATCCTTTTATTTATTTTAATACGGTAATTAAAATAATTATCTTTTCCCCCATGTTTTGTTTCTATTTTCACTAGCTTTGAAATCTTTATCCCTTTTATTTTAAAATTACATTATTTAATTTTAATCATTAAAATAATTAACCACATTATCTCTTCTAAATTATTAAATAATTAATATCATCTCAAACATGCTTCTTTTAGTTATCATCAATTTAGGTTTCTTTTCAATCCTTTTAAATCAATTAATTCAATTACTCCAGGCTAATCAATATCGCTAAATCACCTAATTCAAATTCCCATAATCCATATGAATTAAGAAACACAATGTGACAACATAATTCTCAAACGAACATATTCAATAACAACATGACCGCACAACAAACCACTTACTTGAATAATAGTGACGACCAAAACGGAGGGTACTACATCCTCCCCCCCTTAAGCATCGACTTACTCCTGGAAGTCGAGCTCAAGCACAAACCGTAAACTAAAAAATAATATTAACAATTATAAGCACAATCATACAATAACAAAATCACCAATTAAACACCGTCAAGTAAGCCAGGAAAATTAAACAATCCAAAAAAATAAGGAAATGATACCAAAACGAAAGTGGTGACGGAGTTGCAACCAAACTGACTTGCCAAACACAAGGACGGATGATGAACTAGGTTGGGGAAACTTCTTGTTAGCTCCTATTTTCCACATCAGACCCATTGGGTGTTTAGGATGCTCGCCCTTTCCTGACAATGCAGGTGGAATCGAGGCTTAGTTCCTGCAATCCTGCATACAAACAAACATTGTGCACAACATATATATATCAAATCAACCTAGTGTAGAGGGAATTGCAATGTTGTATGCCTCTCACAAATGAGTGATACAACATCGTCCTTCTAACACACTATCATCAATGAAACATCATAAATGATCATTAATACAATTACTAATCAAATGAAAACATTTTATTAAGTCCAGATGCTAAACATAACCAATTAAATACCTTCATCCTCGAGATTTGAAACTAACCACCTAAAAATCATAAACTAAGGTGGAAACATAACACATTAGTACTAAACATTCAAGAGGATTCTTTACCCTCACTATGCCACATTTCCATAAAACGCAACATAATTATCCACACTAGCACATATTCTCATTAAACATCATCATTTCACACAAAGCACTCCACTTCAATCATTATTCAACACAAAATCTCACAACAATTCCAACAAAAAAACAAAATTTCACACCTTCATAGATTCAAGAAAAAACATAATCCATCACTCAAGGCCAACAAAAGGAAAATTCCATGCACGCATGACATATTCACACACAAAAAAAAAATTCACATCACTGGAAACTACATCATACAATGATACAAGGGTCCATAGTGCATCCCCGATAGGAAGGATATCAGTGCATTGCGCACTACATCGAGGGTCCTATCCTTTCCCATCAGTTTCCTGCACCATCTACCCACCTAATAATAGAAGACTCCCAGTCTCACAATAATGACAATAGAAAAAAGTGAAACTCCAAGACTAAGGGTCTAGGGCAAAGAAGGTTACATAGTGAGCAGGCCACAAGGCCCAAGGTATGAACTCCATGCTCATACCATGTTTTGAATAGTTTATTTTATTATTCAAATTTGGGGGAAAGGGATTTAGTTAAACTATTATGTTTTAATAATATAATTGACTTAGGGGAATAAAGTGAATTAGCGACATAATTAAATAATTGATGTTATTTAATTAATTATGAGGAATAAAGTTAGATTAGGACTTTAGTAAATAAATGAAATTTATTTCATTGGTCGAAAATGATGAAAAAGTGAATTAATTTTAAATAATGTATTATTATTCAATTAATAGAGGAAATTAGGGTTTTTCTCAATGTAAATGATGATTTGAGGATGAATTAATTAATAATGTTAAATCACTTAATTAATAGATGAATATGAGAAATAGTAGTGTATTATTTAATCAAAAGGGTGAGAGTTAGTTAAATAGTGTTGTTTGCCAGTTAGGACAATTTTAGGTGTCTACATATATGTACACTTTGTGTATATACATTGATCAATGAATATGAGAATGCATGTGTTTAAGTATGGATATTAAAATAATATTATATATATTATATATACGTAATATATATGTATATAGTTATGTTAATGCAAACATATATATATATATATTAATATACATATATATGTATGTATATGTATATATAATTATTTTGATATATGCTTATATATATATATTTAATTAGAAAGTAGTGTATTTAGTAATCGTGTGGATATAATTATATTTATATGTATCTATTATAGATATAATATATATATTTTTTGATATATATTAAAAGTGCTTTATAATAATGATAGTGCATTATCATAGTGTTGCCATATATGTTACAATGGCCAAAGCTTAATGTTGCACATAAAGTGCATGAAGAGAATAAGTCAAAAGACTTATGCACAATGCATAAGTGAAAGTAAATACTATTCAAACATTGCAAGTGAAAACAAATTTAGTTTCAAACATTGTTGGTTTAGTCTTACCCACACATGAATAAAGGGCACTTAGGTATGAAAGGTGGCACCAAAATAAAAAATGAGTGGGAACCAACAAAATTCTATTACCTACACCATATCTAGGAAAAGCCATATGATAAACATGAAACTTATTCAATGCAAAGATGGTAGAAGTTTGTAAGGGTAGTCGACTTGCAAATCAAATCCAAAATCTGTAATAATGCATTGTTGTACCTTGACTTGGTAAAAGAGTCATGTTGTCACAAGAAAGGAGTCGACTCATCCATTCTATGAAATTGGAAATAAGAGGATTGTTATGTGTTGCAATCTGGAAGTTTAAGTCAGCCACATATCAGCTTAGTTGATGCATTTTTGGTTGGTTGTTAGAGTGGTGGGGGATTTAATAGCTTATTTGTAACATTAAGATGCTCATATTTTAGTATAAATAGAGGTGTTCTCTCTACCATTTGTTACACTTTTCCATTTAGAATTCTTCATTGCTATTTTATTGTAGCTTTTTGTGCAAGCATAATTTGAGAGTTTTTGGTGAGAAAGAGATTTGTCTTTGTGAGTTATGTTTGTTGAGAGTTCTTTGAGAAGAGGCTAGAGTTTATAAATAATTTGGGCTTAGGAGTAACTATCGTGATTGTGAAGGCTAAATTTGGGAAGCAGTGTTATCAGTTGGAACTATAAATCTAGGCATGTTGATTTCTATTCATCTATTATTTAATGTTTGAAAGGTTATTTGTTTATAATTTCCTTTGTTTGTGAAAGATTGATTTTGAATGCTTGATAAGCTTATTTTTATGAACTTGATTTATTTCCTAGTTTGGGATAATCTTGTGTGATTCATAGTTGAGTCTTGAATTAGTGAAACCCTTTTATATGGGAATACATATTTATAGTATATTGGAATTTGCATGGATTTAATGCTACTAAAACTATACTTAGTTCATCAAGACTATATAGATTTTGCACGAGAAGTAAAATGTGGAATATGTTGCTATCTTATAGTACTTTTATAAAAATGTCATTTTGAACATGGGTGGGTAGCTTGGTTATTCCTGGGATTAGATAATCCATGGGAAAGGGTGTAACCTAGTTAACCAATTTGTTAATACTTAGTTATTCTTGAGGTTAGGGTAATACATGGTCAAGGGAATAACCTTGTTGGAAATTTTTTTATGTCATCACCTTAGATTGAATGTGTATTATGTTTATGGTCAATACCAAATTGAGCTAAATGGTGGGTGGAAATATCACTTATAGTCGAAGTATTGGGTGTTGAATTCTTTGGCCAAAGTAGTGTAAGTAGCCACTTCTTACATTGCCAATTCACTATGAACCATGATTGCATTCTAGGTAGGGAATTCATACATGTAGGTTGTAGCCAATGTATGGTAGCTCTAGATATGTATAACACAACACTATGCTCAGGAAGGTTAGGATATGGGGTTACCATACCAATCTCTTAGTCAAAGAGTAAGGCCATCTTACTATTTAGGTAGATGTGTGGGGGATTGCAGTAAGTCCATGGTTGGTGAAAAATTTCTTGAGTGATGCTTTCCCTTATATAGTTGGCTGGATGTAGCACTCATTTAGGGACACCTAGAATGTATGCACTAGTTATGGGGACATCTAGGAGGTATGCACCAACATTCAGGACATCTAGATCATTGTATTCTATTTGTATATCTATATCATTGAGCTCATGGAAGCTATGAATATAAAAAAGTATCTACATTCTTATTGATAAATTATAAATGGGAAATATCATCATGAGATTATGTAATGTGAAATCGTTACTTGAATTATTGAAATGATTCTTTGTTATGCAATGGGAAATTTTGAAATGGTTATGTTTCAAATGTGCATCTTTTTATTCAAATGAAAAGAAATTTTTTATTGCTCATAATGTTAGTTGCATAAATTGTTCACTTGTGGGTAAAGCATAGTAAAAAAAATGGGTAGAACAATGGGAATGTTACAAGGATTTTATATTAAAATAGGGGTTTCTAGGCCTTCTAGAATTAACCTTGAGGTTTGTTTTTCTGCAATGCAATCCATACAAAATCTCAAGTTCAAATCACCCTCAAGTCTAAGAAGGGGTTTCACAATTATGAAGATTTGATACCATGTTAGAGTCACTCAAGGACTCAAGCCTCTAAGATCACCTACAAAAACCAAAAAAAAAAATTCTACAAGGGGGAAAAGAAAGAACATGAAATCACAATAATCGATGCAAATATGGCCAATATGCAATACTTAAGATTATAGTGATATATTGGACTTATAATGAATAGAACTATTTTTTTAGAATGCACAAATGATGCCTTGCTTATAAAGGAAAAATGTGGGATATGATTAGACAAGATCTTGACATGTGTCTTAATCTTTTACAATGAGATAACTACCCCAACAAATATTAGATGACTTGATACACAAGCATTAAATGCAAAAAGATAAGTGACAACTAATTCTTAACTAGAAAGATTGAAATATTCCCTCCTAGGACCTAAGTGGACTTAACATGTAAATAGGACCTATATAAGACTAGATAAGAAAAATACCTTTTTACACCAACATTTTTGGCACTTGAAATTTTTTGAGTTATTTTACATCTATTTCTTGTATTGTTTCCTTTCTGAGAATTGTAGGCATCTTTGGAATGTACTTTTCCATTTGTATATGTATTGAGATAAAGTGTTACTCTTATGTAATCTTTTTATGATTTCACACACCATGTTGTGTCATATTTTGTATTCACACTCCTTATAAAGTGTCATGGGAGAACTTTTGTGTTTTCCTTCTTGTTTGCAATCACAACCTCATCTACATTCATTTGTGTGTGCCTTGGTTTAGACACCCTTTTCAATTATAGGTACCTTCATGTGCACATTTTGATAATATTTCTTCTCCTTCATGCTCTACACAATGACACTCAACTTTAGTGAAACTATCATCCCTCTCCCTTGTTAGCATTATGGAGGGGTTCATACTATTTGTGATAATGCAAGTCCTTGGTTTCACTTTGGAGTTATTTACATATCTAGTATTTGTTCTTATGTACTAAGTGGATGCGGTGGCTAGTTACCCATGCATTTAAGTGAGATAGAGTAATTACCATATATACACTCTTGCATTCTTGTTTTATGGAAGCAACCTTCTTGTTAAAATATTATATCATCTTTTAATTTCTTTTCTTAAGTCATTTTATCTTAGGTGCTAAATAAAAAGAAGACAAAATTTAATGTTATTTGTGAACACTAAAAGTAGAAAATAAGTTTCTAGCATCAAAGGAAAAGTTAGAGGGAAATTTAAGAGTAAATGCCACAATTTTTGGAGGGATTTAAACTTTACCCATGTAGTGGCAAGGAGTTATGTTTTTCTCTTACGTTTACATTGAAAGAGTCCTCCATTTTTTGGCTTCAGATCAACATATTTTTTCTCCATTTGTGACCCACATAAGCAGGCCTTAAAAAGGTCTATCTCCAAGTTTTGCATTGAAGTTTCATTACCACACCTAGTTTTCTTCTTGCCACATGCATATCATGTTACAAAAGAAGAGGGGAGAAGCCTAACACATTTATTGAGATAAGGAGACTCAAAGAGTTTATACACTTTCCCACATGTTCAAATGGTTTCTAGGAGGCATGCTTTATATGGTTGCAACTATAAATTCCAATTTTCTATAGTAAGCAATCAAAGCTATCAAATGAATAGTGTTTTATGAAAATCACCAAGTGGACAAAATCAAAGAACCACAAAAGACAATGAGGAGATAATCACTAGTGAATGTGGTCATTAAGAGTCTCAAGGTGAATGAGTTGTGTTTGGTATCAAATAGTGGCATGCCTTATTCATAGGTCAAAGACATATTTTCTGGTTGTACCATGCTTTGTCAAATGGATAGGAAAAGCGAAGGATTAAAAGTTTGATGATAGTATTAATGCGAAGTAGTGATAACTTTAAGAACCCACCTTTAGGAAAATATATAAAATTCTAGCGAATCTTTCATTTTTTTGGAAAAAAAATATTAGTTTCTATTGGCGAATCTTTCCATTTTTTTGGAAAAAATATTAATTTTATTGGTATTTTTTTACATCACTAAATTTTTTTAGAAAATTTTGGTGAATCTTGGAAAATAATAGGAAAATGCATTAGTTATCATGGCAAATCATTCCTTTTAAAATAATAATTCTCATGGAAACGTAAGGGCTCAATGGTGGAAATGATTGATGGGGTTAAGGGGTAGAATATATAATATTTATTTTCCACCATTTATTTAAAATATAATCTAAGAACTCTCATTGTATTCCACAAGTTAAAGTGTACCTATGATCTGTAATTCTCATGGGGATCAAAACTGCTTTTGTTTTGTACTCCCTAAGCATTATAGATTATAGGTATATTTTACCTCATGAAGTACAATGAGGGCTATTAGATTACATTTTAAATAGTAGAAAAAACTAAAGAATCTTAGAAATATGGCCCTAAAACAACTAAGAATTATGATATACTATTGGCGAATTAATTTATATTTCTACTATAACTTATAAATTTTAGGCGAATCTAATCTAATCATGTATCAAACTTTGTGGAAAATTATTAAGTTAAAATTTTTAATAAAAAATATTCTTTGGCGATTTAAATAAGATTAAAATTAAATTTTGTAAAAATGTGGCAATTTAGGTCTCGTTACAACTTGAACTATTAGCCAAATTTGGATTCCCAAATTTCAACTATTAGCTAATTGGTGAATATTAGCCACTAAAAAAATCACTGGTGTGAAGGAATATTTTGATCTCTTTAACACAAACCTATTAGTGGCCATAATACTAGTGGCAACTTGAGAGATATTTCTTTAAATTCAAAGAGTCCTCCTAGCCTTTTAAAGGATCAAAACATTGATATAGGAGGTTTGGATAGTGGAGTAATAGCAAGAATAGTGATTGCAAGGATTCTAGTTGTTGTTGATGTTGTGTGTAATTTTTTTCTTTATTTTGAGGTCACCAAGGAGAAAAAATGATGAAAAAGAGGTTAATACTAGTACATCATTGATGGGTATGTGCAGGATCATGATGGGCCAAAAAGTGGCAATATTATGGGTATTTGTAGGGTATGTGGTTGACAACTTTTTTTTTACCCAAAATTGATGAAACGAAAAGGGTTTTTAGAGGAGATTCTCAGCTTTCCACCAATATACAGGCTTAATTTGAATTTAACAAAATATTATTATTCATTTTCTATTATAATTATGACTAAAGTCCCACTAATAGGTCAATGAAAAACATCTAACTTTCAACGGTATCACATTTTTTGAATCCAAAAACATGCATCAAGCATTCTATGCCTACATACTCATAGGATTAAAAAATAAAATTAAATTTCATGAAGTTTTGACCAAGTTAAGGTGGTCGACATATGAGTTTTTATATTTTTTAAAAATTTGCACAAAAATCATAATTAATTATTTCTTATCAAAAAAATTACAAAAAAATATACATCACATTCAAGAGCATGAGTCCCTCTCTACTTATATATAAAATCTTATAAAAATATTATCATTTTATTAGTGGCTAGTGGTCGCATTGCATGACCTACTTTTATTTTTTTCCGAATTTAAGTAATTAATGCGATTGAAATTTAAAAATTTTTACCAAATAGATTTTATTTTATTTTAGCCAAACCTAGTAGTTTAGAAACTACATTCAATCTTCTACAAATTCTATTCGTACATATTTTTGAAATAATATAGATAACTTATTCAAATTTTTACGTCAAGTTTCTTAACACTGATTTTTTTGAATTTTTTGCCACTTAAGGGCCTATTTTTTCCATGATGATCCTGCACATACCCTGATCCCTCATCCTTCTTTTATAGATAAATTAGAAAAGGAATGTCTAAAACCAAAAATAAAGGCATCCTCTCTTAGCATCACACTTAAGCCTCTACCTTCATAACACCACAAAATAAATGGTGAGAAGGGTACTGGAATTAATTCTACTACCAAGAGATCTAAAATTTCAATAACTGCAATAACATATTCTATAGCAACACATCAAGGAGAGTTACAGTTTCCAACAACAAGAAAGTCAAGGGATGGCCTTAAACTGATTCACTCTCACAATTGGTCTCTAATATGAGTCCATTTGGGATTGTTGGGGCTTGGAAAATTTCTCTAGTAGGTTTTGAAAGTTTCAAGCATATAGTTTCCAACCATGATTCATCAAAATCTAGGGATTATGAAGCTACATTGAAGGGTATTAAGAGTCAAGATCTTCCCACACTGTTAAAATTGGCTAATGTTATGGCTCTCAAAATGCAAGAGTGGAAAAATATGAAACTATTGCTAGTAGAAACTCAAAGTGGTAGATATTTCTCCTTGCCTAGGTCATTTTGAAACACATAGGATCAATCTCATGAACCCTCTTGCTGATAGGAAATTTTATGAATATTAAACATTTATAAGGATTGCATGCAACACCACCAATATTTTTGTGAAATTAATTAGGAGGCCTCGAGTAAAGGAAATATGAGTACAACCTATCTTCTATAATATAATCCATATATCTCTTAAGGGACTTATCATAGTTTTTTAACCCTTCCTTGTGAGTTTTATTAAAATAAATAGTGATATCTATAAATTCCAATCCATAGTGATATCATAGTATTCTATGGCAGAGTATAGGAGGAAAAAATATTAGGGAAGTCATGTGAAAAGATAAAGAATAATCTTAAGGGTAGTCATCACAAGCCAAAGAAGAATGAAGTGGGACATCATGAGGGAACAAGGGGAAATCCGTATATGGACAACCATAACATACACATACGATTTCATATGAAACCCTAAGCACTCTAGACAAACCCAAAAGCATAGAGATCACAAAGATAGGTGTTAAAGGCATGGGAGATATCATGTGAAATAATTGGCAAGCACTAAAGCTAAATATAGATGTACATGGACTATCATAAGTCCTAATAGAGGTGTTCATAGGCCTGTACGAATAAGCCATAGAAGACCTTTCTAAGATGGCAAGTTGAGGAGAGCAGATCCTAGTATTCATTAAAAGTACATAATGACAAAAGATAGTTCAAATATCCTTGCATAGTGACAAAGATATAGTATTATAATAACCAAACATGTGCATATCAAAAAGAGCATTACACAAGTTGGAATGACAAGATATAGTGCAAAATGATAAAATTTAAGTAAGTATATGGGCATAGGATGAAAATGCAAATGAATGCAAAGTTTTTTGATGATGCAAAGTGGTAGAAAAATTTCCCTTAAAGGTTTCCCACACCTCTCTAAGGAATTTTGACTATTTCAAGGCCTTTTCCACATGCCTTATGAACTTGGAGAGAAAGTCAAAGCAGTCGAGGATTGAATGAGCAGTTGGAAGACATCATGAGTAGTTTGGTGGTCTTTATAGACTTCAAGGACATTGTGAAAGCATCTAAGAGGGGATTATGGAGTAGTTCAAACAATTTCCAAGGATCAAGGAGCATCATCACTAGCTGAAGCACATTTGAAGGAGCTTGAAGGGGTCAACCAATCAATTTTGAAGAGACCAAGTCAAACAAGAACAATTTGGGCATGAAAAGTAGGTTTTTCTATTTTTTAGCTTTGTAACTTAGTCAAATTTAGTCCCTATATGCTCTCATATATTTGGTATGATATATAGAACCCTTAGGCTAGAATTTTCAATCAATTCTTTCTTTCTTTTTTAGCATTGCAAGTAAAAACACACTGTAGCTTTGATTTTCTTTATCATGAAAAATGAGAAAACTTTTTGTAGCACATTTCAAGTAAAAAGATATAGTTTCAGACTTATTTTTATGTAAGGAATTCCTCTTTTCAATAAAATTATCAGAGTTTTCCTTCTTTACATGTTATTTGATGGTGTATATGAGAAAATGATGCATTTATTTTTGTGTTTCAATCAATAAAGCTTCAAAAAATGTGGCTATCAAACAACCATAGGCAAAAAATTATACCTCCATGCAAATTGGAAGTTGTGCAAAAAATGTACACAACTATTTAAATTGTGAAAACTTGCATTTTCCTTCTACATAATGAGAACTGTAGGTTTCCTCCTTGCAAAACACTCAACATAGGATATAGAATCAAAATTTGTGCACTAAAAATAGAGTTTTATTGAATATTGTGTGTCAAAGAACATCAAACATAGGTCATTCCAGTTTGGTACATCACCTTCCCAATCATTTTAAGTTCATTTTATGTTTTTTCCCTCACTCTTTTCCTAGAAATAATAGTAATTGGTTTAGATTAGGTGATAAGACCAAGGGGAATGAACCCTCTTTGGAGATTCTTTTCCACTATAGATGACCCACAACCTAGAAAAGTTCCCATGTTTCACTAGTAGGCTGAGTTTTGCAACTTAGCAAGGGTGCACTTTAAGTGACAAAACTTCCATTCTCAGTTGATCGGTTTCTTCATACTATTGGCACTTGTATACTTTAATTTATTTTTTTCATTATTTGAATAGTGTCGTTGGGGTCACTCATGTAGATTCATGTGCCATTTGTATCTTTGATTGTCAAATTGTTTGTCTACTTTTCATTAGATCTTTGTTCGAGTAGTTTTGTTGGGGGAACTCATGTAGTTTTTTATCTTCTTGTCTTGATGATCATCCTAATATCAAAGGAGGTTCTTCATTTCAACACTATAAAAATCCTTGATGTGGTCTTGATGGTGAAGGATAAACTTTGGAAGCAGCTTTTGGACTATGAGGGGCTCCCTTTTCAGTGCAGGAGATGTTTCTTTGTTGGTCATTTGGCCTCCAACTTCCCTCTTTCTAACTGTAAGGGCACTGCTACCTGGTGGAAGGATGCTCTCTCAGACCATCTCATGGTAGGCTCTCCTTCTTCGGATGGTCCCTCCAAGAAGGAAGTCCCTTCCTTGTCTGTTTCATCTTTAGAGGCTATGTCTCCCTAGGTTCCTCCTCCAACTATTCCTTCTATGGAACTAGTGTTGCCCTATACTACTATCGTTGTGCCAACAAAGACTGCTTGTCCCTTGATGAACACTTTTGTTGATCCTCTAAATGCTTTTGACTCCTCTTCTACATTGTTGGCTTCGCTGCATGGTAACTCTTTGTCCATGGTGGTTGTTGAGGAACCGCTCATCTCACCTCACTTGGTGGACTTCATTTATGAGCCTTCCTGGTCTGTTGTGCAGAGAAAAAAGAAGGGAATCCCTAAACCACAACCTCAGGTTTTGGGAGTCACCCTTCAAATTCTAGGGTTGTCTAGTCCTCTTCCTTCATTCAACATGCAGTTTGTTGCCTATTCATGTCTTGTTTCTGTTCTCTAGTTCATGTCCTATTTTGAACTAGCCTTTTGGCCCCAAGGGCTCTTCGTGTAAAGGGTACAACACCTTGTAAATGCTGCTTACTTTATCAAAAACACTATAACAATCATCTTTTGACAAATTTTAACAACTTTTTTATGCTTCAAAGGTGTTCTTCATGTTCCTATTCTTTTTGGGACATTGTTTTAGAGGCTTCTTAGTCCTTCATCTCGTATTTCTCTATTTTAGAGAAGAGTTTTTCTCATGATATTTTCTCATTTTATTCAATTAAGAGAGGTGTTTTCATTTGTACATGGGCACCTCATTAGGCCTAGTTGTTAGGACCCATCCTTTGTATTTCATGCATTTGCATTTAGAGGTTTTAAAGCTACTCTCTAAGTTGTATTTAAGGGGGGTGTTAGAGTAATCTAGTAATTAAGCTTAATTAGGTCATATGTTTTTTATATATCTGAAGTCATAGGAGGAAGACACATTTCATGATCTCCTTTTATCCTTGATTAGGATTTCTGTAAGGTTTATTTTTTACTTTTTCTTTTATAAGGATTCACATTGTATTATTCATTCACATATTCTGAGGTTTACATATTCAATATGATTCATTTATTTTTAGCTTAATCGAATCTTGGCCTCCATAACATTTATATTTCTCTTATTTTTTTGTGATAGGTGTTTGATTGCAGGTGATCCTTAGGAGTTGTAGGGTTAAAGGATCAACTCCAACCCTCCAACCCTAATCCAAAGTGTTTACATTTTTAAATTAAATCTATAAAATAATCTTAAGTCAATAAAAATGACTTTTCAAATAAAAACAAAATAAATAATTTAAATTTAAAATAATTCTAATTTAAGTAAATAAAAATAAAACAAAATATATCACTCTTCAAATAAAACCAAATTAAATAATACAGATAAAATAAAACATTTTTTTAACTAAAAATTAAAAAATTATATATAAAATAATTTACATATTTTTAAAATAAATATATTATATTTATTATAATAATTTATAAATATAAAAACATATAATTATACTCATGTTAATTATTATAATCAATAATTTAATATAAATATTAATATAGTATGAATATTTATTTTTATACTTATTAATATAATATATCACAAATTTCAATTATTATTTCAAATAATATCATCATAATTGCATGTAATCTAATATACTTGTGCTTAAAAAACAATTATATTAATTATTATAATCAATAATTTAATTACGCCAAGAGGCGTAACCTACAGCACGGGTGGAGCATGACCGTGTTAAAAAAAAAAATGTTAAAAAATGTTAACTTATAAAAAAAAAAAGAGATTCGTGTGGGGTAAGTTATTTCTATTTTCATTTTGTCTAAAATTATTTGTATGCATTATAATACTTTTTTATATTTATTTTTTAGATGTATGCATTATAATAGTTTTTTATATTTATTTTTTAGATGTATGCATTATAATAGTTTTTTATATTTATTTTTTAGATGTTTTTTCAATTATAAATAAGAAAATAATTTATCTTAAAATAAGAAAGTAATTTAATATAAAATTTAAATGTATGATTAATTTTTTTTAGGTTAAAAGGTAATTTCATTATAAACATTTTAATCCTTACATTATAATATTTGTTTTATTATAAGTAAATATTTGTTTAATAAAATATTTTCTTAGTTTTATTCTTTTTAGGGTAAAAAAGTAATTCTATTATAATGCTTTTTCAATTACAAATAAGAAAGTAATTTAATATAAAATATAAATGTATTATTAATTGTTTTTAGTTTTATTCTTAGGGTAAAAAAGTTAATTTCATTAAAATGTTTTAAAAATGTTTTTAATGCTTACATTATAATATTTTTTTATAAGTAAGTAAATAATTTTTTAATAAAATATCTATTATGTGATAATGTTTATATTTAACACATACAATTTATATGTGCAAATAGTGCAATGGATTAATAGATTTGATTTGTAATATATTTATATTTATATAAACATGTTATTACGCCGAGAGGTGTAACCTACAGTGATAGCACGGGTGGAGCGTGACCGTGTTAAAAAAAAATGTAAAGTGAAAAAAATACGCCTCGAAAATGATATCTCTTCCGTGTATAATATATAGATTAATATAGTAAGATAGATAAGCTAGTATAAATATTAATATAATATGAATATTTTTTTTTATACAAATTATTGATACAATATACCATAACTTTCAATAATATCATCATAATTGCATGCAACCTAATATACTTGCTCTTAAAAAAAAACAATTATATTTTTAGTACTTTTAATCATATGGTATCCATAAGCTTTCTTTCTCAAAACTGAGTATATATGATTTATTGACATATACTTTCTATATGATATGATTGGTAAATTACCCATGGTCTTAATATTATAGAACTTCCATAAGCGCGTGACTCTTAAAATATTTAAGTAATATTTTTAATAAATAATAGTTATTTTAAATAATATATAATTAAATCTATATTTATAGTAATAAAATTTGTTAAATTATAATTATATTAAATAAACAATTATTATTGTTAAAAATAGTAAATATTTTTAAAAGTTTAAGGATATTGAAATTATTTTATTATTCAAAGTTGTGTTATATTATATTAAAATTAAGAAAATATTTTTTTCTTGGTAATTTTTTTTTAATAAAATAATATATTGTTTTGAGATTATATATTAATAAAATAATTTTTCAAATAAAAATAAAGATAAAATAAATTAAAATAACTTGTAAGTAAAATAGAATTATTCTTAATATCTTAAATACATCTATGTAAAATATAGTCTTGAAATGGCTATTTATCTTATTAAAATTAGATATTAATTTAATTTTTAAAATATTTATTAGTGAAAAAGATCTATTCACTAATCTTTCAGTTCTTCCGAAGATGGCGTTTCCACTTGAGACTCACAGTGCTGAGCTGGGAGCGTGTGCTTCTTTACCTCGTTTGTTTTAAATGTAGGTGGCTACTTTTCCTTGAGGGGGTTCTGTGTTCTGAGGGGTGGGAGAGGGGATTGGGCAGGGGTTTGATCCCCTCTTCTGTGGCTGGGCTTTTTTCTGGCCGTTGTCTCTGGTGCGTGGATCTTTTGGACACGGGACACGAAGTCGTTTGGGCATTTGGGCCGACTGCCTTGCCTCTTTCCGTCTTCTTTTTGGTGCTTGGGCTTGTTTTGCCATGGAGATTCCGGGCCTGGCTGCTTCCTTGGATTTGGAGATGGCAGATCCATCCTCTTTGATGCATGTCAGTAACAAGGTTCGGACTGAGCTTCCTCCTTCTGGGGAGGGTACCTCCTCGTCAAAAGGGGCTTTTCAAATTAAAAAAGTGAATGGATGTTTGGAGAGATCGGAAGATAGACCAGTTTTAGTTATTCAGCCTGAGCAGGTTTTAGAGGATGTTGATTACTGGTGCAAGCATGCTCTTATTTGCAAATTTTTGGGCCTTCGCCTTTCTCTTCCTATGTTGGAGTCCTGGGCACATCGGGTTTGGAACCCTGAAGGAGATATGGAGATTCTTTTAGCGGCTAATAACTATTTCCTGGTTATTTTCTCAAGCATGTCAGACAGGAATAGGGCTTTTGAGGGTGGCCCTTATTTCTTTAACCAGGTTGGACTCTTTATCAAGCCTTGGCATATGGGCTTCAACTCTGCTGAAGAGATCCCGTCGCGGGTGCCTGTGTGGGTTCATTTTCCGAGGCTTCTGTTGGAATTCTGGAGGGAAGATATCCTCCACTCAATTTCTTTACTTCTTGGGAAACCTGTTGGTTCGGCTTCTCAAACTCAAGATCGTAAGGTAATTTCTTTTGCTCGTATTTGTGTTGAAGTTGATTTGAATAATCCATTACCAGACTCTATGGAAATTTGCATGGGTTCTTCCTCCTGGATTCAACAGCTAGATTACGAAACCCTTCCGTTCAGATGCAAATTTGCCATGAATATGGTCATCTACATCGTAGATGCCCTAGATTGAATTCTTCCCCCTTGCCTGCCTCTGGACCTCCTAGGTTGAACAAGGGGAAAGCTCCTGTGTTTGATGGGCCTGTGGATAAGGAGGGATTTACCCCGGTTAAAACCCGTAATAAGGGCAAAGGCAAGAAGAGACCCTGGATGGATAGACAGGAGGATGACACATTTAACAGGTTTGAGGTTCTAGATAGCGTAGTCCAGGAAGATGGTATTCCAATTGAGCTTTCTTCTAGGGTTATGGGTTAGGTAGAGAATCAGGAGGTGGATGCAAGGAAGGAGGAGCCGATTCTATCGTCAGGGGCTCAACAAGTCTGTCAGCCGGCCTTGGACTTGCCCTCTCAAGTTCAGAATATTGGTGGCATCCAGGAGTCACAGATTATGGTGGGTAATGCTAGGTTGGATCCTTGTCCTGATGTTGTGAAGGCATCCGCAGATCCTGTGAAGGGTGTTAAGGCTCCTCCTGCCTTAGGCCTGCATCAAAAATCTTTTAAAAAGGGACCTCTAGACAAACAGTCAAGGAGTGGAAGGAAGACTGATCAAGAGAAGGTTAAGATAATGGGTGATACGTTGGTTGAGTCTGGGTCTGTGAAACCCATTGATTCCCACTTCTCCCACCCCCCTAAATGTTAGTTTTATCATGGAATGTAAGGGGGTTGAACAACATCCCCAGACAAAAGGCTGTTCACAGATTAATCGAGTCTCAGGCTCCGGATGTGGTCTTCATACAGGAAACCAAGCTTACAGTGGATGGTTTGAATAATTGTGCTCTGCGTATCTGGCCCCAAGGCTATTGGCAGGGGGTTGGGGCGTTGGGCAGTTCTGGGGGGGTGGCTTGCTTCTGGAACCCAAGGAAAGTCACCCCCTTATGGTGGGTTTCTAGCCAGTCTTCTATCTCTATGGTTGCCTCCATTTTTGAATCTGGAGAAAGATGTCTTTTCTCCAATATTTATGCTCCTACTGACCTTCCAGGTAAGACCCACCTTTGGGATCATATCAGGTTTGTCCGTTCTCTGGACCCGTTTCTCCCATGGATTTTGGCTGGTGACTTTAATGCTATTATTAGTATGGATGAAAAACGAGGAGGGTTAGCCAGGCTTGATCCTTCTTCTCTTTTGCTCAGAGATAATATCAGTCTCCTTAATCTTATTGATGTGAAGCCAACCAATGGTATTTTTACTTGGAACAATAGGAGGTGTGGTGATGAGGCTATCTCAGAACGTCTCGATAGATTTTTGGTGTCCTGTTACTGGATGAGCAGTAGGTGGACTACCATTTCTGATATCCTGGATTGGAGGGGATCAGATCACTGGCCTATCAAACTCTGTGTCTCCTCTTATGGGGTCACCAAAAATCCTTCTTTCAAATTTCAATTGATGTGGTTACGGGATCACTCTCTTCGGGATCTGGTGCTGGATTGGTGGTACGAAGGGCTTCCTGCCCACGGGAGGGCCATGTACACTTTCTGTAAACGGCTCCAACATGTGAAGTATAGGCTTAAGAGGTGGAATAAACAATGCTTTGGGAACCTGCATGCTCAGAAACTTGCTGCTCAGTCCAAGCTGGATAGTGTCACTCGTCAGATTCGTGACCATGGGCTGTCCTCTGACCTTTTGAATGCTGAATCCTTGGCCCTTAAGGGCTTAGAAGAGTGGGAGCTTCGGGAGGAGATTTTCTGGAAGCAAAAATCCCGTATTGATTGGCTTCAGGAGGGGGATAGGAACACGTCTTTCTTTCATAATTCGGTTAAGGCCCGTAGGCAGGGGAGCTCTCTTTCCACGCTTGTCTCGAGTGATGGAACCCTTCTCTCGTCCGGTGGTGAAATTTCCAGGGAAGCTGTCAACTATTTTTCTAATCTTTTTACTAAGGAGGATATTGCTGCTAGAACCAAGGAGAGGGCTATCTTGGACTCTATTCCTCGCTTGGTCTCGGATGAGATGAATGGGGCTCTTTTGGGTCCAATCTTGTTGCCTGAATTGGAGAAAGTTGTGTTTAGTATGAAAAAAGGCAAAGCTCCTAGCCCAGATGGGTTTCCGATTGAGTTCTTCCAGGAATTTTGGGAAATAATAAAGTCTGATCTCCTTGAGGTGGTTCAGGAATCCCTTAGGAACAAACAAATGCTTAAGTCTTTGAACTCGACTTTTCTGGCCCTCATACCTAAGAAGGAGGGGGCTAACCGGATGGAGCAATTCAGGCCTATTGCTTTATGCAACGTTGTCTACAAGATTATCACCAAATTAATTGCTGAGAGACTCAAACCTCTCCTTGGTGCTTTGATTTCAGCTGAGCAGGGAGGTTTTGTGGAAGGGAGACAAATCTTGGATGGTGTCGTGATTGCTATGGAGGTTATTCACTCTATGGCTTCCTCTAAGGAGAGGGCGATGTTCATTAAGCTTGACATGGCTAAAGCTTATGATCGGGTGAGCTGGGAGTTCCTTCATAATATCCTCTTGGTCTTTGGCTTTAAAGAGGAATGGGTGAGTTGGGTCCTCAGTTGTGTTACCTCATCCTCCTTCTCCATTCTCATTAATGGGGAATCTTCAGATTGGTTTAGTGCTTCTCGGGGACTTCGGCAAGGGGACCCTCTTTCCCCTTACCTTTTCATTATCATGGCAGAAGGTCTTGGTAGATTTATTAAATCTCAGGTGTGACAGGGTCATATTCATGGCTGGTGCTGGAACAATGATCTCCCTCCTTGTTCTCACCTTCAATTTGTGGATGATACTGGACTGATGGGCTTGGCTAGAATTAGCGAGGCTGTGAATTTCAGGAGAACTTTAGACATCTACTTGAAAGCTTCTGGTCAGAGTATTAATGATGATAAATCTTCCATTTATTTCTTTAACACTCCTCGTCTCATTCAGAACAAGATTGCCAGGATTCTAAGATTCCAAATTGGATCTCTTCCCCTGATGTACCTAGGGATTCCTTTGGCTTTGGGACCTCAGCGGAGAAATTTTTGGCAGGGGATATTGGATAAGTTCCAGAGTAAGGTCAGTCATTGGACTTACAGATGGCTCTCATCTGCTGGTAGGGTGCTTCTCCTAAAAGCTGTGGTGCAGGCTCTCCCTATTTATAGGTGTTGTGTGCAGATTCCTCCTGCCTCCTTTATGAGGGATTTTGATGCTCTTTCCCGGCAATTCCTTTGGTCGGGTAACCTTCTTTCCTCTAAGTGGAGTTTAGTCAAGTGGGAGTTTGTTTGTAGGCCGAAGCATGTTGGGGGCCTTGGCCTTAGGTCTATGGCTCTTGTGGTTACGGCTTTGGCGGCTAAGCTGTATTGGAGATGGTGCAACAACCAGGATCAGGATTGGGCCAAGATTCTTGCTTTCAAGTATGTTCCTGGTGTTGAGAGCCAGGATGTGCCACAGATTGCCCTGTTGGGCAAAGGTTCTTGCATTTGGGATATTCTTAAGAAGGGAGCTCAGCTTGTTAGGAATGGTCTCTTCTGGATCTGTAATAATGGCTCTGATGCTCTGTTTTGGCTGGACTCTTGGGATGGTCACCCTCCCATCCTATCTAGTTTCCCTCAGCTTCTGCCTCTCTGCCAGATGTTCTCTGATGCTGGTTGGATTAAGGTGGAGCATTTTAAAATTGTTAAGCGTATTGGTCATCTAGAGGTGTTGTGCTGGAAGGATCCGCAAGAGTGGCCTATGGGTGGTTCTGAGGAGGATCGGGCTGCCTTGTGTAAGGTCTTGGAGGGCAGGCTCTGCAACTCTCTGAAGGAGAGGGACAAACTGGCTTGGAGTCCTAGCCCAAAAGGTAATTATACTGTTGCTCAAGGCTATGCTGTGCTTGATAGGAATTTACATGGTCCTGCTGAGGTGCCTTGGTGGAGGAAGGTTTGGAACAACTTTTCTTGGCCCAAGTGTAACTTCTTTTTATGGTTGGCTGCCCAGAGGAAATGTCTTACTTGGGAGAACCTTCGTAAAAGGGGGTTTCAGGGTCCTTCCATTTGTGTTCTTTGTTTGAGCAGTGAAGAGTGTTCTTCCCACTTGTTCTTTCATTGCCCCTATTCTCGTGAGATTTGGCACAGATGGTGGGAGGCTTGGCATCATGGCTGCATTCATGCCTCCTCTCTTATTGAGTTTTGGGAGAGCCTGGGCAGGCCTCCTGCGAAGACTCCTTTTCTTCAGGTGGCCTGGTTCATTGGGCCTATTTTCATTCTTTGGAACCTTTGGCTGGAAAGGAACCATAGAGTTTTTTGTGATTCCAGATTAGACAGGGGGAAACTGTGGAAGAAGATTATCAGTAGGCTTCAGGAGACTATTCATGCCAAATGTGATATGTCTGAAAGTATTGATCCTGGGGATGTTGCAGTTGTGCGGGATCTGAGCTTGGGTGTTAATAGTAGGGGTTGCACTGCTGGTATTATGCCCCGTCGTGTCAAGAAACGGGTCTGCCGTGATGGGAGATGGGCACCTCCTCCTGATGGGGTCCTGAAGATTAATACTGATGGATCTTCTCGTGGGAATCCTGGGCATGCTGGCATTGGGGGTGTTGGTAGAAGTAAAGATGGTGATGTTTTTTCTGCTTCTCTGTTTACAAAGGGCTTTACTCTAATAACCTGATGGAGGCCCTGGCTATTAAGATTGCTGTTGAGAGGAGTTGTTCTCTTGGCTGGAGGAGGATTATCTGTGAGTCTGACTCTCAGATTGTTGTGGATATGTTGAACAACCAGAGGTTGGATGGTGTTAGTTGGCATTTAGCTTCGATGGTCAGACAAATTTTAAGTGTTTGCAGTTCCTTGGAATCTGTCTCTTTCTGTCACATCCCTAGAGAATGGAATACTGTGGCTGACTGCTTGGCGAAGTGGGCCTCAGAGCAAGGGGATGGTTGGGATATCAGTGGTAGGGATGAGTTACCTTCTGATTATCAGGGGATTTTGGAGAGAGCTTTATTGGAAGACAGGACTATGTAGTGTTGTAGTTTGGTTTGTTGGTTGTTCGCCTTTTTATTGAGCCTGTGGCTCTTGCCTTTATAACTTCGCTTTGGATTGAATAAAATTTTTCCCCTTTTTAAAAATATATATATATATATATATATATATATTTATTAGTATTTTTATTTAATTAATTGTACATTTTTAATAAGTTTTCATTTTTAATTTATTTTTAAAAGTTTAAATGATAAGGGAATATTAAACGGGATGAAGGACTATTTTTAATGTTATGTACAAAAATATTATATTTTAAGCATTTTCACAATCCACAAAGTTAATAGAGAGTATTTTTGAATTTACACTTAGTAATCCGTCATTAGAAAAATAGAATGGATCAAGTAATGTGGTCTAAAACATCAACACAAAATACAAACAATTAAATCCAAAAGCACTATCTACTAATATTATGTTTAACTTTTCCATCATAGTAATATTTTAACATCTCATTTCTTACATCAAAGGAAAAATATATCATTAAAGGCATATTGAAAGACAATTTAGAATATATTCAATTGTTGTATTTTAAAGTTGGTATTTAATCAATTACGATGTAAAATTTAACACCACACTTAAATTTTTTTAAACAATTAAAAATATAATTTTTTTTTATTCAATGGGTAAACACTTTTGGCCGGAGCTATGAACCGGAATACAACCATTCAACAATACCACCCCAACAGGGTTTGAACCTTGGTGGCAAGAACAACAATGCCACCTTTAAACCATCACACCATGCCAATATTGGCTAAAAATTTAAAATTTTAAACCAATTAAAAATATAAATTTTTATTCTCTTTAAATAAAATTTAATTTGTGAACATGTAAAATATTTAATTTATAAATTTTAAAAATTATTTATCTTCAACATGATTGGCTAAAATTTTGTATGTTATAGATAGAATTTTATAAAGTATAAAGGTGAACTATTATTTTGCAAAGGTGAACTATTATTTTTCCATTTTTTTAGGAATGAATTTTAACTTGTTTCCATATGCATTATCTTTATGTTTTAATTTTTATAATATGTTAAATAATTATTATAAATATAAGGTGTTATAAATGTGTCCCATCAATATAATCATGCAACCATTTTGTCTCATCAAGCTACAATATAGGCATTCAATTGATTTGTTCCAACTAGAATATAGACATGCAACTATTTTTTTCCAAAATATCCTAAAATTTACATAATTTTAATATTAAGATGTTAATGTTAAATTTGGATTAATATATTAACATTTACACAATATATCTAAATTATATTTTATTTAAGTGTTTTTTTATAAATTATTTATTATTATTATTTATATTAAAATAACTTCAATAATTAATAAATTTATTTTAACAATATTTTTTATTTATATTATTATTAATGTGTTATATGATTATGTAAAAATTCTAATATGTTTAATTTTTAATTTATAATTTGAATTTTTATTAATATATTATTGATATTTTTTTTTGGGTACTTATTGTTTTATTAATATTATTAATATAAAAATTAGAAATATCAAAAAAAATTATAAATTTTATAATAAAATTATTTTAATAATTCATAAATTTGTTTTAAAAAATCATTTATTAAATGTTTTATACTATTTTTAAATAACACTATTTTATAAATCTTAAATATATAATTATAAAATCAGTATAATTTATACTTATAATAATATTAATCCACATATTAAAAAGAAACAAACATGTCATTATATTTAATTTATTTTGAAACTATTTTTATTTACATTGTTATTTTTTATTTATAATATTTTATTCAAAGATTTATTTTATTATACATTTTGATTAAGAAAGTAATACATTATGTATTTTAAATAAAAGTATAATAAAATTGTCATTTATTGATATGTTTTATAAGTTAAATTATTAAAAAATAAGTTAAAAAAATTATAATTGCATGTTTATGTTTTAAATTTTTATCATACATAAATAATTATAATTATAATAGCTACCCTTTACCTTTGTAATGCCCCGCCACGCAACCCTAGAGGAAGTTGCAATTCACTACTTAAACATACCAATTTTTATTTTTGTTTAAGTACAAATAACATGTAAGGTGAATACGTATTGCCAACAACCTCTAAGGCCACGAGACAAAGATTACTTAAAAACCCAACATCAAATAACATTAACATAATCTGAAACATTAATCACTTACAGAAAATGAGACAACATACATTCCATGCAAGATAAAATTACAAGGATAAAATTCCCTCAAGATTCCAATTTAACATTTAAACAATAAGGTTACATCACTCATTCCCTGAATGAGGCAAATCCAACCAAATGATTACATATTACAAATTCCACCTCGATAACAACTGAGGGGTAATAAAATACAATAAGAACTGAGAGAACAAGGCATGAGAAGAACTGATTCCCACGAGCTCTCCAACTGGAAATCATGAACACGAACATGAAGAAGAACCAACGGAAAGAGATGCACGCCACCCGACCACGTGGAACCCAAAGGCCCCACTCCCTCCGTGCTAGGAGATAGTAACAAGGACTTCCTAGACAAGACCATCTACCTCTAGACACAAGCTAGCACACTGAACTGAAACAAGAACTAAACCCACATTACTTAACACAATGGTTACAATGCTTCCAGAGTACAAAATTGAGTACCATCACTGTACAAAATAAACCAACGGTACAACACCATACCGACTGCTATCATAGGAGGAGTGTCATCGCAAAGGCTGCATTGGTTATCCAATGGTGTTCTTCCTAGGTCCCGGCTCCCCTCTCGGGATATCCTGGTAACCTCTCACGAACCCGGCGCCATATGCCCACCAGAGCGGAATCGATTATCTTTCGAGAAGACAAGATAACGATCTTGCCATTCCAGGCCTTCCCGACTCATCTCAAGTCTCATACAAGCCCTTGAGCCAATGAGCGAGGCTAAATTATCTTATTAATGTTCAAAGCTACTCTCTCCCTAGTAAGTTATTTTAATTTTCACTTAATTAACTAACTCTCAAACGAGTTATCCTGGGACCACTTTGGGCCCGACCCTCGTTTGAAAGCCACTCCCCTATCGACAACATGAAACTCAACCACATGCCAAGGGTAGACAATGCACTAACACTTACCACAAATAATCAAACACCTCAACAGGTAACACATCACTACGGATGTCCAAAACTGAAACCAAAGCGTGCACTACCCAAGGCTAACACAAGGTTGGCTAACATAATGAAACCCACATGCCAACTGATGACTCGACTCAACCATGAATCACAAGGTCACACAACCCGTTCAAAGAACCAGGTAAACACTTGAGCTTAACTCACACAAAATCCAAGATAGCCAAAACAAAACATAAGAGACATAGCATCATCTCAAGAAGACACTGCTGGAAGACTTACATGATCAACAAGAAATGACTTACAGTCAACAATCATAAAAACTCACGTATAAACACCCATACCAATAAATGAACCCATATCAGGAGGATTCAGAAAACATTCACTCTCCTTCTTCAACATCGAAGGCGAACAATTAACATTGAAAACATTTCAGACACATAGGTAAGCTAATGTTCGGATTTCTTAAATCCATTCAAACACAGATTTCATGACTTGCATTGATCTAGTCAATTGATCCCCTTTTTATTCACGACATTGGAATATATAAAGAACATATCATTTACTCTAAATTTCGTAACCATAAAGCATGTTAATAATGCAATTATCTGGTTAAGATTTAAATCAATCATTCTCTCTAAGTTTCAGGATCACATACCATAGATAGATCACTTGATTAATAACCATTTAGGTTAATTATTAAGTTCATCCTTCACTTTTAGTTCCGTAATCATATTATATAATTAGACATCAAAAAAATAAATAAATAAACAAGATATGCCTTTAATATCCATTTGAAAAATAGATTAAAGTCACTTCATTGAATTTTACGACAATATACTAAAGTATCAATTTCCACAATCATAAAAAAAATGCATGTTGGTTTACAATTTCTAGTTTAATATTTAACATCATCTAAATATATCAAATAAGATGACATTTTATATGCAATTAAATAAATTATATCACTTTAATTCTAAACTCCCATCAAATAAAAGATACCAAATAAAATAATATTTCTATTTTCCAATTAACTCCTACTTTTAAATCCTCATGATTAACATAAAATACATTTTAAACTTATACTAAAAATCCTTTAATCTAATATATATTAAATATATTATATTTCATATAATATACAATATTGAATATTATATATTTAATATACAAAATATATTATAAATAATATATATAAATATAAAAGCTAGGTTAATTATAATTAACCAAAGTTTAACAAAAAAAACAATAAAAAACTAAATTTTATTTTTATAACCCACAGTGCTGCCCGCACACAAGGCTCCTCGCCAAAGGGCTGGAGCCTGTATGCCCAGCTTTTAGGGAACAGCGATGTAATTACGACCAGTATAAAATGTCATCTATTTGATATATTTAGATGATGTTAAATATTAAACTAGAAATTGTAAACCAACATGCTGCTTATGATTGTGGAAATGCATACTTCTTTAGTATATTATCGTAATTCAATGAAGTGACTTTAATCTATTTCTTCAAATGGAGATTAAAGGCATATCTTGTTTATTTATTTTTTTGATGTCTAATTATATAATATGATTACGGAACTGAAAGTGAAGGATGAACTTAATAATTAACCTAAATGATTATTAATCAAGTGATCTATCTATGGTATGTGATCCTGAAACTTAGAGAGAACGATTGATTTAAATCTTAACCAGATAATTGCATTATTAACATGCTTTATGGTTACAAAATTTAGAGTAAATGATATGTTCTTTATATATTCCAATGTCGTGAATAAAAAGGGGATCAATTGACTAGATCAATGCAAGTCATGAAATCTGTGTTTGAATGGATTTAAGAAATCTGAACATTAGCTTACCTATGTGTCTGAAATGTTTTCAATGTTATTGTTCGCCTTCGATGTTGAGGAAGGAGAGTGAATGTTTTGCGAATCCTCCTGATATGGGTTCATTTATTGGTATGGGTGTTTATACGTGAGTTTTTATGATTGTTGACTGTAAGTCATTTCTTGTTGATCATGTAAGTCTTCCAGTAGTGTCTTCTTGAGATGATGCTATGTCTCTTATGTTTTGTTTTGGCTATCTTGGATTTTGTGTGAGTTAAGCTCAAGTGGTTACCTGGTTCTTTGAACGGGTTGTGTGACCTTGTGATTCATGGTTGAGTCGAGTCATCAGTTGGCATGTGAGTTTCATTATGTTAGCCAACCTTGTGTTAGCCTTGGGTAGTGCACGCTTTGGTTTCAGTTTTGGACATCCGTAGTGATGTGTTACCTGTTGAGGTGTTTGATTATTTGTGGTAAGTGTTAGTGCATTGTCTACCCTTGGCATGTGGTTGAGTTTCGTGTTGTCGATAGGGGAGTGGCTTTCGAACGAGCACCGGGCCCAAAGTGGTCCCAGGATAACTTGTTTGAGAGTTAGTTAATTAAGTGAAAATTAAAATAACTTACTAGGGAGAGAGTAGCTTTCAACATTAATAAGATAATTTAGCCTTGCTCATTGGCCTGGCGGGCTTGAACAAGACTCTGAGAGATGAGCTCCGAAGGCCTCGAATGGCAAGATCGTTATCTTGTCTTCTCGAAAGATAATCGATTCCGTTCTGGTGGGCATATGGCGCTGAGTTCGTGAGAGGTTACCAAGATATCCCTAGAGGGGAGCCGGGACCTAGGAAGAACACCATTGGATAACCAATGCAGCCTTTGCGATGACACTCCTCCTATGACAGCAGTCGGTATGGTGTTGTACCGTTGGTTTATTTTGTACAGTTATGGTACTCGATTTTGTACTCTGGAAGCATTGTAACCATTGTGTTAAGTAATGTGGGTTTAGTTCTTGTTTCAGTTCAGTGTGCTAGCTTGTGTCTAGAGGTAGATGGTCTTGTCTAGGAAGTCCTTGTTACTATCTCCTAGCACGGAGGGAGTGGGGCCTTTGGGTTCCACATGGTCGGGTGGCGTGCATCTTTTTCCATTGGTTCTTCTTCATGTTCGTGTGTTCGTGATTTCCAGCTGGAGAGCTCGTGGGAATCAGTTTCTTCTCTTGCCTTGTTCTTTTAGTTCTTATTATATTTTATTACCCCTCATTTGTTTCGAGGTGGAATTTGTAATTTGTAATCATTTGGTTGGACTTACCTCATTCGGGGAATGAGTGATGTAACCTTGTTGTTTAAATTTTAATTGGATTCTTGAGGTATTTATTATCCTTGTTGTAATTTATCTTGAATGGAATGTATGTTGTTTCATTTCCTTAAGTGCTTAATGTTTCAGTTTATGTTAATGTTATTTTATGTTGGGTTTTTAAGTAATCTTTGTCTCGTGGCCTTAGAGGTTGTTGGCAATATGTATTCACCTTGCATGTTATTTGTACTTAAACAAAAAAAAATTGGTACGTTTAAGTAGTGGATTGCAACTTCCTCTAGGGTTATGTATGGGTATTATAAATCAATATATACTTTTTGATCTTTTTTCTCAACAACATGCTATTGAAAAATTGAAAGAATAGAGTCTATTGATTAGGAGCTAGATAAAATGATATATTATAGTATTAGTTAGATAAAATAATTGATAAATTCATATATTGCTTAATAATTTTGATTTCAGGAGGACTGGTCAACATAGCCTTTACAAGCTACACCTTCGAGGATGAAACAATATAGCTTAAGCAAGAGAACAATAATGAGCAAGGCCCAATGGAATCTAACACAAAGTGTATAACATTAAATTATTTTATTCCATCACAATGATAGCCCTAAACATATGAATTTTGTTTCAAATCTAAATAAGAAACATAGAGATATGTACATAAGATATATAAAATTTTAAGACAAAAAAAATGAGCCCTCATTTCACCCCTTCATGGACTCTCACCAAACCCCTCGCAAGAATAATATACATTGTCCACCACTTTGATCAGGGTGGAATGAATATTGCTTATTGCAATCAACATAGAGTATAGTAGGATCTAATTGTCTATTTGACCATGGTAACTAATTTTTCCATTAGTTAATCAAGTTCCCCATTATAGCTGGAGTCTCCTATTGGAAAATAACAAAAAAAAGTGAAATTTAGTGTGGTAAATATTTGTATTTGATAGAGAATATGTAAATCAGCAGATTTAAAGACTTTTACAATGTATAATACAAAATATAGAATACACATGTAATGCAAGGGATGAAATAAGTAAAATTTAACCATACTTGTGCACATGGTGGATTGCAGTAGGAAGACAAGAAAACAAGGTTTGATCTCCACCCTACTATATTGGGTCATGGAGCATTACACGCTCTCACCAAACCCTCCAGCAAGAAAATAATCTGCTCCACTAGTGTGTTCGATGGTACAAGCAATGTTTTGGCCATTTATGGCTTTAAACAAAATTACTGAGATCCACATTATGGTTGGAGTATGCTTTGGAAGAATAACAACAAAGTATGAATTTTAGTGTAGTGGCCATCTCTAATTCATAGACAATATGTAAACCAAAAGATATCAAACATCTATATTTTATAGCAAACAATTTGCTATCGACTTGTAATGGTAGGAATGAAGTAAATAAAATTTAGGCATACCTGGTGCATGTTGTGGAATGCGGTGTCAATATAAGAAAACAAGGCCCGATGTCCACCCTACCATATTGGCTCATGGAGCGTCGTGCACTCTCACCAAACTCCCAAGCATGAAAACAAATTTTCCACCATTGGGATCAATGGTGAAAGCAATGATTAAGCCGCTACTAACTTAATACAAGATTTGAAGGCATAAAAACATCAACAAATGAGGATTGTTTGGGTTGAGTATGGTTGCAAACATGTAAGCATAATGTGAACTTTAGTGTACTGAACACATACCATTGGTGGATGATAAATCAATCAGAAAATATAAGGACTCATAGAATTCACAACAAATACTATGCAATGCAGCTGGAGTAGAAGAGTGTAAGTAAATTGAATATAGGCACACCTTGTGCAAGGAATGGATTGGAGTATTGAGACAGAAAAGGAGGCCTGCTTTGCACCCTATCGCATTATGTCATCTAGTACCATGGGCGCTCACCAAACCCCAGAGCAGAAAGATTAAATGTCCACCACTTTAGTCAATGGTGAAGGAATTCATTTGGCACCTAAGAAAAATTGTTGAGTTGGGATCAATGTTGTACATCTTTAATAAATTGATATGGAGTTTTGAAATAAGAAATGCAAGAAAACATATATAGGCTTACATTGTATACAAATGGAATTTAGGTGAAGTTCATACACCATGCAACTATGCAATCGTAAAGCTATTTAACATTTAGTAGATCTGTACAACAAACATGCGTATCTATATATCAGCATGCACATTTGTAGCGTAAAATACTTTCAATAAGAAATTGACATGGAGATGTGAAATAAGAAATGCAAGATAAGATATATAGAATTATGTTGTATAGAAATGGAATGTAGGTGAAGGCCATACACCATGCAAATGTGCAATCATAAAGTTATTTAACATTTAGGAGATCTGTACACATGACATGTGTGTATATATTTCAATACGAATATCTAAATGAACAAATATAAATAGATGTATAGTTAGTAACAAATCATATCTAATGTATGTGCAATAGATTAAATGATATAAACAAGATGCAGGCATACCTTTTGCAAAGAGGATGAGACAATATGTGGACAATTGCATATAATTGTTCTCTAGCACCTGGTAATTTTGTTCAGCTGAAATCACTGTTATCTATTTTTAAAAATATATACAGTTGTGGCATTTATGAAAAAGAAGTTTCGATCTAGTTGAAAAAGAAGAGATGGAAACAATGACATATAGCCTTACCTTGTGTACAAATGGATTATAGCTAGAACGTGAACACCATGGAAAACTTGTGACTAGGAAGGCATTTAAAATTGTGAAGATTTACAGTAATAGCTGGAAATGTTTGCAATCTAAATTTATTAGAATCTAAAATTGTTAGAAAGAAATGATTCAAACATGATACCCCTCAAAGCGGCATAACTGGGTAAAGGGGAGGAAGCTATTGAGAGAAAACTTAAATATAGATAATAGTCTAGGCAACTAGGGAAGAGGAATGAGTCGATGTTTCTTGTTGGGCGCAAGGGGAAACAAAAGGATATAATTGAATAGCAACTTCTCTTAGCAATAACTATAGAGGTAAAAGCTTTGAAATGTTGGGAAAAGCAATTAGAACTGGACTATGGAATGAACAAGGGAAAAGGAATAGTAGGATTCAAGGGTATTGTGAAAGCATTCAAACATAAATGAAAAGGAGAAGTGGTATAGCTACCATAAAGAACAAAAATATTTTGTCATGATGGGAATGCAAACAATTGTTGGAGGCAAGCATCTTCTTTGATTTGAAGCCCATTATATTTGTTGGAATGTAGCCTAGAGTACCTGTCAAAACAAAAAGGTGGATCTATGCATATTCTTGCTATTGATTTAACACAAGAGAGAGTTGTGAATGTTAGCCCTTGCCTTTCTTTAGTTCCAATATCCATTGTAGCTTTCTCTAGTGTCAAGCCTTGAGATTTATGGATTGTTATCGCACAAACCAGTGTCAATGGGAGTTTCCTTGTGTGATTGGGGTAATCGGGATGAATCTTGGATTGTCCTGATCCCATGTTGGCCCAATGTAGTTTTAGAAGTCAACAACAACATATTTAGGAAATTGAGGTGGTCTAGCACCCGTAGCATATACAATAGCCTTCACTGAACTGAATGATCCATTAACCAAGCTAGCTATGACCCAAAGATTTGTTGTCAACATTACTTGTTGACCAATAGCAAGCAAGAGCTCTACTTGAAGTTGTTCATCATCTCCATAATCAAGTGTGTTTTGTTGGGAACATTCAACACTAATTTCAATTGGAACATTTAATTGTTGTAGCATTTTCCTATTATGCAAAGCAACCAACTTATTTGTTGGGAATAAGTGGACAGCCTCATCAAACTCTTGGTTTTCCTTATACGTAAGCATTGTTCTCATTCGATTCATAATAATTTTCCAATCAAATAAGGATGCCTAGAAATTTCTAATATTCATAAGGAGCTTGTGAAACTGTTGTTGTGAATTGGATTGCCAATGTTGGCGGAAGACAGTGCCAAGCATGAAAACAATATTAAAAGTGTGCCAAAGTGCCAATGCTATGGGCCAAAAACCATAGATAGGCTTGTCCATTACAGGGGGTAGTTGTGCCAAGTCACCCACAAGTATAATAGACACACCACCAAATGGCTGCATATGTCTACCAGGGAATGCTTTCCGCAATCAACTATCTATTTGAAGCAACAACTTTGGTCCCAAGAAACTCATTTCATCAATTAAGATGTACTTAATATGTGTGAAGCCCTTCTAAAATATGGCCAATTGTTTCACATTCAATGGATTCATATCTCTTATTGGTATCTGAAGAGTAGTATGCATTGTGGAGGCACGAATATTGTAGGTAGCCACACCCGTTGGTGCCAAAGCAAGCAAAGGATTCATTTTCTGATTCAACAATGTATTTAGTGCTCCACGTATCTTGTCAATGAGGAATCATTTACTTGTGCCAGTGGTTCCTTGAATGATCATACGTAGTGGTGGCGATGAGGAGGGGCCAAGATGGTGTTGTTCAATAATATTCAAAGCAAATTTTTTCCTAGGAGATAGTTGATGGAAAAGTGTGGGCATTGCGAATGAGGGAAGAGTACCTTTAGCTGTATGCAATTTACTTGTTGAAACAAATTGTTGAACAATGTTATGAAGATTCTCTAGAACATGGTGGTTGTCCTGCCTATGATGCAAGTCAAAGTCTCATCTACCCATGAGTTGTAGCTGGTCAAAGCAAACAATATTTGTGGCACCAAGCTAGGAGAGCAACTCCCACTCATATTCATCTACGTAGGGTGGAGACAACACAATATTGGTATCACTATCGCTACCCTCCCCATCAGCAAGGGGGATAGTAAGTCTATTGACATGCCAAGCGTCATAGTCAGCAAGATAAACTAGCCTCCAATTTTGTGTTATGCTTTCTCTCGTAAGGCCTATCTCAAGCTCAATATTTTGAAAAGGTTTGTATTGTAGCAATTTTGACCAACAATTTTTTTCAAAGGAATCACTTTGTTTCGATGGGATGGTCTTGAAAAGGGGGTACACAATGATGATAGCAGGTTGTGGCCGAGCATGCCAAGCTGCACCTTTGCAATTTTTTTGATATGTATAAAGTTGTGCAGAATGAATAAGGGATATCGTCTCCATTTCAACTAGTCTTTGCATGTAGGAATGAATATAACCACTAGCAAGCTCATCACCACTGACAACTATTTTCAAATGATGAAATGTATCTCTGCTAACATTCAAAGACAAGAAATGTCGACTTGACATGACAAGGGGCAACTTTTGCAGCATATGGCATGTTTCTTGTGCACTAATGTCACAATCAGTAACCAAATTCATCATAATTTTTTGGTAAGCAAGTAATGCTTTATCCCCAAATGAATTTTTATTTGCAAGCCTTTGTGAGATATCAATGTAGCTTTCATATTTTTTCTCAGGCTTTGATGCATATTTGGAAATGTAGTTTAGCACAATTTGTCTAGACAATATTGGCTAGCAATTAACATTTTCTCACCAAATTATAAGCATCTCAAGGTTGTGGATATTAACAGGCTCATCATTTCTTGCTGGTTTATACAATTTGTTCAAGTCACTATCAATTATCAATGTCGAAGATGGTTGGATAGAACATGGAGCTTTGTAGCGACATTGTAATTGGTGTCCTTTTTTTCCTAAGGCAAGTGTATTGAGTGCACTTGGTATGCCTTTGCACCGTGTTCAACAATTGTTCATAGTCCACCATTGGGTCCATGGAAGAAATTTGTGCAATATCAAGCAAGCATGGGTCCTCCAAAGCTGAGTGGTGCATCCTTGATATTAGTTGATCTAGGGAACGAGGGTTCCATGCTGAGACATAGTGGTCAAAGAAATTTTTTGCTTGCTGAAGCTCATGTGGGTTGGACTAATCAAGAATGTCCATGTTTGGTGCATCTGGGAGCCACAAGAAACCATGTACATGTGCTGACCTGCAATGTTGCCACTCATACCTATACCAATAGTCCTTTGTGTGGAAAAGTCTCTCAATAACCTCTTCACGAATAATAGTGAATCACAAGTGCATGTACAAGGCTATTGTTTGTGGATTTTGTATAATGTTTTATGTGAAGTGTCTTTGGGAGTATGGAAAATCCAATTGGGCATGAGGTTCAGTCACCCTATGCAGATCCGACCATTTTGTCTCTACAGAGCTCAAAGTGAAGAAAAGAGTCAATGTACCGAGTTGGTGGATCATCGCTGCAGGCTCTTGTCGGCACTTGGCCTAGAATAGGAGTGTGTTCCTCGCAAGAATGCACCAAAGTGAACAAGTTGGCTTGCTATTTGGGTATATGGTACCTCCCGAAGCAATTGTCACAAAGCAATAACAAACTTTGGGATTCTTTCTTCCAAGTTTGTTTTCATAAAAACTAATGTTGATTGTTGGCTTCGATGTCTCATTATCAAATTATAAAGGTAATATCTAAATTTGACATGTTTCCCAAATCTATTATCATAGTATCTCATCAAGTGCAAGGCATATTCATGTAAGTGAATTTCTATGCTTCTCGATTGTAGGGGCATTGCCATGCCTATAGGGAACAATATTGGAAAAGCCATGCTTAATAACCCTTTTGTATTATATTCATTGATAGGGCTCAGATTTATTTCAGGCCAAG